>JARHVA010005224.1:0-185000 GCA_037957365.1 Torreya grandis | reverse complement strand
GTACCCACTTCAAGTTCCTAGGAGTGTTTTTGGTTTAATTAGTTAGTGTATTAAATGAATTTATATTATACCCATTTTAGTTTTAAATGATTAGATAAAAGTTCTCTCTAAAAAAATTTGTTGGGAAGAACATTTATTAATCAACCTGCATAGGTGGAAATTTAAAAATTCTCTAACATTATTAGTTGTTATTGTTTTATAAAGTTAGGTTTAGTTTATCAAAGAATTAGTTACTACTAAAGGGATGGACAATTTGGAGTGACTCTCTAAGTACTTCAAATAACCTATGAAAGGTGACTAAAAACACCCATCTAATATTATGATAAGTAATAATCTAGATTTGTATATTTATGATAAGATTTCAGATGAGTATGAAGAAAGGTATTATAACTCCTTGGTTGGGAAATTCATTGGAACAAGGCATGGCATTGAAGTAACCAGGAATTGGACCAAAAAAAGTGGATTGAAATTGAAGGAGTTAAAATTATTACTCTCACTAATGACTATTTGATGATTTATTTTACTTGTAGAGAAAAATATCATGAGAATACTTAATGAATCCCCATGGTTGATGGGAATGGAAATCCTCATGTTTAAACCCTAGAGATTGAATTAGTATTACATGGATTTCAAATTGGATTAGATTAATTTTTGGATAAAACTCTAAGGCCTCTCTCCTATGTTCTATGTGGATTGGATCCTAAGAAGTATTACAATAATTTTTGGTACACTTATGACTATTGACCTTGTTAACCACTCATGGAAAAGGATGATTTTAGTTAGACTTTATATGCTATAATGGACTAGACTCTTCCTAAATCTATTTGATGTAGGTATGTCTTTTGATCTTAGAACTATTGAATTAAGTTTGAAAGGGATAAATGAATTTGCACATGTTGTAGGAAATTTGGTCATCTCAAGGATTCATACATAAGGGCCCAAGGATTCTAGAATTGTAACCTAAGATTGAAGGATATGAATGTTTATTAGGGATTTTAAAAGTATGATGGATAAGTTTTTAATCTTCCCCATAGAAAAATTTTTAGAAAAAAATTAGGAATCAAGAAGATGTGTAACACATTTTGAGTTCAAATAATCTATGGAGCCTATTGTAATTGGGTATGTTATTTTTTGTTTATGGTTTTTGGTACTCATTTTATATTTTAGTGATCCTTTTTTTTTCTTAGTGGTTCACATTCATTTTTTTGGACTGGGTCCCTTTTGTATCTTAGGGGGAATACTTACTTGGTCTTATGGGGGACTTTTATTTGGTAGTGATTTGCTCTCAGGTGACCTAGGCATGATGGCCTGCCCCAAATTTGGTTATTTTATTTCTCTTTTTGACTTTGCCTACTTTTTTTAAATTTTGGGGAAACTGAGATCTTTCATTGTGCCTGGCCTAGACTCCACACCAGTCAAAGGTGAGTTCATCTTAATCCAAAGATTTTTTTTTATAAAATTTAAAGAGTAATTAATTTAAATAATATTAATAGATTAGTTTCATTTTATAAAATTATTAATTTACATCATTGATTCTAAATATGAAATTACTAATTAAAATTTCAATGTGTATGTCGATGTAGACATATCAATTAATAATTATGCTAAAATAGTGTACTTGTGCCCACTCCTTTTACATAGTTAGATCATGCATCAATAAATGATCTGTAACTCCCCTTCCTTCACTAATATTATGAACAATTCATTCTCAAAAATAACTATTTATATAAAAATAGATTTATCCATAATTCCAAGAAACCTAAACTTACTATGGGACTAGTCTCCAATTTCATTTTTTTGTTCTTACCCTCTAGACAAGGTCACCCTGTTTAGATAACCCATCTCCCTAATATTGTCTAGTTTTGAAATCAACATCCTCATGTAAAATAATAAATATTTACTCAAATTTAAATCCATGTAATAGTTTATACCATGAATTTAGTGAGCCTATCTAAATTTTTTCCCTATTAGTGTAGGCTTTTTCTTTTCATGCTTTTTCCTACACATTGGTTTAGATTACTTAGGTGAATTTTGTGTACATTACATAAGTTAGTCCCACATGCATGAGGATATTTTGATTTTTATACCTTACTCCTATAAATTCACCTTTTTACCTAAGGCTAAGACATGGAGGACAAATTCAACATTATATAATCTATTTATGGATAATAGATAGTTTATTCTCTATGTGAAATACATTAGCTTCATGGTCATGGTGATGGATTATTGGATAGATCTTGGTTTAAGGATTATCCATTATTTTTAATGGTATCATATTAATCTCAAATATTCATTTCTCAACATCTCTAATTTCTCCCTATGTTATAGTTTGTAGTCTTCAAAATCTATGATTTTATTTTGAAGATTTACATTTGAATTACTTTGATCTATTGTTGTACAAGGCATAACATTAATTTTTTTTGGGTGATATTTTTTATGTATTTTATTATCCATTTATCAAGCCATATGGATCATAGGTTTTACCATTATATGCTTATTTTTCTAGACACATGTTTAATTTTGTTTTGGAATCTTTTAAGGAAATTTATGAAATATTTTTTTATAGTTTTAGGCCATACATGTAGAAAAATAAAAATATTAAATCATAAGGTCATAAAAATTTAATTTTTATGTCCTTCATTTTTAATAATCACCCAATACTATGTAGTATAGTCCTTTTATTGTAAAACCTACTCATTGGTCTATTGGCTCTTGCCTGCCATCTAATTTTTCAAATCTTAAAATTAGTATGGTTAGATAAAAGTCATAGATTCCATATCATACATGTTTTTATAATTTTTTAGTAGCATATATATCTCTTTTGGTAGCTTGAACAATAAATTCGTAGTATGTCTTCATCATTTTCATAGTTGTATGATTTTATGTTGGTTTGAGGTCGTACAAATTGGAAAATGAGATCTATTTCTTGAAGAGCATATAAAATTCAGTCCTATTTCATTTTGGACTAGTATGTACCATTTTTAAAAAGGATATACAACCTTTTAGGATTTTTTAATAGGGCATAACCAACCAATTTTTTTGACTCATGCAAAGAGTCTTCTTAAATCTAGTTTTCACCCATTTTGACAATTTGTGTCTGGTTTTTACAAAATAATTATTAAAAACATTTTATGAAGTTGTAGTCATATAAAATGAAAAAAATGGTAACTTGAGCATGGATAATGACACCCAACCCTTAGGTCCATCTTGTTTTCTCTCATGACCCTCATAAGCATATTTTCATAGATTCCCAATCATCTGTAGCCTTTCATACTTGATCCTAGCTAATATAGACCCCTTTTTCCATGACTAATCCATCCCACTAGGTCCCATCAACTCAATATAATAGTGCCACACTTGGACTATAGCATCAGTGCCACTCTTGTCTACTTTAGATGAACCTATACAAGTGTAATTTTGGCCCCAATGGTCAATTCCTTTTAGTTTCCTATCCTTCTCCTTGTCGGCCTAACTCAAGAAAATTTAACCCATGACCAATATATCCTTATAAAATCCCATTAAAAGATAATTTGGAAAGGGTTGGAAAATATCACTAAGCAAGCAAGAATAAAAGAAAGACCACTCAAGCAATCTTACCTATTCTCTATATACATCCAACCAATATACTTACAAGCTTATTAAAATCCTTAAAATAGTCCCCAACCACCTCAAGTATACCCAATTTAGCATTTTCCATCTTTATACACACTATTACATAAAGCACATCAAGTGGGAGAGCTACAGTAGGCTTGATCCCTCTTGAGAGTATTGGTATGTATGATTTTTTACCATATAAGGGGTGTGGATACATTCTCAATTAATATTACACACACTACACCCCATATTTCTTGAAATTGGTTAAAGTATAATGGAGTATAATGTTTTAATAAAAAAATTATCTACAAGGAGCTCTAAAGACTTCTAGCTGCTAAAACTTCATAGAAAGGGTCACACAAACTTGGAAAACAAAACCCATAAAGCTTAGATCATCAAGACAATAGTGGTAGAGGTTAACTATAGCACTAGTGCCACTCCTATCCACTTTTGGCACTCTTTTCCAATCATAAATGAATTTTAAATCTTAGTTTGTGATAGTGTCCCAGTCCTACATAATGAATCTCAGACCTTGTCTCATCCATATCAGCTAGATTCTAACTAAGTCTTATTTTCTCCATCTTATTACTATCCTTAGAAAAGTAAAAATTGTAATCTAATTTACATAAATTATTAGATTAATTATTGCATATTTATTTACTGATTTTACTACTTAGACCCTTTAACTAAATTAGGAATAATACACCAATATTCCCAAAATTGTTAAATCATTTGGTGAACCTAACTTCATTTGTGCATTAAAACCCTAGAAACCCTAGGTTAATTTTTTTTTTAAAATTTATCCTATATTTTTTCATTTTTTACCTGCATAATAAAATAAAAAATTAACATCAAATTTTAAAAATTTCATATTAACTTCAAAATATATTTTCTTTCAAACCCTAATTGCCCATACTAGGTCCCAATATTTCCCTAGTATTTTTCCTATAATTTTCTAATTTTTACTAGCTTATTAAAATCATAAATTCAATTCGAATTTCAAAATTCAATAGTAATTTTCAAAAATAATTATTTTTAAAAACCCTAATTTCATATACTAGTTCTCTTTAATTCATAAATTTTCCAATAAATTTGTATTTTATTACATATTGAACTCAGAAATTCACTTTTAATTTCAAAATTTCATAGTAATTTTCAAAATAATCATCTTTCAAACCCTAGTTGCATATAATAGGTCCCATTTCGTCTTGAGGTATCACCTTACATCTAAACTCAAATTGTGAATCAAAACAAAAAAATGAATCTCACTTATTTTCAAATATTTCTTACATTTCTTGTAAATAATAAGGAGACCATACTTGGTCCTATCATGTACATGAATGATGAATTTTGTTATATGTTAATCCAAATATTCATTCTTTGCATATCATTGTTAATTTTCATAATTAGATAAATTATTACAAAGTTTATTTCTCAAATTGCACAAGATTTCAATATTTCTTTTGCATACTCTTTCTTTCTCATGCAGGATAATTTCCAACTATATTTTTCTAAACATATTAGACATATCATAGAACATATAATAGATTTTTATGTATTGTTTCACCATTCCATTCTCTCTACCCTTTTCTTTCTATCTCTTATATACCAAAATTTTTGAGTTCATCTTTATAATAATATTAGACATACCATAGCACATGTAAAATCTTTTTATGCATTAGTACACCATTCTATGCTCTCTATCCATTTCTTGCTATCTCTTATTTAGAATGATTTTTATAAATATATTTATATACAACTTTTAACTCTGATTTCATGCATTTCATTCCATATACACTACCTAAATGTATCTACCTCCTTGGATACTTTTGTTTCAATGTCATATCTTCTACATAGGAAAGAATTTTCTTCTCCTCCTCTCCCCAAAGAGGGTGATAGTTACTTACCTCTAAATAGGTCATTTATATCACCCCTCTAAAGGGTGAGGCAACATATACTATTTTTCATAATTAATACATTCAACCTATAGCTTCTTCAAATCCTCTTCAACATATGTGCTTACATGTTCAATCGAAATCAACTAGGGTTTGCACTTCTGAGACTCTAAGGGATCAAATCACCAATATGAACAAGTTAATTTTAGATTTACAAATTCAAACTCAGATATTCCATGAAAAGATCATAATATTTGAAAATCATATTATAATACAAAAACTTGAAAGCCACCCTAGTGTCAATCATATATATGCACTTTCACCTAGTCAATTGGTTGTAAGAAATATTACATATCAAAACAAGAAATCACAAAAAAGTAACTATAAAACTAGTGATTTGAAAATAATTCAAGGTAAAATAAAATTTTAGGTAAGGTACTAAGGTAAATTATTAAATATATGTTGATCAAACTACCTCCTATATATCCAGTGAGAAGATCTATATATTATTATGCATATCATAGTATGAATGGGCATCAAACATATTCATGTTTTGCATTGAAACAACAAATATAATAGATAATTGTTAATGAGGACCCTATACAAGGTAAATCAATCAATTAATCCATAGTGACATAGGGACACATTCAGAAAGGATCAAATTTAGAAATAATACAAACGTGGTTACCAAAGCATAACTCAAAATAACAAAAGGATCAAAAATAAAAATTAGATCAAGGAATAGTACCACAAACACAAGTAGACAATGAAAAAGATGCAAATATACCTCTCCAAAATAAGGCTCAAATTTCAAAGTAGTATATACAATATTCTAATTATCAAAGTTAAGGGTTGGGAAAGAAGGCTCAAGGCTTCACTACTCCTATTCTAGCAATTGATAATGTTTGTCACCAAGGTTTTGGAATTAGTGAACATCTTAAGTAAAATCATACAAAAATATAATTTATCAAAGGAAAATATCTAGATATAACAAAAGTGAACACTAGCATTCTATTGGTTCAAGATCAAGATGATAATGATGAATGGAATAATACAAGTTATTATGATTTCCAAGATACAAAAAATGAATATGAATATTTCATCATATTCACATCCATTCCCTTGTGATTAAAAATCATGCATGATTCCTTTCTTTAATATAAGACACCATGATAGGGAATCTCCTATGAGACTCATCGGTTAGTATTACTACTTACTCAGTTTTTCTTGTACATAGTTCCTTTTTTTATTGTAGATAGTTTCTTAGTTTTTCTTGTACATAATCTCCTTATGACGGATTGTACATAGCTTATTCCTAAAAACCAAGAAAATTCAAAAATATCATAATAAAAAACATGCAAATAACTCAAAAAAACAACATAAATATTTTGATTGTATGAATCATCCATGCTTTATATTTATACTATCATTCTAGACTTACATTTGTTATTCTATGCTATTGTTTGTCATTTTATCTACATTACCATGCTTCACTTGATCTTCTTTGAGTGTGTGTAGTGACATCCAGATCCTTAATTTCTTCACCCCACTCATTGGGGGGAATCCTAATTCTACATCAAGACATACATCAATATACATACCCACTAGGGACATATTCTACATGACTACACCATCCAGGTTATGTCAATTTTATACCACACACTTTAGTTGTCATGTTGATGTACATTACTTACTATGATTACATAGATTACTTCATTGACATTCCACTAGTATATAACACTTATGTATTTATTAACACATGACTACACCATCTAGGTTATGTCATTTTTATACCACACATTTTAGTTATCATGTTGATGTATATTACTTACTATGACTACATAGATTACTCCATTGATATTCCACTAGTATATAACACTTATGTATTTCTTAACATATACCTAGTCTTGTAATACATGTCTTTCATTCTTTCACTCTTTCTTTGATTAGTTAGATGTGTTTGTATTTATAGTATGGTTACATTATATCCTTTCTTACATTGTGTAGCTAGATTAATTACATTTCTCACTTCCTATTTTATCTCATGTATGTACCTTAGGACATTTACCAATGTCCTTTGATTCTATTCATGTGTGTGCCTTAGGAAATTTTCCAATGCCATTTACCTGTAATATTCTATATGATTGTGGATTTCATGCCAACCTTGCTTGTTTTCAATTATATATGTATGTGGAATTTGAACATGCCTTGTATGATTGCTTTCTAGTTTGAGTGACATGTACCCATGTACCTTTTTTCTTGGCCTCTTGGAAAATATTTTATGCTTCTTATTTTGTGTGCTTTTTGCTTGTTTGTTTCTCATTTTTCACAATGCCATGATCCACATCATGCATTATCTTGCTATCTTTGATGCTATGATGGACATCATTCTCCATCCCTCTATGACAACTAACAACTAGCTAGATTTCTTGTTCTAATTTCAATTTAGTATATTTTACATACTATTACATTGTTATATCTACCTAGGCATACCATTATTGATCTAATAATATCTAATTACAAATTATGCTATATATTGATATATTTGGCCAATTATCATTACTATATCATGTATTTCATAACATAACACACTTATAGGGATATTTATTCTTAGGGTAGTCATTGTAGGGTCTTCATTCCTACCCTCAAAAGAGGGGGAAATAAATAGGGATTTTTTCATAGAGATCATATCTCTTACCAATCAAAAAATAAGTTTTATAATACTCAAAAAAATAATTAGAGGTCAAACTAGGTAGAATAGACCAAAAAAATATTGATGATTCCAAAAGAATTTTCAATTTCCACAAAGGACAACACTAGACATGGATAATAGTGTCATACACCAAGGTGTCTTAATTTTGGCACTCCTATCAGCACAATATAAAAACTAAATTTTCTAGAAGTAGGTAGAAAAGTAGATTCAGCTACAGTTTTTACATGGTTAGACCAGTTTAAAATCAATAGTTTTCAATACTCTTTTGCTCAAAGAATCTAGATATAGGGGGAATCATGCATAACATGATGGTTCTCACTTCCAATTTTAGATATTATAGTTGGTATAACTTTCAAATCAAAATCCATGTTCCAGACACTAGTAATTGGGGCAATATGCATGGCACATTTGTTTTCTTTTCTTTTTGAGTTCAGTATTACTTAGGAATTCTTAGTAGCTGCATGCCTTGTTCCATCTATATGTGTTTGGAATCATTTTGGATTTGGATTTAATACAAGCCTAACTTCCACATTTTGGAGTGGATTTTATATAAACTTAGTGCACCAGTTTTGGAGTGGCTTTCATACAAGCCTAATCTCCATCTTTTAGAGTGGCTTTCATATAAGCCTAATCACCATATTTCAAAGTGGACAAGAGTGGCCTAGTTTCATTCAGATATCCATGACAACATTTCCAAATTATAGAGCATTCATGGGCTTTAGGATCCATCTAATATAACATAAATTTCATACCTGTATCAATTCATAGCTTCACTTCATAGAGCAATGATGGATCCAAAGGACTTGCTAGCCTTTGTATTATTGAGCCACCTACTTAGAGGGATTAGACACATAGTCCAAACATATATTATTACATGTATAATCACATAGGTTTACTTAGTGAGAAATGATGGAGCCAACAGGCCAACCTTTACATTCTTGAGCCACTCTCAGGGAATTGAGCACTCACTCCATTCACAATATTAATCTTGGTACAACATCATCCAACATTACTTAGCATTATCCAGCATCATAATAGGCTTTTTATTGGTTTACATACCTGGTGAGGTGTATTCATTCCTTTATTTTCCTCTTTCTCTTACCCAACTTTGTACATTAGTATTTTAGATATAGTGTATCTAGTAAGAACTGATATACTCTTTATTCTTCTTTAAAATTCATAATACATAACATGATCTCTCTATGCATACCTAGCATCACATTTGTTTGTGAGATTCACCCTTATAGATAAGTTTAGGTGCACTTTCTATTTTTTATTTATCCTATTATTTTGCTTTGTTGTATTATTATAATAAACAATGGGAAAATGTAGTCATATAAATGCAAAATTTGATAACTTGATCACGGTTAATGACACCCAACCCTTAGGTCCCTCTAATTTTTTCTCATGACCCTCATAGGCATCTTTTCACTAATTCTTAGTCATCCATAGCCTTACAAACTTGATCCTAGCTGAGACACACCCCTTTTTCCATTACTAATCCATCCCATAGGTCCTTCCAACTCAAGACAATAGCACCACACCTAGACTATAGCATCAGTGCCACTCCTATCCACTTTTAGTGCTCTTATCAAAGTGTAATTTTCATCCTAATGATAAATTCCTTATGGTTCCCCATCTTTTTTTTTTTGGACTAACTCGAGCACATTCAACCCATGACTAATAGGTCCTTATAAAATCCCATTAAAATATCATTTGGAAAGGGTTAGAAAATATCACTAAGCAAGAAAGAATACAAGCAAGACTACTCAAAAAATCTTCCTAAATCTTTGCATTAAGCTAACTAATATACTTATAGGCTTATTCAAATCCTTACACTAATCTCTAGCCACCTCAAGTAAATCAAGTTTAACATTTTTCATATTTGTACATCAAGTGGGAGAAATACATATGGATTGATCCCTCTTTGAAGTATTGGTATGTAGGCATCATGTCCACATAAGGGGTGTGAATACACATTCAATGAATCTTACACACACTAACCCCCCTATTTCTCAAAATTGGTTAAATAATAATAGAGTATAGGTTTGGAAGAGAAATTTTTCTCTACATGGAACTCTAAAGACTTCCATCTACTAAAACTTCATGGATAGGGTCACACAAACCTGGTGAACAAAGCCCAGAAAGATCATATCATTAGAACAATAGTGGCAAAGGTGGAACACAGTGTTGGTGCCACTCCTATCCAATTTTGGTGCTCTTTTACAATCATAAAACAAAGGTTAGATCTCAGTTTGTGATAGTGTCCCAGTCTTGTATAGTGAATCTCAGACCTTGTCTCATCCATATTAGCCAATTTATAGCTAAGTCTTATTTTCTCCATCTTATTATTATTATTAGAAAAGTCAAAATTGTAATGTAATGTACAAAAATTAGTATCTTAATTATTTCATATTTATTTACTAATTCTACTACTCATACCCTTTAACTAAATTAGGAATAATACACCAATATTCCAAAAATTGTTAAATTAGAAGCTTTTAACTAGATACATGTGTCATTTCCCACACATGTGAGTATTCATGGGATATTTTATTTTATTTTTATCTTTTTTTAATTTAAAAGTGATTTAAGAGAAAATTTTGAAAGTAATTTATCAAAATAAGAATAGGTAAAGTGGTAAATAATTTTTTGGTAGAAAACTGTCACATGAGAGGTCTTGGGATCGAATCCCACTACCCACTTTTTACCATTTTTGTGATTTTAAGGAAAAAATTATATTTGTTGAAGATAAATAATTTATTTTTTGCCTTGTAAAATTCAAATGATGTTTTTTATTAAGTGGGGGGGGGGGATAAATTAATTAAAGAGGATGGATATTTTATAATAGTGGGGTTAACATTTGTAAATGGAGAGTTTTTTTTTTAATTTTTTTAATTAAAAAAAATATTTTAACCATTTTATTATTCACTTTATTTTGATCACATTTATTGAATATGGAGGGTGAGGTTTGGTTTAGAAGGTGGAAAAACCCCCTCATAAGAAAATAAACTTTCTCCTTCATTAATTTTTCCCACATTCCACACTATCATAGATGCATTATCACTTGATCTTGAAAACCTATTTTCATGTGATTTTATTTGTATTTGAACCTCTTATAAGCCCATATTTTACTTGAAGATGACTTAAATGTGGACCTTTATATCCTATAGGTTATCATTTTTTGGTAGTTGATAGTTTGGGTGTGTTTCTGCATTCATGATGTTTTTTTTCCATTTTCCAAACTCTTAAGTTAGCCAAAAAAATTCTCTATTATGAGGTCCACACTTATTCCTAATATTTTTGCTGATTATGCCCTACAAGTGATTTCATATGCACTTGTCATTTGTGCATAGACAAACTTGTAGTTTATGTCATGTCTACTCAAGGCCCCTTTATTAGCACCTTGAATTCCTCTATGGAGACTACTTATACCTTCAATAAGGCCTAAGAAACCTGAGACTTAAACTTTTATACATGATGAACATGGTGTAGATTTAGATGTTACCTTACATTTTACTATTGTGAATTATTTCACCAGATCTTATGTAGTCATATTCATCCACCATTCCTATTCATTTGGGATGGATTTTAGATCATATGTGTTAGTTCCATCATTTTGTGAGAATTTTACTAGCATGGTTCCTCCTTTGATCATCTTGTTTACCCACTACTCAATTTTTTTGGATCAACTCTCAATATTTGTGATGAATTCTTTGACAAGTCAATAGTATCTTATTTTGAGCTATTTTGGTGTATATAATGTCATTTTTTTTTTCATTTAGTAATTTTTGTGATATGTTTTAATCTCACTAAATTATAAAGTTCAATGGGAGGTTTCCTTTTACATCATAGTCTATTTGCTTGCATGTGTACCTTAATTTGTGCACTCTTTACTATTTTAGTTGCCAATAGCTCCCATCACCACCAAGACCATCTTATTGAAATACTTTATTTATATATTTGACA
The DNA here is from genome assembly GCA_037957365.1 of Torreya grandis. Lineage (NCBI taxonomy): Eukaryota > Viridiplantae > Streptophyta > Pinopsida > Cupressales > Taxaceae > Torreya > Torreya grandis. Next base: position 172,829 of record JARHVA010005224.1, on the reverse strand, counting down.
TTTTTTTGTAGTGGATAGTCCCCTACAACTTGAAGTGTAGCTATTCTAGTGAATCATAGTGTCATCTTGTCTTGTTTTATAGTTTGATAGTCTCCTTTAGCTTGTCTTATAACTTTCATGTTTTATACAATATCATTTTGTTAGTATTTGAGTAGTGTATGTAGTCCACTCATATGTATTTTTTCATACACTCCACCCATTTAACATTATGTGGGGGATGTGTGTATATATACTAATTATTTGGGTATTGAGTGTCTATTGCACTAGGTAGTAATCTTTTGTACTTTTGACTACCTTTTCAAGTGTTGAACATCTCTTACACCTTATATAGAAAATTTAAATAATATTTGCGTGTTGATAATCCCTTTAACCTACTTTAATAATGGTTTTTAAACCCATCTATCACAATATTTGATTACACATTCCTTTTTATTTTTACTCCTTTGTTATTTTGAGCTCCTTGTTTAGCAATTGTGTATTTTTATGCATTTATACATTTTATAAATTTCTAAGTGTTTTCTAGATTATTATTTTGTACATGGGTATCTTATTTAGGAAACTTCTTTCCATAACCCATATGAGGATTGTTGTCTCAATGGCATTCTTGGTGACTATTTGTGTAGTGACACAAGTGTGGCATCCACACTAGTCTTTATGTTCACTTCTCACCATTTCAAATCCAATTTTATAGATACTTTCATTTCCATATTCTCCCAATTTAAAATTAAGGGAGGGTGTTTAGGAAATGCTTCCTCAAGTTCATCATTCTACCTAGTATTCTAGAATATAGTATATATGTTCATTGATCCTCATATTCATCACCATTATGACTTTGACTTGGTAGTTATAGTGAATTTACATCCATTTAATGTATAAATATAGATATACATACATAGGGACACTTGGATTTATAATACATCTTTTTTTGTGGATGGGTACCCCATTAGGCCTTGTTGTTGGGACCCATTTCCTCTACCCACCTAAACTACACTTAAGGGTGGGTGTTAATGTAGGATTTTTCCTTTCATAGCTTTTCCTACACATTGGTTTTTAACTTCCTTAGTTTTTTTTTGTGTACATTGGATAAGTTAATCCCACATACATGAGGATGTTAAAATCTATCTACCTATTGACATTTTGGCCTCACAGGCCAAATGTCAACCCCTAACATAATTTTTTTTGGGTGAAAACTATCCTATCCTACTCATGGTGATCTCCTACATGACCATGTAATTATTGCTTATATTAATATTCTTTGAGCCTTGTTAGAAGTGTCATTAATGTGTTTAGGTCCACTTATGAATCATCATATGTCACAACTATTTGAAAGTCCATTGTTAGTGTATTAGTACTCATGATGGTATTGGAATGAGTAAAGAGAGTGTCAAGGTGTCTTTGAGGTCTATTAAACTGTGTTTGAACATTTTTTGAGGTCATAATATGAAGGCTTATTAGTGTGTTCAATGTCATTAGCCTTGGTATATTCATTTAAGCCCTTTCAAACCTTCATAACCCATCATTAAACATCAAATGTCCCCCAAATCACTTCATATAATTCAATATGCCTTGTAAAACCTTATAAATGGAATATCATGATGTTTTATTGCATTAATATGTTTTGAAAAAGCCCCATTTTTAATTTCTGGTTATGACTAAGCATTTCATGCCATTAAAAGTCCATTTTAAGACTCATTTCCACCTCTAACCAAATGGGCACCACACAAGCTAATAGGTGTTATTTAAACTTAAATTTTCATAATATTCCTTTTGAAAAATCATTTTACTAGTTTTTTCCCTCTCTCTACCCTAAAATGGTAGTTCTAGATCAGAAACATGGAGAAAATAGTGTGTTTAGGTACTTTTTCTAATATTATACATCCTTGTATAGACAAGTCCATATAGATGGGAGTTATGTGTTTTAGGAGATTCTATGTTATATATTTGGAAAAAAAATTAGGTTCAAATAAGGTAGAATAGGTCCAAAACCATTGCTCTCTCCTCACTAGGTTCCTTGGCAGCTGAAACACTCTTTTAGGTTTTTACTTAGTACAGGCAAGAGAGAGAATGTTAAGAGATAGGACTTTAGGGAGATTTATGAGGTAAATTAAAATTATTATCCATGTATTTTTTCTAAAATATAATGGTATATACTCTATGAATATTAGTTAATAATCTGAACACTCCTATGAGTTTGCTCATATGTGTAGGGGTGAAAAGGTCCAATGGTTTTGATAATTATTAGATATTTTAAGGAGAAAAACTACCTTATTTATGTTATGGATATCATAATAGCCCATATAAACCATTATAAAACCTTATTTCACATATTTTAAGGTATATGAGACAACAAATCCTCTTATTTTCATGTAAATAGGCTAAAAATAGTGTTCTCTTTGTAATAGAGCCTTTAGGGAATGATGGTGTAGGTGTATGGTTTTATTTGAAGTGTTTTATATTATAAAAATAATTTGTGAATAATTATAATTCCAAATAATATATTTATGTTCCTATATCCAATTCTATGGTTGTGATTAATATGGATTCATTTGCATAAGGAAGTTATGGTAGCTATAGAGGGTTTATGTTAGTGTTAGGAATACACAACCTTCTTCATGGCATAGTCATTTCTTGTATTGTTACCCTCACTGAATATTCATCTCTACCTTAGACACTAATCTCATTAAATAGATCAATAAACATTATCCCCTATGAGATACACTCATAGTCAATAGACTTAGTAAGATCACGTACAGGTTGACTATTGGAAAAGATGACCTACAAGATAGTTTGGACAAAAGAGTCACCATTTTATTTAAGTAAAATGAAGTTAAATATGAATAAATAACCCCCAAAAAAGGTAAATATGTGTTGGTAAGTAAGTTTGATGCCTTCAATCAAAAGAGATTTCATCCTTCAATTAGGTCTACACAGTCAAAGGCAGGGTCTTGAGATCCTAACATGAGATGTGATAGAACTTGCTTAGTAAGGAGAGTGCGAGATTAGAAACACCTGATAGTGTAATAAATAAGTTAAATCAAATTGTTTTTAAGTAATGAAAATATTATAATGGTAATAAGAGCTCAATGAACTACTTGGTTCAATATGCCTAAATGGAGATGTAACACAAGCATATTCAAAGGTCAAAGGTATCTACAAGCCTAAGTGCTTATCTAATTTAGAGACACCTGAGTGAAAAAGTTAGAAGGTATGAAAAGTGTTCTAAATAATTAGACTCCCATTTGGATAAAATAACCAAAGGACCTAGTCAGACTAAATATTCCTAGAGCCGATATACATAGGCCTATGCAAGTAAGTCTAAAGAAACAAGGCAACTTAGTGAGAATTACAGTCTAGTAGGAGTTTCCCAAAGTGTCTATAAATGTAATAAATCCATTTAATTATGGTTCAAATAGGGTAATGAATTAATACACCAAGAAGGAGGCTATCTCCACCCATGTCTCAAGTAGACCTAGTCATAACACAGAGCCAATGCAAAGATGGCTATCTACATATAAGGCATTGGCAAGATAGGGATAATGTAAGCATAAATATGAGAAAAGGAAATTTCAAATGGAAATATTGTAGTGTGTTGAAGGTTAGATGTTAGGAGACATGGACATAGAGATATCTTAATATGCCTATATAGACCTCCTAGGCCTAAACAAAATCAAGACAAGCATGTGCATATCAGATTAGGGCTTATGCATGGTGCTGAGAAAATCTAAGGGGATAATGACATATAACTAAGAATTAGAGGGGTATTGGAGAGTGATTATTTCATATTAAATACAACAATAAATGATGAGTGAGGAAAGGGCATTCAACAAAGGAACTATCCTTCAAACAAGTACAAATAGTCAAATGAGCAAGTAATTCACCTACAAGAAAAATCATGAATGAGTTCAAGGGTAAAATGAATTATATATGAGAGAGTGAATTATAAGTATTGATAAAATATAAGTCACCTTTTTAGTTGTTGATAGTCATAGGAATCAATAACTAGTTTAATAACTCCTAAGGGTCATCTACATGTGGCCTACAGGAAGGTGAGTGAGAGAGATATGAAACCTATCTAAAAAATATCAAAACAAGTTTAAAGATTGAGATAGGTCATAATAATGATAATTAGGTATTAGAATCAAATTTATATATTCATGTTAATCTACACACATATCCATATGAATATAGTCAACACATATAGCCTATTTTTAGAGGTTAGAAGTTTTAAAACTTGTAAAGGTGTAGTCAAGATCTCAAACTTGGTGAAGATAATAATTATAATTGGTTAAATGTATTAATTTAATATTAATGGTTAGATATTTAATGGCTATATTCATTTTTATATCTTATAACTATCCTAGTCTACTAGAAAACTACAATGAGATGAGGTGCATTATTTGAAGGTTTGAATACAAGACAAAGAGTTTGGAATTCATAAAGGGTTTTGAGGAAATGTGATATATGAAGTAAATTTTTTCATATACTCTTTGAGTTGACAACACTTAGAATTTGAGTCAAAATTCCCTTAAGGGCTAATTAAAGAGGACAGACCTACACATGCCTATATTCATGAACTAGGTCATCTGATAGTCAGAGTGATTGATAGAAGGATAAACATACCTAAAGGAGAGGTAAAGAAGGTAAAACATGGGTTTATTAGTGATATATTTCAAATTTAAGTAGATTAATGTTTAAACTGAGTATTATGGTTTACTTAGACCTATTATGTATAATATACCTAATCAACCATATATACTCAAACTAGTTTGAGGGGACTAGTTTTAAGAGTAATAGAGGATGGAAACACATAATGAAGAAGTTTAGATGACATAATATGGATTTAAAGGTGTTATATATCTTAGGTATGGAAAATATGTAATTTTTAGACCCTAAGGATTTCACAGACTTAACTATGTCCAAAATTAGAGTAGAGAGATGAAGGGTGTATAGGGAATTGAGTATTTGGCGGCTAAGATTAAGGAGTGTTTTCACTCCTAGAACATGTTACAATATTTAAAACTCCATTAAACTTGCATTGGAATGAGAAATAATCATGCAAACTTTAGCCTTCCAAAACACATAGTCTTAATAGTGCTAATCTATAGTTACAATATTATGAGATAGTGAAGAAAAAGTTGTATTTTAAGTATTTAGGGTAGTTTTTTAAGGTGAAAATAGGTGATAAATAATGTTTTATGTTTAATGTTTAGTCTCTCAAAAATAAATAGGTCACTCAAACCCATTAAGCTCAATTGGGGCCTATCAAGCTTAAAGTCAGTCTTGAAGCCTAGAAGGTCTAAACCAATATGGAGGAACTATCAAAATCTACTAGGAAATATGACTTCTTGAGGAGGTGGAAAAACAATATTTTAGTTCTTACAAGATGATTTAAAGCACTATAAATGCATAGAGAAGTTCAAACTAGTCTTAAGACCCTATTTGAACTCCATATTTTACATAATAAATTTCAAGTAGACTATTTGGATGCTCATATATTTCATCACCAAGGGATTTAGATAAAATGATCTTAGTGGGAATTTAGTACCCCTATGTAATTAAAATTAATGGAGGGAATATTTTAATTGAGGGGCACATGTTTATGAATCATTGCTAAGACTATGAGCATGCATAAATTGCCTACAAAAGAATAAAAACCCATTACTCTATGTACCTATCTTGATGAATTTTTTTCATGGGAACTCAAGCTTGTCAGATAAGTTTGAGGGGTCAATCTACTTGAAATTTATGACAATATTTTTTGATTTGGGGTTTTGTACTCTATAAATTATTGCTAAGAGTCTTGGACCCCCAAAACCCTACATAAACCTTAGGTAGACCCAATTGTGGAAAACTTGGTATTTTGGAAACCTATCACCATATAATCACCTAATCAACACATTTAACATAAATTAAAATTATAATATGACCTATTCATGATACTTGATTTATAGAATCTATAAGAAAGTGTCAGAAAACTATACTTTTCAAAGAAAATGGGTAGAAAGAGAGGTACAAAGTTGTTCTAAGAGATGAAAATAATTAGAATGTAAGGTTTTAAAATTATTATATACTTTAAATCCATAAAATTATAAAAAACATGCTTTTATGTGTCTTTGTAGGTTTCTTCTAAAGAGCTATTTTGTAGATGGTTAGAGAAGGTGACCTAGTCACCTAGTTTGCAAGAAATATAGATGACTCTTGCTCAAAAAAACTTATGCCATGGTAAGTGATGTCAGTTCAGGTATAAAAATCACTCATACATTTTTTCCCAAGGTATTTTGTAGGTTTCATGGAAACCAACACACACAGTCAAGTTATTATTACTAATTGGCCTATTTGGCCTATTTGGTTAGCAAGAAGGTTGAAGGTTGGTATAGAGGGGATAATGAGATAGTATAGAGGAGGTTTTCAATGAAATATCACTACTCCATAGATAAATAATTCAAAATTAATGGAAATTAGAAAGAGGGGGGGAAATTACAAGCCTCATTAACATACAAAGGGGAGTTACATCACTAAATGCCTTATGGAGAAGGCTTTTACTAGACCTCTTTAAATGTTGGTAACTGATGAAAGGATAATACATGGGGAAAATGTGGCATGCATGGACTTTTGATGAGTAAAAATTAACTAATAATATGCATCAATGCTCCAAGGATATCATTCAAGGCACCTATTCAACCATAAGAGCAATGTATGAAGGGAATATGGAGAAAATGTTGAGAATTGTAACTGATGCTAGAGTGAAGGAGGATTAGTTATGACACATTTTACACTTTTACACACCACTATCTCTTCTTCTACTATCCCATCCTTCTATATATTTAGGCCTTATGACCTTGTTTTGCATCCCTCAAGCTGGTATGAGGAAACTCTACCAGGTTTTATACTTGTAGACCTATTAGACTGGTGAATAATACATTGAAACTTATTCATGATCAATAATTAGTTTGTTCATTATTATTTTGATACGCATAAGTGGTGTAATATTCCCCTCTTCAGTTACAAGTCTCACCTAGGTACTAATAAAATTTCTTTCCAGGTCATTTAGTGTGTTATGATGTTGATGGCTCATGTTTGAAGTGGAATTCTAATTGTAAGTGCCTTAAACCAGACTTATTCTCATTACCTTCTTTCTTTAGTCATTCAAACTAACCTCTAGGTGAAAAATTATTTCTTAGAATCCATTAAAGATAGTGTTTTATCTCTATGTATTTTCCATTGGTTTTGTTAAGAGTCCAAAGTTGAGTGGATGAGTGAGAATGTTGGTGCATCACCACCATTTATTATATATTTCCTTTATGCAATCTCTTTTCCATTTTTATCCCAATTTAACTAGGTCTTAAAGAGAGAGATTAAGTGATAAATAAAGATAACTAGCCCAATAAGCTAGAGGTTTGGCCTAGATAATAGGTAACCCACAACCTATAGGTCAATCCCATGTTACTCCAAGTTTGGGGAGGGTTTAAATAGTCCTCTTCAAGAGGGTGCAAATTGGGTGGCTAAAATTTATGTCATGCCCCATGGGACTAGATTTCAAGTGCCTTGAATCATGACTTGAAAGCCTTGAAGGACATATATAAACTAAGGACATTTATTAGGAACATCTATAGTCATTTTAGAGAAATGAAAGCACCACATTAGTAGATATGCAGCTAGTTTTCAAGCTTAGAGACATCATAACATCATTTTTGTAGAGGTAAGAAGGGTTATTAGTCATATTCATATTATTGTGCATCTGTTATATGAGGAGGTATGATATCCTATGGGGAAAATTTCTATCATTCACCTCCCTATCATCCTTACCATAATCCATATGATCCTTATGTTGACCCTTATTATCATTACAATGGGATTCCATACTACCAAGACTGTCCACATTATTATGAACCTCCTCCACTTCCTTAGAAGCCTTCTTATCCTCATGACAAATCATGATACCAATTAGTTGTTCCTTAAAGTTAGCCGACACTAAACAATGATGATATACACTTATAGATTGACAAATTAAGGGAGGAGAGAGACAACTTGAAATAATTCCTTAGGTAATAGAAAGTTATTGAATACAAATCCCTTGCTCATTAGAAAATCGCCCCTATAAACCAAGATCAATCTACTAGGTTAATCAATCCATCTCCTTTTCTCACCTCTATTATCATTGGAGACTTCTTGGTTCATAACTACTTATTTTCTGACAAGTTTAGCAATTTAGTTATCCCTAAGCTAGTGGAAGATAATTTGAACCTTTTGTATGAACCTATCTCTAACCTTAAATTATAGTGGAATGGATATCTTATGAAAATATTTGGCCTTGTCAAAAACCTTTAACTCACCCTTCATGCCTACCCCAAGCTTTCAATTTCATAAGACATTGTTATAGACTAGTTACCTCATTTTACCCTATGTTTGTCCAGTGATTTTATGGCTAAGATTAGGGGGTGATTGTCTTGTGACTTATCTTATATGGTCCATAGACTTGGGTATGGTGTAGGGGTCAAAATCATGTCTAGATCACTCTCTATGTTTCATATCTAGCCATACACACCAACCACATTAAGTGTTTGTTGTCTTCATCATCCTAATGTAAATAAACATAATTTTGTTTAAGATCCCCTTCAACATACCATGTTTTTTCAAGAGCATGCAGTAACCCCAACTTGGAAGCCTTCATTGACCAAAAACCCAAACTATTTCATGTCTACCCTTGAAAAGGAGAGTAAGGAAGAAGGGGAAGGTATGAAGTCTATTTCATGAGGTCTCTCAATTTATCCTAGTACTACATTAGTTCTCTATGTTTTATCTACTTATGAACATTAAACCATATCAGAATATGACAAGGTAAATTGAAGGTTTCAAGATCAAGAGTGTGGTCTCCAACCTTGATTCTCCTAAAGATCCAAGTTAGAAGAGCTCCCTAGAATATGTCAAGAAGACTAATGAGTTTAATTTCCCACCCAACCTATTCTATTTTAAATAGAAACTAAGTGTGTTAAGGATAGAATGAATGAACATTCAAGAGTGGGAAGCAATTTGTCAAGGTTAACTAGTTCAATGGCAATCCTTCTAGAACTTGACCATGTTACAACTACTAATGAATTTTAAAGACACCTTAAATATGACAATTCAATCACATATGAAGAGGAAATCATGATTTGAACCCCCATTTATCCCTCAATATCAGATTTAGATCATGAAGGAAATTTGGATGACATGGAGTAGCAATAGTGGCATGATGTGAAGTCAATAAAAACACAACTCAAGCAACCTCTCTAATGGAATACTATTATGGAATCAACCTTCATGAGTCCATTGTTGATATTGATAATAGTTTAAGTGAGTTGGATGACCCTTGCCAACACTTATATCATGAGTTCTTGGGTGCAATTGAATAGCTCAGTATGATAGAATTAGATGGTGCAGTTGGATATTAAGCTAAAGTTTCAAGTGAAGAAAGTAATTCAAACTTAAAATTACCAAGATAAGAAGAAATTTTGATTTAATAGGTTGATGAAATTCCATTATCCATTAAATATTAAGATGACCAAGCTATAACATATCAATAAATTTCCTATGACTCTATCCAAAATTTAGAAATGAGTGATCAAGATGATGTTTCAAAAGTAAAAGGTAAGAATGGAAGTGACCCTTATGGATTTTAAATTGATCATGATGAGATGTATTTTTGGAAAGACTTGGAAAATTTTTAGTTGAATTTGGATAATCCACTTCTACAACATGAATATCTTGATAAGGATCCTCTAAAGGAAAATATGGTAGCTGACTACTATAAGTCTCATGGGGAAAATTAGGTGTAACTCATGACTAAAGTATAAATCACATTGATTATGAAATATAGATAGATATGGGTAGAGTCTAATTGGTTGCTTGACTCACATATTCAACCCATGCATTTGGGGATGGATCTATAAGTTTCAGTCATTTTCCAAAGAGACCATGAGCATGATAATGCTTCTAGTTTCAAGTGAAGGTCCCAATTAACACAATAATTTGACCTCATGAATCCAAATTTATCGAAGGAGTTTTATTTTTGAACCTAAATCAGAAATGATGTGTGCTTTATTTAGTTGTTTTTGGTGCTTTTATGTAATGGTTTAATAAGTGTGTTATACACAAGCTTGTAGATAGTTATCTTATTGATTTAGTGTCTTACTTGGTTTGGTCCTTAGGTTTTAGGTGTGTTGATTAGGCTTAGGTGTTGTCATTTTGTTGTTTTATTATGTCTTATTTTTTTATACAATTGAAGTGTCCATATAGTCTTATTACCATGTTGAGTCATGAGAAGTGATTGGGTTCTCTTGACCAATAGGCTAGTCATCCCTCAAAGTCATAAAAAAAGTTGACATTTTGGCCTTATAGGACAAATGTCAAACCCTAACATAAAAAACTCTTGGGAGACAACCATCTTAGCTTGATCATGGTGATATCCTACATGGTCATGTCATTATTGGTCCTATTGAGAGTATTTTAGCATTGTTAAAAGTGTCATTGATGTGTTTAGGTCTTTTTATGAATCATCATATGTCACAAATATTTAAATATTTAGTTTAGTGTAGTAGTCCTCGTGATGGTCTTAGAGTGAGTAAAGAGAGTGTAAAGGTGTCTTAGAGGTTTAGTAAGGATGTTTAAACATTGTTTGAGGTCATAATATGAAGGCTTATTGGTTTGTTCAATCTCATTGTCTTTGGTTTATTCATTTAATCCTTTTCAAACCTTTATCACCACTCCTTAAACATTAAATTCCCATTAAATAACCTCATATGAGTAAATATGTATTTTAAAACATTATAAATGGAATATATTAGTGTTTAATAGAATTAATAGGTCTTGAAGAAGTCCCATTTTTTATCTCTAGTCATGACTAAGCATTTCATCCCATTGAAAGTCCCTTTTAAGACTTATTTCCACCTCCCCACTAGCCACATGCACCCCACACATGCTGATAGGTGTCATTTCAACTTCCATTTCTATAATAATACTTTCAAAAAGACATTATACTATTTTTTACCTCTCTCTACCCTAAAATGGTGGTTCTATCTTAGAAACATGGAGAAAATGGTGAAAAATAGTTCTTTCAAGTGCTTTTTTGCAGATTATATAGCCTTGTATAGACACATCCATATAGAGGGGAGTTAGGTGTTTAAATAGAGACTATGTTAAATGTATGGAATAATTTTAAGGGTCAGATAAGGAATAATAGGTCTAAAACCATTACTCTCTCCTCACTGGGTTCTTTGACAGCTCAAACACTCTTTTAAGTTTTCACTTAATGTGGGTAGGAGAGAGAATGTTAACAGATATAACTTTGGGGGGAATAATGAGGTCCCTTGAACTTATTATCCATGAATTTTTTATAAAATATAATGGTTTGTACTTTATGAATATTAGTTAATAATCTGACCACTCCTATGAGTTTGTTCATTTGTGTAGGGGTGAAAAAGTCCAATGGTTTTGATGCTTATTTGAGGTTTTTATAAGAAAAACTTCCTAATGTAGATAATCATCCCATATAAAAAATTATCCAACCTTATTTCACACATCAAGGTATATGAGACAAAAAATCCTCTTATTTTCATGTAAGCAGGATGTAGACAGTGTTCTATTTGTGATAATGTCATCATGGCATGATGGTGCAGGCGTATCATTTTATTTTAAGTGTTTGATATTATAAAAAACATGTATGATTAATTATAACTCCAATTAATATGTTTATTAAACTATCTCCAATGCCATGATCATGAGTAATATGGTCTAATTTGCATAGGGAAGTTATGGTGGTTGTAGAAGGTCTATGGTAGTGTTAGGAATACATAACCTTCTTCATGTCATAGTCATTTTTTGTTTTTTTACCATCACTAGATATTAATATTTACCTTAAACACTAATATCATTAAATATATCAATAAACATTATCCCTTATGAGATACTCTCATATTCAACAAAATCAATAAGATCACCTATAAGCTGATTGTTGGAAAAGATAACCTATAGGATAATTTCAACAAAAGAGTCATCATTGTCTTTAAGGACATGAAGTTAAAGATGAATAAATAACCCCATATAAGTTTAATAGGTATTAGTAAGTTTTAGGCCTTCAATCAAAAGAGAGTTCATCCTTAAATTATGTCTACATAGTCAAAGGTAGGGTCTCAGGATCTTAGTGTGAGATGTAATGGAACATGCTTAGTAAGGAGAGTGTACGGTTGGAAAAAACTGATAATATAATCAATAATTTGTATTAAAGTGTTTCAAATTAATGGAAATATCAGGATGGTAATGAGAGATCAGTGAACTAATTAGTTCAATAGCCCCAAATGGAGATGTAACAGGCATGTTTAAGGGTCAAAGGTATCTACAAGCCTAAATGGGTGTCTGAGTTGGAGAAACATAAGTGAGAAAGTTATAAGGTATGAAAATTTTTATAAATAATGAGATCCTCAGGAGGATAAAAGAACCAAATGACATAATCAAACTAAATAAGACTAAATCTGATATACACATGCCTATGGAAGTATAAAGAAATAAGGCAACTTAGTGAGATGTACAGTCTATTAGGAGTTTACAAAATTGTATATTAGTGGAGGAACTCCCTTTAATTATGGTTCAAATAGGGCAACGATTGAAGACACCAAGAAGGAGGTTGGTTTCACCCATGCCTCGAACAAACCTAGTCACCACATAATGCCAATGCAAAGATTGATATCTATAGATAGTGCATCAAAAATATAGGGGGATGTAAGCATAAATATGAGAAAATTAAAGTTTAAATGGAAATAATATATATATGTTAAGGCAGGATTCTAGAAGGAGACATGAGATAGATAGAGAGAGCTCAATATGCCTATATAGGCCTCTCAGGCCTAAACAAACTCAAGAAAAACATGTGCATATTAGAATAGCACTTATTCTTGGTGTTAAGACCCTTTAAGTGGATGAAGATATATAAGGAATAATGAAAGGGATATTGGATACCGAGGAGTTCATAGGAAAGACAAAAATAATTGATGAGTGAGAAAAGGGCCTTCAACAAAGGAAATCATCCCTCAAACAAGTATACATAGTCAAAGGAGCAAGTAAGTCACTCACAAGTAGAATAATGCATGAGTGTAAGGGTAAAAGTAATTTTATATGAGAGAGTCAATTTTAAGGATGAATAACATATAAGTCACTTTTTTAGTTGTTGATATTCATAGGAATCAATAACTTGGCTCAATAACTCCTAATGGTCATCTACAGGTGTCCTAAAAAATGGTGAGTGAGAGAGACGTAACACCTTTATGAATAATATTGAAATAATTTTAATGATTTCAAGAGGTAATAATTATAATGATGATGTCTTAGACTAAAATAGATAGAGTCATGTGCATCTACACACATATCCATACACATATATCCTATTTTGAGAAATTAGAGGTTTTGAAACCTCTAAAGGCGTAGTCAAGATCTCAAACTTTGTGAAAATTACCATTATAACTATTTTAATGTATTAATGATATCATAAGGGTTAGAAAATTAGTGAAAATATTCACTATTCTATCTCAGAACTATCCTAGTCTACTAGTAGCCCATGATGAGACTAGGTGCATTATTTGAAGGTTTACAACCAAGATAGAGAGTTTGGACTTCATAAAGGGTTTTTTAGAAATGAGATATAATAATTAAGGTTTTTAATATACTATTTTAGGTGAAAAAACTCTTATAGTGAGTCAAAATTTCCTTGAGGGATAGCTAAAGAGGATAGACCTACACATGCCTATGTTCATGAATTAGGACATCTGATAGTCAGAGTGAATGATAGAAGGATAAACATACTTGAAGGAGAGGTATATAAGGTGAAAAAATGGTTTATTAGTGGGAGAGTTTTGATTTGAGTAGGGGAAATTTTAAATTAAGTATTATGGTTTACTCTAACTTATTAGGCCTAATAGACCTAAATAAGCCTATTTACTCAAACTAGTTTGAGGGGACAAGAGGATAAAAACACTTAAAGAGGTAATGTGGATGACATACCATGGAATTAAAGGTATTAAATTTCTCATTAAATTAAAATATTATAATATTAGACCCTAAGGGTTTTATATACTTGACTATGTATAACCCTAGGGTAGAGAGATGAAGGGTATACATGCCATTGAGTGGTTGAAGGCTCAAATTGAGGAATGTTTTCACTCATAAAACATGTTATAAGAGTCAAAATTACACTAACCTTGCATTGTAATGATAAATAATAAAGTGTACTTTATCTTTCCCAAACACATAGTCTTAATAATGTTAACCTATAGGCACAATATTTTGATATAGTGAAGATAGAGTAGTATTTTCAATTGTTAAGGTAGTTGTTTAAGGTGATAATAGGTGAGAAATAGTTTTTTATGTTTAATCTCTCAATAATATATAGGTCAATTAGACCCCTAAATCTCAATTCCTATCAATCCTAAATCTAGTCTTCAAGCCTAGAAGGCCTGTAGCAACATGGAGGCACTCTCAAACTCTACTAGGCAAGATGACATCCTAAGGAGGTGGAGAAAGATGGTTTCAGTTCTTACAAGATGATTTCAAACAATAAAAATGAAAAGAGATTGTCAAAATAGTACTAATATCCTATTCAAACTCCATAGTGTAAATAATCAATTTGAAGTATCATGTTTGGATGCTCATATCTTTCATCACCAAGGGATTCGGAATAAATTATCTTAGTGGGAATTGAGGACCCCTATTTACTTGAAATTCATGGAGGGATGAGTTTGATTGAGGGGAATAGGTTTATGAATCATTTATAAGACTATGAACATGTCTAAACTTCCTAAAAAATAATATTAGATGCTCAAAAACATGCCTTTAAGTGCCTCTATGGGTTTCTTCTAAAGAGCCAGTCTATAGATGCTTAGAGAAGGTGACCTATTCACCTAGTTTGGCTGAATTATAGATTTCTCTTGATCATGAAAACATATGACATGGTAAATGATGTTGTTTTAGGTCTCAAAATCACTGAAAAATAGGTTCTTAAGGTGTTTTTCATGTTTTATGGTAGCCAACACACACAATCAAGCTAATAGGCCTGATTGGCCCATTTGGACTATTTGGTCAACAAGAATGTTGAAGCTTGGCATGAGGGGATATTAATAGAGTAAAGAGGAGGTTTTCAATGCCATAATCATTACTCCATAGATGAATAATTCACACTTCATGCCAATTAGAGAGAGGGCAAGTTATCAAGCCTCGTTGGCATATGAGGAGTTATATCACTAAATGCCTCATGGAGAAGGATTTTAATAGACCTATTCCAATGTTGGTTAATAATGAAAGGAGAATAAGTGGGTAAAATTTGGAATGCATGGATTCTTAATGAGTTAAACTCAACTAATAATAGGCATAAATCCTCCAAGGATCTCATTTAAGGCACCTATTTAACCATAACAGCAATGTATGAAGGGAATATGGAGAAAATATTGAGACTTGTAATGGATGGTGGAGTGAAGAAGCATTAATTATAACCACTTATCCACTTTTCCATGCTAATATATCTTCTTTGACTCTCCCATCCTTATGGCCTTATTTTAAATCACTCATGTTGGTATGAGGAAACCCTACCAAATTTTATATTTGTAGACCTATTGGACTGGTGAATAGAACATTGAAGCTTCTTCATGATCATTAATTAGTGTGTTCATGTTTTTTTTAATGTGAATTAGTGGTGTAATCTTCCCTTTTATAGGTCCAAGTCTCACCTAGGTGCCAATAAGCTTTGTTTGCAGGTTATTTAATGTGTTATGATGTTGATGGCTCGAGTTTGAATTAGATGTTTGATTGTAATTTCCTTAAACAAGGCCTTATTCTCATTACCCTCTTGATTTAGTCATTCAAACTGACCTTTAAGTGAAATATTATTTCTTAGAAGCCATTTAAGATAGTGTTTAACTCTATGCATTGTCTATTATTGTTGTTAAGAGTTCAAATTTGAGTGGATGAGTGAGTATGTTGGTGAATCACCACCCTTTAGTGGAGATTTACTTTATGCAATCTCTTTTCCATTTTCATCCCAATATAACTAGGTCTTATATAGATATTAAGTGATAAATCAAGGGATCTAGCCTCATAATCTATAGGTTTAGCCTAGACAATAGGTAACCCACATCTTATAGGTTAATCCCATAGTAGTCCAAGTTTGGGGAGGGTTTAAGTAGTAATCTTTAAGAGGGTAAAACTTGGGTAGCTAACAATACCTTCCTTCTATAAATGCTCCTTTATACCTAAGACTAATACATAGAAATCAACGTCAACATTCTATAATATATTTGTGGGTAATATATAATTCATTATTTATGTGCAATGCATTAGCTTTATGGCCATGGTAATGGATTATTGGATAGATATTGGTTAAAGAGTTTTCCAAAGACTATAATTCCTAAAATATCACTATATAGCCATATTTTAACCATTTTTCACACAAGAGGATTAAATTGTGAAGAGCACAAGAATTATAATTTCACATTGAAAGTAAATTCAATATTTATCCTAATTTTTAATGCATACAACTTGTTGGACATTTTTTGGACCACATACCAAGCTTGTACTCATTTTATAACATAGATAAAGAAATAGAGCTCCTAATTAATCAAATACTCAAATGGCTAGAACAAGCTCTAGATGGAATGCATAGACTAATGAGATCATCGTAATCAAAAAGATTTTGAAACACTTTAGGTTCAATTAAAAGTGAAACTTGTCACTTTATAAGGATAGGTCCAATGTTTTAAAGACTCTATGGATTAACATGTATAGAGGGGCATGGTTTTCATTTGGCTCACCCACCATCCAACATTTGTCTAAACATTTGGCTATAAAGCTGAGTGACTATGTTGATGATGCTAGATATTGCACACATGAACAAGTCAAAGAGAATTAGTCATATGTATTTCCTCACATTAGTCCTATGTTACCACACACAAATTTTTAGCTCATATGCCTAAGAACAACATAAGATCTAAGGTTTCCACGATTGGCTCCAGATGTAAAATATACAAAGCTTCCATACTTAGCTAATTTTTTAGAGGGTAAAAATTAATCCAAGTAGACACTTTCATGGAGCTATATCTCACATGTATAACATACCCAAAAAGAAGTAATCATATGGTCTTGTTAATTTTGGAGCCTAGTTCATATGCACCGAGTTTTAGCTCATGAGCTATAGTGTAATGAAAGATATGCATGGGCAATCTCAAATGTAGAATCATATGAACTAGTCGACTTCAAAATTATATAGAAGCATGTGGAATGCTCAAATGGCTAGTGGATCAAAATCCTTTGTTCCCTTCAGCTTTAATTCCACTCTCTACAAATTTGGTGCCACCATGATCTTCATTCTTATAGATATAAAATTAAAAATTTGGTCAAAAATGGTAGATGTTCACATAGACATAAGTTTCAAGATCTTGGAAATAGCCATTAGAATTAAAATAGTGGGTCCTAGTAAATAAAATGGTGGACATTTTATCATGCCAAGAAGATCTACAAGTGATATACATGTTAAATGGTCAGTGAATCCCAAGAACTAATGAGAGATTGAGCTCAAGGTGGTGGTCCAAAATAATATATGGTATAAATTTAATCATATCTCAAAATATAATGTAGAAAAATAGAGTCAAGGGTCAGTGACTTAGGTTGATTACCTACATCCACTAGCAGAGAGGTTAGTCAAGATGTTTTGATGAAATTTGGTAAAACATGAATGGAACTAACTTAATAAGTACATAAAATGACCCAAATTCGAGCTCAAATTGGGTTGGTAGAAGAATTAAAGGAAAGAATCTCAATTCAAATTTGACTAAAAACCTAACATTGAACAAGGTGCCACATATATTTAAAACTATATGAAAACCAATATCCTTAGATTGGTTTTCACCTATAGTTATCTCGATTTAAGATCCAAACCACAAGAATAGGTATGTGACTGATGAGGAGATTATCCCAAGTTAGGCCCTTGACAAACTACCATTCATGATAGGCATGATGTGTCCCTAACAAGTACAAATAATTTATATTCTTGATGATATCTAGTAAAAGATAAATAGATTATGACTTGGGGATTTTGAAAGTAGTTGGAGCATTTATTTCTAGCTAGATCATGACTTGCCACTTTTAGAAAACTCTTGTCTTCTTGTATAGCTTTCTTGAAATAAAATGATTTGGAGGTTATCTAGGAAAAATCACAAATATCTTATTCATAATGACATGTTCTAATTGGACTAAAAACTTGGTGAAATGTCTCTTAGAGATAAAAACTCATTATGATGATGAACAATGTGTTTTTCCTCTCATATTTCCCCTCCTCTTATATGAGCCCTTTCTTTTCACATTCAAATAATCTCTCAGGGACTTCTGATTAGAGACTTTTTTTTGAGAGACAAGACATTACTTGAGTTATTATAATGTATACTCAGCTCGATTAGTCTCAACCCTATCAATTATTTGTAAGTCTTAATGTAATAGGACTTTATTTGCCTATCTTTTGCCTTAAATCTTTGTTTGACTAGTTGTGCACTATGGCATTGTGTGAAGGTCATTCATAGTCCTTTTCTAACTTTGTTTATAAGGTTTTCATTTTTGTTTATAGGTATAGGTTAGTGTTATACTATAAACCTCTCCTATGAAATACTTATGTAAACTAGCTTGATTTTAAAGTTGTGCAAGTTAGTACTATCCTTTACTGATCTAGTGTAGGTTTAAGCTTATGGGATGGTGCATCACCTTAGTAATTTTATTAGGAGCCCTTATTCTCTTTATAACTATTTTATTGTGAATCATTAGGATTAGTTTTAGTTCTAGGTGAGAATTAAAGATGAATCCAACCTACTCCAGAGTTTCATCCCCAACATAGGTGACCCATAGCTTGGGGTTATTCCCATTATTTGATTAGGGTTTGAGCAAGGATACCCAAAAAATCTCCCTACTCAACTTATGGTGTAATTCTGGCTGATAATAATTTTTAGCATGCCTGGTGGGATACTGGTCCAAAATGGTGGAAGAATTTTTGGTATTGTTCTTCTATATATCAACCTTTGGAGGCATTTTGGAAAACACTACTGGTGAGTCTGAACATCCATCAGCTAGTTTAAGTAGCCTAGGTGCCTAATCACCACCATTTGATATGTATAATCACCACCCATTTAGTTAAAAAAGATGTCCATTCATTCCTTATCCTTAATATCAAGTTAATAATTTTCATGGATTCCCCCAAAGTGGTCCTCAAAGTTTAGTACAATAGCTATATAATCATTCCTACTAGTCATATAGTAAGCTTATCTCTCTTCATTATCAACCTAATTCCTTACCTAGTTAGCCTTATAGAGCCTCATCTCTATCAATTAAGGAACACAAAATCCTCCCATGTTATATCCTCTCTTATGTCAATAACCCCATCTATTTCATACCCTTTATTATGAAACTTACCTCTCCCACACCCATCCAAGAAAGGGAAAAGGTGGCCAAGTCTTACACCATGATCCCCTCATGGAAATCAATAAAAGATGGCACAAAATAGAAAAGGGAAATGATATTTAAAAAGGTATAAAAGACAATATTTATATAATAAGGAATAGTGGTATAGGGAATGAATCGAATAACTATAGATTAGTCTAATGATCTTGGTATAAAAGAGTTCCAAGATTATCCCTCTTCCCCTCAAACGTAGCCTAAAGAAAGTAGCATAAGTGTATATGAGGAGTCAAATTTTAATCTATCTTCTTGGTATGGATTTGATATTTTAGAACCTAAAGATTTGGTAAGGTGTGGAAAAGTCTTCTTGGTTCCAAGATCTTCCATCTAGTATGGTCATTGATGGAAATGAGCAAGATGTAGAGACTAATACAGATAATCTATTAGTTGATTGTGATAGAGAGGTCTTAAATAATCTTGAAGAAGATATAGAGGAAAATGAAGATAAATATGAAGTATGGTAAAATTTATAATATAAATTCATGGATTAGGTAGAGGTTCTAAACCAACCTATGCCTCTTATAGAAAATGAAGAGGATCTCATCCATCAAGTTGGAGGTGTTGATCAATCTCAAGATGAGATATTATTTGAAGGTAGTACTGATGCCTTAAAAAATAAAGGGGATTGGTCAGATCTAGAACTATAAGAATATGAGATTTTAGGATTTGGGTGGATTTATGAACTACCATATGGTACCCTCCAAATCAAATAAAGTGAAAATGGTGTTGAAATTGGCATTATCTTCGATGATCAAGAGGAGGCTACCTTTAGGGATGACTTAGATTTTTTTTGCCTAAGCCTAGATAGTCGACCATTCACCAATCCAAAAGAGGAGTTTGGAAAGGCCTATACATTACAAATTGGAGCAAGCCTTGAAGAAACAAAGCAATATGTCTACATTGGAAACATGTTTTCTCTTTTTATTCGCTCCAGAGTAAGCCAAAGGAATAAAAAACTAGACCTTTTAACTTACATACCGTAAAGCAAGGTGTTTCCCATATTGGTTCATTATAAGTGATGCCAAATCCTTTCCATTTGATCTAGGTGAAAGAAATTATAAAATTTAAACCTTTTATAAAATTTAGAATAGGTATTTTGCTTCTCGCTAAGTGCTTTTGTGCACATTTTTGTCTAGTAGGTTATTATTTTTTCTTTATTACATTTGCCTGCATGTATTTTCCCTTGTTGTTTTGGTCCTTGTTATTTCAAGAGGAATTGTATAAGAAAATCAACCTTGTATCATCTTCATCATCAACTTAGTTATAGAGGATTGAATCCATGTGCAATGGATTAGATTAGTAAATGAATTGGGTTCTTGAGCATAGTAGGCATGCTTACTTATGATTCACCAAAGATGTTTGCCAATTTTTAGCCCACATACCAATCTTGTTCCCAATTGTTAATGTAGATAAAGAAGCAAATATCCTGATTGATCAAATACTCAACTAGCTAGAATAAGATTAGGATGGAATAGGTGGACTAGTGATATTGTGAAACTCACAACACTTTTGAAGCACTTTAGGTTCACTTAAAAGTGTAATTTGTCAATTTTTAAGGATAGGTCCACAGTTGTAAAGAATCTATGGATTTTCATACATGCCTAGGATAAGTATGGAGGGGCATGGTTTTCATCTATCCCACCCACCATCTAGAGCTTGCCTAGATATTTGGCTATAAAGATGAGTGACTATGTTTATAATTATATATCTCACATACCTAGAAAAGTCAAAGAGAACTATCCACATGTATTTATTCACATTATTCATAGGTTACCATGTACTGAGTTCTAGCTTATTATCCTAAGCATAGTAAATGATCTATGGTTTAAAATATTGGCTCCCAACACAAAATCCTCTAAGTTCCCATACATAGCCAATTTTTAGAGGGTCCAAATTAAGCCAAGTACACCCTTTCATGGAGCTAGATATCACATGTATGACATCCCCAATAAGAATCAATCACATGGGTCTATTCATTTTTAGAGTCTAGTTCATATATGGAAAGTTTTAGCTCATGCACTATAACACAATGAAAGATATGCATGGGAAAAGTTGTATTCTAATGAAAAAAATTCTAAAGTTTCCATACTTAACCATTTTAGGCTAGACCATTGTTAAGACATCATGCAAGATCATATGAACTAGTCAACTTCAACATTATACAAAAGCATGTGGAAAGATCAAATAGACAATGGATCAAAAGTGTTTATTCCTCTTGAAATTTAAGTTTTATCTTTGAAAATTTGGTGCCTTTATGATCTTTGTGCTTCTAGTTAAAAAATTACAAATTTGGTCAAAATTGGTAGATGTCAATTTCAAGCTCCAAGAAATAGCCTTTGGAATTCAAATAGTAGGTCCTAACAAATCAAATGAAATGCATCTCATCATGTTAAGAAGATCTATGAGAAAAATTTAGGTCAAATGTTTAGTGAACCCCAATAACCAATAAGATATTGAGCTCAAGGTGGTGGGTCCCAATGATCTATAGTCCACATTTAATCATATCTCAAGATCTGATGAAGCAAAATAGAGTCAAGGGTAACTAACCTAGGTTGATGACCTATAGCTAATAGTGGAGAGGTGAGTCAAGATGTTTCAATGAAAGTCACTAAAATATAAATGGACCCAACTAATCAATCATATAAAAGAACCCAAAATTGAGCCCAACTTAAGTTGGTAGAAGAAGCAAAGGAAAAAAGCTCAAAGCAGATTTAGCTAAAGACCTAGTATTAAACAAGGTGCCACCTATATGTAAAACTATAACAAAGATAATATCCTTAGATTGTTTTTTACCTATGGTTATCTTGGTATGGTATCCAAGGAACAAGAAAAATTATGTGATTGATGAGGAGATCATCCCAAGTCAGGCCCTCGATAAATTTCCATTCAAGATGGGCATGACATGTCCCTGGTAGGTACAAAGATTTTATCTTCTTGATGAGATATAGTGAAAGATCAATAGATCAAGAATTGGGGATTTGGAAATAAATTAGAGAATTTACTTCTATTCAGATCAACTTGCCACTTTTGGAAAACTCTTGTCTTCTTGTATATCTTGCTCGAAATAGAATGATTTGGAGGCTATCTAGGAAAATCATGAATATTTTATTAATAATGGCATATTATGATTGGAATAAAATATTTTTGAAACATGTCTTGGAGATAAAAAATCATTATGATCATGAATAATGTGATTTTCATCTCCTCTTTCCCCTCCTCTTATATGAAACCTTTATTTTCATTTTGAAAGCATCTCTCAGGGACTTCAGATTGGAGACTTTATTTCTGAGAGATGAGACATTCCTTGAGATACTATAAATTATACTCTACTTGATTAAGATTAACCCTATAAAGTATTTGTAATAATTACCTCTTAATGAAATATGACTTTCTTTACCTATATTTTTCCTTGAATCTTTGTTTGACTAACTGTACATTGTGGCATTGTGTGAATTAGAATATTCCTCATTCATAGTCCTTTTCTAACTTTGTTTAGATGGTTTTAATTATTATTTATAGGTCTAAGTTAGTTTTCTACTTTGAATCTCTCTTATGAAATACTTATGTAAACTATCTTGATCTTAAGGTTATGCAAGTTAGTACTACCCTTTGTTGATCTAGTGTGGTTTCTAGCTTATGAGAGTTATCTTTGAAGTTTGGTGCATAACCCTATTAATTTTATTAGGAGACATTATTCAATTTTTAAATATTTTCTTGTAAAGCATTAGGCTTAGTTTTAGATTTATATGAGAATAAAAGAGGAAGTCAACATACTTTAGAGGTTCAACCCCAACATAGGTGAGCCACAGCCTGGGGTTGTTCCCATTGTTTGACCAAGGTTTGAGTGAGGATACTCAAACAATCTCCTCACTTAGCTTAAGGTGTAATTATATATGAAAACACAACACTAGTGTCTCTGAACTAAATTTTTAGTGTAATTATAAGGTAACAAGACATGGTTGAATCACTTAATCCCACTATAATAATATAATCATATAGGATCAAAATAATATTTCATAAACACCATGATAACATAAAATAACTACATGTATTTTGATTCCTATTAAAATTATTGGTATGTAGGTATCGCTCAACATATGGGTGGTTAAGGTCAAGGAAAACTTCAACCATCAACCTATTTTGTTTCATGATTTTATTTGACTTCTTGATATATTTATCTAGGGTTACAAGTGAAGGAGATTATACACAATTTTTTTTGAAATGAACTGAAGGCTCCTGCATTATAAAACATAACACACATGTGAAGGCAACCTATCACATGATTTTCAGACACCTAACACCTATAAGATGCCAATGCCTCTTAAGGACACCACTACATATTACCCCTATCCAAATCCGATGGCATTGTCCAAAAATGAAAAAAACTATGTTTTAGATTCATAGTCAGTTAAAATAACCATACATCATGTTCTCTAGTTTTGGTCCTAATCCTACATTCCTTTTTTCTAGATAGGTTATTGATTTAGCAAGTTCTAAATAATTTAATTGAATTTATTAAATATCTATAGCATTATGATTGTACATAATAGTTTATCTCATTTAGGTAATTATTTAATCTATTTTCAAATTTTGATAAAATAAATTATTGAACCCACTTGTTATTGAACATTTCCAAAAACCCTAGCTTGACATTAAGATTTCCTTCTATTTTAACGCTTCCATTAGTGTTTAAAATTCATAATTTTATGATTTCCATATTCATCATGATCATAATGAATAATTTTATATATTATTTCTTAGTTCAAAGTTTCCTATTAATATTTACATATTCCTTGAATATAACTTATAAAATATTTTGTAGGTATGTAAGCCTATGGATAAATAATGTCCAAGAAAATATCACATGCTATATCAATCAAGGGCTTAGTAATGATCATTTATATGGTTTTTTTTATTTAATGGATCACTTTAAGTAGATAGTTATTAATACTGGGCATCATATGGTTTAGATGGTTCATTTTTCTCCTCCTACCCCTAAACCTCACAACTATCTTAACTCATATCACACCTACACTATCCACACTAGGATTATAGTAGAACTTATGGTAGAAGTTGGTATTACTATATTATGTCATATGCCTCATCAACCAATATAATAAAAATTAATTTAGGAAATTCCTTTTCATCCCTAACCTAATCTAACGAGACAAATTAATTAGTCTATAGGATATGATATTATTGATCATTAAAGGAATACACCAACTAATATTTCCATGATAAAATTACTTCAAAAGAATGTTATTTTTAAGGATATTCTATACCAAGCATTGAATTAGACACCTATGCCTCATGACTCAAATCCTTCTTACGATTAATTTGTTGTAAAGACATTGAAGGATATTATGGATGTTATATCTTCTATAAATGAATATTTTATTTTGTGGTCAATAATCAATCAAAATTTACCTTTATTAATACAAGTTAAAATTAAAATTATAACAATAAAAAGGGTTATTATTGAAAATGGATAAGGGTTGACTATTTAAAATCATAAATTATTATGGACAATGGGTATTAACATAGATATTATTAAAAATACATAATAATATAAAAGGATTTGATGATGTGACTCATCAAGTTTTGGGTTAGATCACTTTGGTATTAAATAAGGCCCAAAAATATAACTCATTTTTAAGTAATTATTAATCATTTACACTAAAATTTATTATTAGGTAGGCCATGAATGGAACATCTAGTCACACTATAAAAAAAATTAATTAATTAGTAGGGGAGATAGAACTAATGATTTGTAGCTCTAATTTTTATCTTTGATTTGGTTGTGTGTTGTATGACTAATAGACATATTATTTATTTTGTGATCAATTATTATTTTCAAAAACATTTAAATATGTCTATACTATTCTCTATGATCATGTTTATTGTGATTTAATTTGTATATGATTTACATTACAACAATTTATTGATGCTTTTATATTGATTATTGTTATAATCTTGGACTAACTACCTTGTTATTTGATTGAGGTGGTTTCAATATTGTTATAACCTCAAAAGTGGTACATAGGGAGAGTATCAATGGATAAGGGGGTGTAGATACCAACATTGAGGATTGAGAGAATTAAGTTCAACCCACACACACCACATTCTTGTTTCTTATCTAAAATGAATTTTAATTAGAGTCTACTTAAATGATGAATGTTGCCTACACTATTCATCCTTGTAATAAATGTGGCATGTTTTGAATTATTTAAGTTCATAATTTATGGTAATTTTGATACTATGTGAAGCATATGATTTGATTGGTTGTGTTTCTTAAAATATCTATAAGAACTAAAGTATGATGTGTTAACCTTGAATTCATTCTATTTGGTTGAGGTATGGGTGTTTATTGGTCTTGTTTTACTATTTTTCTTATGTTCCCTTTTGGTGACATATCAAGGCATCATAAAGAGAGTAAAAATAACCCAAAGAAAATTATTTAAAAAGGGACTTTGTAACTTTGGATTATGTTTTGTTTGTTGGGAGGAGGATAAACCGGAAGCACACAATTTGATTACTAAAACCAAGCAACTTAATATGCGGAAATTAACCAGATTCACCAAGTAACTAGAATTCAGAATAACACATGATATGAGAGACAATACACAAATTGTATTAACACTTTATACAGAAAAGAATACAATAAAGAAGATGCCACTTCTTCTCCACCACCTTACAGAGGTTTCCCACACCTCAAGTGAACAATAATTCTCCTCCCCAAAGCTCTCCCTCTAACAGGTCCCAACACCCAACTCAAAATACAGAGTTGGTGTTCACCTCCCGTGCTCCACGCACACCACAAGTGCTCCACGCACTCCACAAGCACTCCACGTGCTCCACAAGTACTCAAGGTACTTCAAGTAGATCTCCCATGAATCTGCAACAACCTGCAACTCAACAGACCATACTTATGGAAGGAACTACCTTGCCTTCCTCTTGCTCTATCCGAGTACACACCTGTACTCCAAGTAGATCCTGCCTGATACTGCTCCCTGTTGTGTTGCTGTCTGTATGACCTTGCACACCTGCAAATCAAACAATGGTTCTGCTCACCTGTGAACCTAGACCTTGCACACACATACACCTGCAGATCAACGATCTTACTTACCATGTAGATCTCCTATATAGGCCATGCAAATGTGACCAAGATCCTACACTCTTGAAGAACCCAGCTGGCTCTCCAATCCAGCACCAACACACCTGGTGCTGTGGCACTAGGAGGAACACACCATTGCTCTACCTCACACACAGAAGGAGCTTATAATTATGCTCTCTTACTCCCTAGCACACTTTTCCAATACAACCATGAGTCTATTATATAGATCTCATCCAAACAATGATTAGACATCTAATTACAATAATTAGATCCGCAGCTATGAGTCTAAAATTAGCACTCATCATGCAAACTCTTGGTTCGTTAGCTAACTTCCCATAAATAGCTCGCAGTCGAACCACACAGGCGATCGACGTCGGTCCCTGTCTGCCTGGGGTCGCCGACGCCGGCCGATATATGATCGACATCGGTTGCCTTCCTGTCTTACCCTGCTGACGCCGGTTGGCCAGACCAACGCCAAACACTTCTAACACTTCGGCAACTCATTCTGCAACCTCCTCCATGTCTGCATCAGTGAAGCTTTTAGCTCCACAATCCTAACAATCTCCCACTTGGAGATAAACAGCTGCACTGTACCCGTACCTGTACTCTGTCTAATCTATTTCCTGGTTTGTATCCCTCTTCAAGCTCCCACCTGAAGACAACCCACCACACATCCCGTGGTGTACCACCTGTCATCCGAGTACCCTGCCACATCCGAACCTACAAATACATGTAGTGAAGTCCTGACCCTGCATAGCAACACCTGCTACCGGTCCCTCTCAGAAAACCTGAGAATCCACTTCCCCAAATTGGCTCCTAACTCTCTGACAGCTCCCACTGCATGGGAATACTCAGGTCTATACCAGACCTCATGTGATTTCGGACACTGTACCTGTCCAGCCCTTAGTGTGCTCCGGCTCTGCATCCTGAACCTCGCCAACACCTGATTCACATCAGCTCCCACTCGAGACAAAATCAACCTGTGATCTCCATGCCTCCCATGTCAAAGAATTCCGCTGCTCCAAACTCCTCCTGACATGCCACTGAACTAATCTTACCGTTAGCTCAGCAAAACCTTGTATGTACACCCCTGCTAGCTAGCAAATATACCGTCCACACACAGCAACAGAATGATGTTGCAATCATCATCCCCCTGGTAAGTCAAACCACAGTAGTTACCCCGACATTGACTGAAGCCATGCTCCGTCCTCCACCTATCAAACCTGGTACCACTGTTCTGCAGCTCCACAAGACCATATACCTGGTCTTCCGTCTCACGTATCCGTTCTCTCTATTCTTCTACTAAGGTATCCATTCGTCTCTGTGCTTTTATACCTGCTGGCATCTCTACCAAAACACACCTGTCTGGTTCTCCTCCAAGGAATCACATCCTCATCCATGCCAAGCTCACACCTGTTTCCTGGATCCTTCCTGCTCTACAATTAGCAACATGTATAAAGAAGAGGAACAACGAATTTGAGGGCCTACTTATGCCTTCAGTCCTCTGTGTGGGTGTTTGAGACTCCTTGACAGCTTGCTGTCCACCCAAAATTTGTTACAGTGACCGACCTCGGTCACTCCACAGTCTGCATCTGACCGACGTCAGTTCCATGCGTTTGTACCTGACTACCAACCTACCAGCACTGGTGTCCTTGCTGCCGACATCGGTCCTCATAACCGACATCGGTCTTACATACTACCGACGTCGGTCCCATGACCGACATCGGTCTTACCCTGCCCGACATCGCTGGCTTCGGTCTGCACATGACCGACATCGGCACCTGTCTGTTCGACGCCGGTTCCTCCTGACTGACATCAGTACCTGTGTTCACCTGTGAGTGATGACTTTTTACCCGCGAACTTCTTTGAATCAAAACCCATGTCCAAACTGCCCTGCTCAGAAGTATCCAGCCACATCCACTGGGTTCTGTCTGCCATCTCCTCCATAAACACCAAGGCTTTCCAGTTCTTAAGCCTGTCAAATATATCTGTCTTTCGCTTAAGAACATGCATCTCCTTCCTGCTCATGTGACCAAGCCTACGAAGCCACGTCTCCGCAACAAAAGAAGAATCAGTAATATAAACAAGTAGATAAAGGATACCTATTTTCTTACCACCAGCTAATTCAAGTGCATCCGCTGTGAGAGTTCTTGTGCATCTCTCATCACCCAATCTTTCTGAAGAAATTAGCCATATCTCCAAACCTGGGACCTGCATGACCTTCATCAACACCTGTGTGTTGGCCGCCTACAATTTCAGCTTCACTTCCCCTTTGCCAATTCTTTGGCAAGGCTCACCAGCTCCTCTACCTGGAACTGCATGGAAAGAGGCAACTGAATCTTTTATCCAAGATTCAACTTTATCCAAGAAACCTGCAAACACATCCTGTGCAACAACACCTGCTACATCTATATCTTCAGTTTCTTCATGCTGATCTGCTACTAACCAACAATAATCTTTTACATGCTCTTTCTTTCCATAGGACCGTGAGTGACCATCTGTGCTTTTCAACTCCTCCATTCTTAGCTTACTTTGATCTACAGTTGCTCTACTCCCACTCGATCAGAAACCCCTGAGAGTGACCTGTAACCAAACACAAAACCTGCTTCCTCCAACCTTAGCTCTGATACCACTTGTTGGTATCAAGCTCAAGAACCTACAACCAAGGCTCTGATACCACTTGTTGGGAGGAGGATAAACCGGAAGCACACAATTTGATTACTAAAACCAAGCAACTTAATATGTGGAAATTAACCAGATTCACCAAGTAACTAGAATTCAGAATAACACATGATATGAGAGACAATACACAAATTGTATTAACACTTTATACAGAAAAGAATACAATAAAGAAGATGCCACTTCTTCTCCACCACCTTACAGAGGTTTCCCACACCTCAAGTGAACAGTAATTCTCCTCCCCAAAGCTCTCCCTCTCACAGGTCCCAACACCCAACTCAAAATACAGAGTTGGTGTTCACCTCCCATGCTCCACGCACACCACAAGTGCTCCACGCACTCCACAAGCACTCCACGTGCTCCACAAGTACTCAAGGTACTTCAAGTAGATCTCCCATGAATCTGCAACAACCTGCAATTCAACAGACCATACTTATGGAAGGAACTACCTTGCCTTCCTCTTGCTCTATCCGAGTACACACCTGTACTCCAAGTAGATCCTGCCTGATACTGCTCCCTGTTGTGTTGCTGTCTGTATGACCTTGCACACCTGCAAATCAAACAATGGTTCTGCTCACCTGTGAACCTAGACCTTGCACACACATACACCTGCAGATCAACGATCTTACTTACCATGTAGATCTCCTATATAGGCCATGCAACTGTGACCAAGATCCTACACTCTTGAAGAACCCAGCTGGCTCTCCAATCCAGCACCAACACACCTGGTGCTGTGGCACTAGGAGGAACGCACCATTGCTCTACCTCACACACAGAAGGAGCTTATAATTATGCTCTCTTACTCCCTAGCACACTTTTCCAATACAACCATGAGTCTATTATATAGATCTCATCCAAACAATGATTAGACATCTAATTACAATAATTAGATCCGCAGCTATGAGTCTAAAATTAGCACTCATCATGCAAACTCTTGGTTCGTTAGCTAACTGCCCGTAAATAGCTCGCAGTCGAACCACACAGGCGACCGACGTCGGTCCCTGTCTGCCTGGGGTCGCCGACGCCGGCCGATATATGACCGACGTCGGTTGCCTTCCTGTCTTACCCTGCCGACGCCGGTTGGCCAGACCAACGCCAAACACTTCTGACACTTCGGCAACTCATTCTGCAACCTCCTCCATGTCTGCATCAGTGAAGCTTTTAGCTCCACAATCCTAACATTGTTTATGTTTAATTGGAGATGCCATGAAGTTTAAATGTAAATAAATTAGGCTATTTTATAGTTTTAAGAAATGAATTAGGGTTGATTTTGTTGCTATAATGTGGAAGTTAACTTTTCCAATTGGATATATTAAGGGTTTAACATAGTTACCATGCCCAAAAATAGGCTAAATGATTGAAGTTAATGACAAAAGGCTCAATTAGTTCATTTACTAATTTGAGTTGCATGATGGTGAACTCATAGATTTGTAGGAGAGTTATTAGGTAATGCAAAATGTGAATAGATTTTGGAAAAAGAATAAGAAGAGAAAAATGAAAAAAATAAGGGATGTGATAGAGAAGAAGAGGATAATAGATCTTAGCCAAAGAGAAAAAATGATATCATTACATATATTTAGATGACAATAATTTTATAACCATATAAATTATTATTGAGTTGTAATTTTTAATTATTGTAGACTTGGATGAAAATAAAATATTTTTTTTGTTATGGGTTTTATTATACTTATTTGAATTTTTGAAATTATAGTTTTAGATTAAAATAAAATTAGGGGTTTATTCTATATAGTTGGGGATGGAACTCAATTCCATCCATAAACCTATACACATAATACCAAACTTCTGTATATATAAAATTGAATTTTTATAGGTGAAAATTTTACACAAAAACCCTAGGCTTCAAGTCTATAGACCTATGGATGGAACTTAGTTCCATCTGTAGGCCCATAGAATGTGAGGCCAATATATATTTAGTAATAAAATTATGCTTAGGATAGAGGATCTTGACATAGAAATCATTAATAGTTTTATCGATACTATAGCATAAGAATTTCATGAATCATAAAATGGAAACACATCTATGTTTTGTTTAGTCCTTAAGTATTTACAATATTGAGTGAGATCTATAATTATAGGAAACTTAGATAACATAAGGATTATGTAGGCAACATTTTAATATAAAACTTAAATTTTATAATGTATTTGTATATCTTACATGAGATGAGACTCTATGGGTTTCCCATAGATGATCTAGTATAACTATAGGTTACAATAAGTAAAATGAGTTTATGTAAACAATTTGCAACACCCAATTCTATTTCATTGATATCTTGGGCATTTGTGTTTATTTACATGTTATGAAAGATTGTAGAAAGACATAATAATGCACGAAACATGAAAAAAATTATTTTATGATGAATTCACTTTTATTTTTGTATATAAAATTAAAAAATGAGGACATGTAGTTGAATATATTAAGTTGTAGGACTTGAGTTTAGATAGTTGAATTGTAATACATAATTTAATTAGTAACATGGTATATATACATATGTATAAGTATAGATTTAATATTCATGTATATTTATTGATATATAAATACATAAATGTATAAAAATGAATATTTTGTAGATTGGTACATTATCTAGTAGAATGGAAAAAATTGATTATTTACAATGGTTAATTTTGGGTATTTAGAAAATATTTCATTGATATGAATAAAATAATGTATTGATGATTACATTAATATATGCATGTAAATATGTAGTCAACTATTATTGATTTTTTTTATTTTAAGTATAGATTTTTTCTCTTTTATTGGATGATTGTGAAGAGACATAGGTTATGATGGAAATTTTGAGTAGGAACTTTTCAAGTGAGTATGTTTATTTATGAGAACAATTATCCTTGAGTTGTTTTTAGGAATAAATTTTAAATTAGTGAATATTTATAGAGTGGTAAATGGTAAGGTTTTTATTTACTGAGAGGTAAATAGTAATAGGTTAGTAAATAGTAACTAGTTGGCTATAACCATATAGTTAATACGGTAAGTTGGAATATTATTGTTGGCATATATTGTTATATTATTATAAAAATATATAATGTGATTAATTAGTGAGATTTGGGTGAGTGAATATTGGGGAGAATTTATAGGAAATGCATTTCCTATTTATGTGTGTAATATTCTAGCTGACTAATTAATTAAGATAGTTGATTATTTGTGTTGAAGAATTTCTCTATGTGTATGTCTCCATTATTTTGTACAAGAGTTAAATTAAATTTAGGACCAGCTCTTAAAATCCCTATCATTGGTATCAGAGTAGTTATGTAATACTAACTATTATAAGGATTTGATCAATTGATTGCTATAGATTCCCCAACTGATGAAAAAATATTTGGTTTGAGAGAATTTTGGTAAAGGTAACATGCTAAATCATCTTTGCCATAGTCAAATTTGTATTTTACATTCTATGTGTTGGCTTTATTAAGCCATTATAGTCTTATCTTTTGTTGGTATGACTTTAATGTGAACTAGTTCATGATCATTCAAGATCGCTTACCGTACGATCTAATCTACATTGTTGATTATGTGGCTTCAGGTTGAAGGGATTCCCACTAGCATTTAATAATTAACTACAAATTATAAATGGGAATTACACTTACTTTGGGTTGGCATTGGCTTAGCTAAACATCAATTTATTCTATCTTTTCCACATCTTACCTCCAATCTCACATTGTATCATATTCTTCCATGATTTTGTCCAAAGACAAGATAATGCATTCAATGTTGGCATTGTGATTTGCATTTATTCTACCAGTTGTCCTAGTTTAGCACAGACATATTTCTAAATAGTATGCCAAACCCATGAACTGATTATACAACCCTCTTCACCATTGATGGACCACTCTCTTTCCTTAGGTGTTGAATAATTTTTGAATTTATTAGAGTCTCTTGCATTCTTATCACTATGGACCTACATGTTCGTTGATATTTAAGATTTCCATTAGACTTAGTCATGGATTTTGATTAGATGATCTATTTTGTAATGCTTGAAATGCATGATTACTCTAATGCACTATTAAAAAAAAGTGTTAAATTCCTACATGCAAAAGGCTTTCATGTTGGTCAATTGTTAGTATTTATTGGTTAGTCAATTTTTTAAGTTATAGTAAATATAGTTTTTGTTTATCATAGTTTTTTAAAAAAACTCTAAAACATTAATGCATTTAGTTTTTGGAATTTTATAATTATGAGTTTAGTATTTGTTAAAAATTGTGGTTATTATTTAAAGTCAAATTATTTAGTCAATATAAAATTCAAAAGTCTTAAGTTTTGATTTTATTTTTAATAATAATTTTTTAGCTAAATTAAAAACTAGTGTTAAATTTTATTTATTTGTCAAAACCCTTTTTTAAGTTTATTATTAAAATGTCATTTAGTTTGTCAAATCCAATCTTTAATTGGATTTTGCATATTAGTCATTTTTTTAGTATGGTATTTTATAGTTTAAAGTTTTTTATTATTATTGGGTCCATACATAAAAATTCTTAAAAAATTGAAAATTTGTAATAGTTATTGTTTGTCAAGTGTGTTTAATTCATCAAAAGTAAAAGTCATGTATGTTGGTTGGTCATCAAAGTTAAATCCCTTGTAATACATGGATGAATTTTGACTTTCACATGACATCCACATTATGGGGGGGATTCCCCTCAAAAATTTCATGACTGCATAACATAAGTAAGCAATAAAGACATATTGGAGGCTAGAGGGAGGATGGAGGTCTTTCAGTGACCTATCATCAGTCACCAATGATGGGGCTGAAATAATGATATGGTGACATGTGTGTGTGTGTGTGTGTGTGTGTGAGTGATAGTTTCCATTGTATGATTTTAAAAATAAGAATATAATAATGTACCTATTCATAATATTATAATTTGTTTGCAAATTCCAAACATAATTTTGTGAAGTGAAGACATTGTAAAAAGATAAAAAGCAACAATGTAAGTCAATTCATAGATCTTGAAAGGGTTTGTGGTAGATCCAATAATAAACATGAGGTCAACAATTGATGGGACCTATTCATGTCAAGGTTTGTGGTAAAACTATAAAACCATGGGAGGAGTGAGGATCTCTTTGTATCAAGGTCATGAGCCACATAGTTTGGCATGCTACAAGAGGTGAGCATACTACAGATAAGAGTGTGAATGTTTTTGCACCATGTAAAAACTATGGGAGGGAATGCTAGGAATAGATTTTACATTTGTGAATATTTATAGATTGGTAAATAGTAAGGT
Source organism: Torreya grandis (assembly GCA_037957365.1). Taxonomy (NCBI): domain Eukaryota; kingdom Viridiplantae; phylum Streptophyta; class Pinopsida; order Cupressales; family Taxaceae; genus Torreya; species Torreya grandis. The sequence goes on along the minus strand of JARHVA010005224.1, from coordinate 138,271 downwards.
TGATATTTACTGAGAGGTAAATAGTAATAGGTTAGTAAATAACAATTAGTTAGTTATAACTATATAATTAATATGGTAAGTTAGAATATTATTGTTGTCATATATTGCTATAATAATATATCATGTGCTTAATTAGTTGGATTTGGGTGAGATAATATTGGGGAGAAGTTATAGGAAATGCATTACCTATATATGTGTGTAATATCCTAGATGACTAATTAATTAAGATAATAAATTATTTGTGTTGAAGAATTTCTCTGTGTGTATGTCTCCATTGTTCTGTGCATTATTTAAATTAAATTTGGGACCAGCTCTTAGAATCCCTATCAGTTGTTTGAATAATTAATAGGGTCTCAAAAAGTTGAATAAGTGATGAACAGACTTATGTATATTTAGTATACATTCTTAAATTTCATATTATTGTAATAGTTTATTATTACATAAAAATTAGTATGATAGTAATAATATATAAAACATATATAGGTTGTATTATTTTATAGTGTAAAAATATGAAAATTAATTATATTAATATGAAACAAGATAATAAATGTTAAAGTGGTCATATAAGTATAAAATAAACTTAGTCTATGAGTTATCTTGTGACTCACTAATTTGTAATGTTGACTAAGTTTTTATACCACCAAATAAATATACATAGGAATTGTGTTTGAAAGGAAATATAGATATTTATTATGAAATGATTATAACATTTTAGTCTTGGATAGACCTATGTGTATGACTGGTTTGCATATAGTTCATTTGATCAATATATTTCATTAAGCTTCACTGAAAAACAAATACATGAATGTATTTTTATAATCTTGATTATGCTCAAAATAGTCTTATAAAATAGGATGATCAAATATTCTAATGAATACTATAATCTACTAATTTATTCAAAGGCATAACTTAGTCTAACAACTAACCTATATTCTACATGATTTGTTTTATAGGATAACAAACCACATTTACAAACATAGGTGAATTAATTTATTCTAACATTATCCCCCTTAATTAATCATGATTTGGAGAGTACAATCGAGAGAACTTCTAAATGCCTCAATCTTATCATGTGCAAGAGACTTCATGAAGACATCTACACACTAATATTGAGTGGGGAAATATTAGAGTTGTATATTATGATGTTGAATATGTTTGTGTATAAAATGGACTTGAAATTTAATGTTATTCATGCATTCATGAAATAATGGATTGTTAACAAGTTTAAAAACACCCTAATTATCATAGTTTAATTTTTTTGGTTGAGTCTATGAATCTCCCAATCCTTCTAGTATGTGATGTAACCATATCACCTCATAGATAGCTCCTCCGTATTCTACCTCAGTAGAAGAATGAGAAATAAAGTTTTGCTTCTTAATCCCCCATGAGATTGGACCAAATCCAAGAAAGAATATAAACCAAAAAGTGGATTTTTTGTCATCAATTAAATCTACATGATCTACATCCATGTACCTTGTTAAGAATAACTTATCATTCTTGTATGTTAGGCCATAATCCATTATTCCTTGAAGATATCTCAATACCCATTTAGCTACTTTCTATTGGCTTACCTTTGGCTCTTGAATGAACCATGAAAGATAACTGATAGCATAGTTGATATCTAGCCTAGTGTATGTGAGGTAGACGATAATCCTAATCAATTGGTGATAATGAGTAGCATCTACTAGCATCAATAGATCTAAGTGAGATAGTTGAAGTATTGTCTCCATGGGCATAAACATTGGTTTGTAATCCATCCTCTAAAACCTCTCAAGTAATGTCTTGGTGTAATTCATCTAAGACATGAATATGTGGTGCCCATTTTTCTATACTTCCAATCCAAGATAATAGTGTAGTAGCCTAAGATTTGTCATGTCAAATGATCGATTAATATCACTCTTTATTTCATCAATTATCTTCACTAATCTACTAATGATGACTAGATCATTGACATAAAAAATAATAATAACAGTCTACCATATTTGATTTTTGAGATAGAGATTAGGATCATATGGATTCCTATAAAATATAGGATTCAAGAGATGCTCATAAATTTTTATATACCAGGCTCTAAGAGCCTATTTGAGACCATAAAAAGATTTTATCAGTTTACACACTTTATACTCTTGCCCTGGTGTGACATAACCCTCTAGTTGAGTCATATAGACCTATTCCTATAGATATCCATTTAAGAAGGTAATTTTGACATCCATCTGATGAATGTTCCAACCAAACTATTCATCCATTGAAAAGATCATTCTAATTCTCTTTATCTTAGTTGTAGGAGCAATTTTTCTCATAGTCTATTCCTTCTTTCTGAGCATAACCATTTTTTATGAGTCTTGCCTTGTGATTTTTTATACTAAAATATACTTTGTATTTGGTCTTAAAGACCCATTTTCAACCAATAGGTGTCTTCCCTGATGGAAGATCAATTAAGTTTCCACGTGTTATTCTTCATGAGAGACTAAAATTTTGCATCCATGGCATCTTTCTAAGGTTAGGACTGTAGGGCTTCATAAAAAATAAAGGGATCAAATGTTTATAAAAATATTCTCATTAAGGAAAAATTTGTCTCTTGACAAGTCATACTATGGGTCCTTGGTGCTGTAGATGAAGTGTCTAGAGGTCCATCTAGTTTTATATCTCAAATTATACTCGTATACCATTTAGGCAAACATTAAAGATATGTAGCTAGTATTAGATCTTCTGAGTGACCTTAACCACTATTTACATATAGAAATATTATATTTCTAATTCTTGTATCATATGTATGTGTGGAAGATAAGCTGATTTCAACTTTTTCATCAAACACTACATCCCTACTAATAAGAATCTTTAGAGTTTATGGATCGAGGAGCTGATATGATTTTGACTCTTTAATGTATCCCATAAAAATACATTCCTTATTTTTTTAATCCAATTTATTTATTTTCTTCTTTCAGATATGCATGAATTATTTGTAACCAAAATCTTGAAGATGAGAGACTTTCATCTTTTCCCCAGTACATGCTTCCTGTGGTGTTATTCTATCAAGAGATTTGGTGGGTGACATGTTCAATAGGTACACAACTGTCATACATGACTCTACCTAATATGAATGAGGTATTTATGCATCCTCAACCATGCTTCAAAACATCTCTACAATGACACAATTATTCCATTCTACAACACCATTTTTTTGTGGTGTGTAAGGAGCAGTGTATTGATGATGTATTTCATGTTCTATAAGGTATGTAACAAAAATTTTATTGATGTATTTTCCCCCATGATCTGAGTAGAGGGCCTTGATTTTATGACCATTTTCATTTCCAATAAAGGCCTTAAATTCTTTGAATTCTTGGAAATCCTGATCTTTAGACTTCAACATTGAAACCCACATCTTGTGGGAATGATCATCAACAAAGATTTGAAAATAATTATATCATTTATGGTTATTAGTCATAGGTACACATAGATCAATGTGCATTAGATCAAGTTGATGTAGAGATTAATATTCACTTTTTCCAAAAGGAGCTCTTCATTGTTTAATATCTAAACAATTGGAGCAAATATCAGAAGAATATTTGAGTGTGGAAAGACCTCTTACCATGTTATGTTTGATTAATGCAAGTAAATACCCATAAATCAAATGACCAAATATTTTTTGCCGTAACTAAGATTTGTCTATATTTTTCACAATAAGTGCCTGATGATCTTTATTTACAAAATCAAGCTTAAACATTTTTCCTATATTTGAATATCATGTAATAGTTATAGAGCCTCTTGAATTGTTATTGATAAGGCAAAACTTTTTACCATCTTTGTAATCAAACTCAACTTTGAGATTGAGATCAAGTAGTTGATTTATAGATAATAAGTGTTTAGTGAGTCTTGGGACATATAGGATATTTGTGATTTTGGCTATTTTATGACCAAGTTATAAATAAAAATCACCTCTGCCTTCAACAGTGTATAATGAATCATCACCAAGAGAGACATTACCCTGAGATCCTGATTGGTGTAATGTAAAAAACTATTATTTCTATCATGTCATGTGTCTTATGGCACCAAAATAAACATACTAGAAATAATTTAAAGAATAATGTTCCTCATGTGTCTATGTAGTAAAGACGTGATCATCTTCTAAAGAATGATCATCCTCGACAACATTCCCATTTTGTTATTTCTTCTTCCAATTCAATTTGAAATGGGGTTTTGTCTTTGATGACTGAGGTGAATTCTACGAAGTGGAATTCTTGATGGATGATCCTTATGTGAATGTATTATACCAACAATGTTTTAGGTCATGACCTATCTTTCCAAAAATAAGGCAAACCTTTTATGAATGGGGTTTTTTCCTCTATTGATTTTTTTATTTTTTCTACTTAGGTTTCTATTTGGTTACCTTTATTAGATTCTTTCCTTTATAAGAGGAAGAAAGTTAATGTTCTTCATTAGGTTCATCTATAGTCTGTATAGCTTCCTCTTATTGCAACATGCTAACCAATGAGACAAATGTTGGTTTTTGACTCATGACATTCAGTGTGGTCACAAATATTCTTTATGTAGGGCATAGTGATCTTAAAGCAATGGGGACCAAAGATTTATCTTTCACTAGGTATCCCAATGCTTCGAGCAAAGCTCACAAGGTTACAACTATATGAAGAAAATCCTCAACTTTTTCCTCTAGTTTTAACTTGAGTGAATGGAGATGGATCTAGAGATAAAGAATCTGATTTTGATTCTTTACTTCATATATATTTTGAAGATTATTTGAAGCATCTTTAGTTTTAGTGGCATTGTGGATATGGGGTTATACCTCATCCAAGAATCTGAACATGATTATGAGCTTAGCCTTTTGACTAGGTTTGTCAAACTTTCACTATTGATTAGTGTTAGTAGCATGTTAGGTCCATGTGCCATCAACTACTTTCCATATTTTCACATATTCCAATTGTGTTTTGACCTTGGTTTTCTAGGATATAAATTGTCACCTCAAAGAATTTGTGTGTTTAATGAAATAAAATGTGGTCTATTTTTGGCCACATGTGCATATCTGATCAAACTAAATAAGGGTAATGGATTGCTTCCTTATCACTCTAGGTTTAAAGGTCTCTCTTTATATATACCATTAGATATATTTATAGGACCTTTCTTTATACGTGTCATTCCTTTATACCCATCAATAAGGAGAATAAGCTCACCCTTTATATTACCTAATGGTATGGGAAAGAAGCATAAACATATAAGAAAGAATCTAATACTTGGTACCTAGATAATACTAAAAAGGGTTTGTCTAATTGGTTCACAATTACACACCACTCTAATATGGCCTCGCACACTTAAAGGAAATGTCAAACAATGATGAGAAACCTGCTAGAATGTCATTATAGTTGAAGCAGAGTTTAGCATCAAGAATAGACCATACTAGAGAAAATGACTTAGAGGCACATACAAAGGGTATGATTATCTCCCTACTAATTTTGTCTCTTCTCAAACCAAAGTGAGATAACCTATGGGATAGATTTATCAAATGGATGTATTTTACAAGTCAATATCAATGGGTATTCTTAGCATAAGGAAAACATGTGACAATATCATAACCACACCTACATACTTCACATGTGAAGGGTTATCACACAAAATACACACATAATCTATATTTAACACAAGCTAGTAAAGATAGATGAAATTATGTCTGTAATCTTCATTTCATAAAATTTTCAACAATAAAAGGAACTAAACAATAGAGTGTAATGCTATGATTTATATATCAAATTTCAAACTCATTACAAATAGTCAAGATTTTATGCATTTATAGGGCAATTAACACTCATAATATATAATAGAGTGTGTTATTTTTATGGTAGGATAGGGTATGACAAACTTATAGTTGATTATATAATGAAGGGTGGTATGTTGGTGGCTTCTAAATAGAAAAGAATTTATCATTATTTCATGATAATGTTCCTTAGTAAAGATTTAAAAAACATTTAAACTACAAGATAATGATAAAAACCAAATGATCCCTGAGAAACTATGACATACACTAAAACTAGAATCTCAAATAATTTCTCTTGCTTAATTAATGAACCTAGGGAGTCCTTAAAAGGTATCCAATAATGAATTTCCAAATATAAATATAGAAATAGATCTATAACCTAAGTACATGCTCAAAATTACAACCAATAATGAACACAAACTAGATATCCCATAAATAGAACTTGAAAAACATATTATTTCATTTCATTAGTAGAATATAGTGGAAAACCACATATATTTTTCAACAACTTGAAAAGAAATATTATAGACACCAACACTTCAAAATTTTGTCATGGGGAAAAGCATGGTGAGACTACTCCTTTGATAAGGAAGACATGAACATAAACTCAAATCTTGCTAATGGATGTATAAATGCAACCACATTACCAAGGGAGACAAAGTCTACACATGTAAGTTGATCCCATAAAAATTCCTATATAACTTATACTTAGGAAAAGAGGAAGCCTAAAAATGACATATATCAACTAATAGCCAACAACAACCAATAAATTTTGAATAAAGGACAAGCCTTTTATTTATACATTTTCAATCCTTCTCAAATATGGGACCACAGACTACAATTTTCCAAAATAAATTTGCATAATGAACTTTCCCAGTCCCATCAATATATTCCCAGCCAAAAAATGCCTTTTCCCATGCTTGAGATCTTCATCAATTTTTAATAAAAATCATTTTTGAAACCTCCTCCATAAATATTGATGAGGACTTGTTACCACCTGGAGCATATCATTCGATCTTTTACCTAAAAAATGCCTTTAACACAATCTTGAAAGGAGGATACTCACTCAATGAGACAAACATATTTTATCTTAATGTGTAACCACCTAGAGATACCCTTCAACCACTCATTATCATATTTATAACTACCTAGATTGCTTCTTTTCTTCTTATGCATGCCATGGAACAACCTTATCTTTCAATGATTTTTTTTAGGAATATTCTAGATCTAGGGTTGTTTGAGTGATCATTCCTTGTAGTGGCCCACCTAGATATTGAAACCCTATAATATCCTCCCATGGAGGAAATTAGATAATCAAAGTAAATGAAAATATAATTAATCATCTTTATTTCACACTTTTTACTTTGGTCTTTTACAAATCTAGGCATTTAGGCCTTGAAGACCTTTGGGGAGGGCCTACAGGTCATTGATCTCTACCTAAGTCCCTAAGATGATGACACTTGTCATCTTCACAATAATACTTTATACTTTTGACATTTCAAAATCATCCTTACTCTATTGGATCTGGTTGGGATGAGCAAACATGCTCCATCAAATCATGATCTGAGGTGTAGAGCATTATTGGATACAGCTTCTTCCTTAGCCTCAAGGGTATGGCACTTAACAACCCTATAGGATTCCTGAGTCCTTTTAAGTATTCAACCTTGACCATGCACCATTAGATCATCCCACTTTGAACAAATTTTATCCATTATATCTACCCCATTTGAAAGCAAATAGCTACTTCACAAGGTCTAGAAATGACACTCGCACAACCATCTTGAACATTTGAATCCCAATGACTACCTATCATGGCTTGAAGTTGATGCCTATGCACTAGTCAAAAATGTCCATGAAACCATCACCTATAATTTAGAAATATTATTTCATGGACTTTGTTGCATGAAAAATTTGTTTGAGTCTTTATGTTTTGTATTACTATTTGCTTTGAATTTTCTTTAAACTTGACACTTCTTGTTTGGGATTTTCTTTGGCATAATTATCCTACAACAATTATTTTGGGTACTCTATTAGGATAATTGTTTTAGACAAAACGTCTAAGATAATTTCCTCAAAGAATTTGACTTTAGACTTTTCCAATGAGAATTGAGCCTTAAGATTTTCACCTTCATTGGAACAAATGTTTCAAACATTTTACTTGAAATAATTCCCTCAAAAAAAATAGTCTCTTACACATTTGTCAAAATAATTTTGCACTTAGCTCCTTTTCCTTTATCAGGATAATTATTTTACACAATTTTTCTAAAATAGTTTCCCCATAAAAATTCACCTTAGTATTTCTCCTGAAGAAATGTAATTCCTTTGGACTCTTTTCTTGGGCAAAATGTCTGAAAGAAATAGACCTTTGCCACAGAGTTATTTTCTCAAAAGAGCCTTTAAGGATCTTGAAAATACCCTTCAAAATTTTTGTTAAGGGTACCTACATTACAAAAATGGCCTTTAGAATTTTGGAATGGTCCTTTGATCTCTTGAAAGTGCCCTTCGGAACTATTGAAAGTGTCCTCCATCTTTAAAAAGTGCCCTTCAAGAATTGTGTGTCTTTTAAATCTAGAATTATCCTTATAACATTTTGTAGACACCCTTTGAGAAATTTTCAAGGGAAAAATGCCTGAAGTAAATAATCCTTCAGATATTTTGCAAAGGCAAAATGGCCCTTCAAAAGTGCCCTTCAATTTTTTTTCAAGTTTCCTTCACCCTTCAAAAGTACCCTTTGGGAATTTTTCAAGGGAAAAATACCTAAAGTAAATAATCCTTCAAACATTTTTCAAAGGAAAAATGGCCCTTTAAGATTTCTATAAATTTCCTTTGGTAAAAAAAATGACCTTACAATTCCTTCAAACTTTTTGTGCTAGCAAAATGCTTAAAGGGCAAGTGCCCTTCATAATTTTTGCCATAGATAAAAAGTCTAAAAGAAATGATTTGAAATCAATGAGATATCCCTTTATAAAATTTGTAAACACTTAGCCCAAAAGCGATAAGACATTGATTTCCTTTAAAAATTTTATAGTGGACAAAATGTCTGATGGAAATAAGTCTTTAGAATTTTTGACCAAGATAAAAATTCTAAAGACCTATTTCCATTGGACGTTATGTTCATGCAAAAGGCCCAAAAAATCTAAATGAAATAACACCTTCACCAAGCAAAGACAAGACAAAGGACTTATCACATTATTTACATGAACTTGACCCTCCAAATAAATACATAGAGACAAAAATCTAGATAAGGACATAAAATTTGATACAAACAAGGGCCCAATTACTTTAGTAAAATTTTGGGCACTAACACTAGCTCTTGCCTAGGGATGAATACTACCTATAGGTGTAAAAAGAACCATAGAATACCAGACTAAGTACTGATCCATTGAGCTACGGAGTCAAGACAACAATTTTTTAGTAGACACTTATGAAGGTTCAACAAAATAATGGTAGACTAAAAAAAATAGATTAAGAGGATATAGAAACAAACACAAGACAAAAGGAAAGGAACCTATACAAACAATGCCCAAAACAAAGGAACAACAAAGTAATGACACAATAAAAGGGAAAAAAAATACATTATCTAATATGGTACATAGATTGTAGACTTAGTCAAGGGAGTGCTTTAGATGCCTTCCATTGATTGGAAGCTCTAGTATTTCACCATCCAGGTCTCTTAAGAAGAATGTATGTTCCTTAATCTAATGGTTAATAGAATCAAGAACCATCTATAAGGAATCAAACTTTCCATTCTTACCTTTTTTCTCATCCCTACTATCCTAAATTAGAACTAGATCACCTACTTGGAAATTTCTTGGAGTGACCTTTCTATCAAACATTTTCTTTAGCTTCTCTTTGAACTTGAGGTGTCTTTCATGAGCTTGTCTTCAAATTTCATCAAGATCAACAATCTAGTTAACCCTAATTTTATAGTGGTTTATTTACTCATCATATTCTAGTTGTTACATGAGTTGATACATTGGAAACTACAAATTCATAGGCAAAAATGCTTGAGCTTCATAAACAAGCTAAAAAGGGCTTCTGCATGTAGCTCTTTTAGGCATAATCCTATTAGCCCATAAGGCAAACTTTAGCTATTCATCCCACCTCTTATTATTTTTTCCTAATGTTCTTCTAATAATCTTGAGTAAGTTCTTATTACTTTTTTCTACTTGACCATTCTGTTGAGGATTGTATTTGGAAGCATAAGTTAGTTCAATCCTATAGTCTTTACACAATGCCACCAAAGGTTTGGATTTGAAGCTCATAGAATTATTACCTATTATCTTAACAAGCACACCAAATCTATAAATAATCTAATTTGGCAAAAAAACCATGACTAATGGTGTGTTGCTTTCCTTATATGGATTATTCTAGCCCATTTGGTGAAGTAATCAGTTGCAACTAATATCCATCTATGCCCAGTGCTTGATGAATCAATGATTTCTCCAATGAAATCCATTCTCCATTATTTTAATGGGCCTTCAATCATCATAGGCTACAAAGGAAGATAACCCAAATATTTCATCTGCCTAGCAAAGCATTGACATTTTCACACATTTTTACCATCTAAGCAACATCTTGAAATAATGGTGGTTACCAATAACTAGCTCTCAGAATTTTATGAGTTGTAACTTAAGGTGCAAAATTACCACTACAAAATCCACTATGGAAGTATTCAATTAGGATAGTGGTTTTTTATTCTAACACATATCTTAGGATAACTCCATCTAGATTCCTCCATACAATTCCATTTTTAGCCAAGATTTATTTTTGGGAGATTAGTTTGAGAGTTTTCCTTTGATTCTTATCCAAACTAAGGGGACAATTAAGATCTTGTAAGTAGTAAAAAATGTGTTTATACCATAGAGAAGTGTTAAATTGACTCAAGGAATCATAAAAATTAAAAATAAAAGTGTTTACCTCAACATATTTCAAATTGGTCTCATCCATAAGATTGGCTAGACCCATCCATCTTACTAACTTGGTAGTCTGAATATCCATATCATAGTCTTGTAACTTGTTGACCCACCTGCACCTCTTTTTGGTTATGTCAGTGTAAGTTAGAATGTCCTTTTCCATGGTGTGTGGGATGTAAGAAATACTCTTTGAATTTAGAATATATGGTATAACTATTTTAACACCCTTCAAAAGAGTGAAATCTTGTTTTTCCATGATAATGTATTTCAATTCAGGACCTTGCATAAATTTACTAAAGAAATCTATGGGATGCTCATGATTTTATTCATTATTTTACAATAGGACATCATTAATAATATTTTATGATACAAAAGAGAATACTTAAAAGGGATTTCTATAATTAGGATTGGCCAAGATAGGAGTAAACTTCAAAGATCCCTTGATGTCACTAAATGCTTGCATGGCCTTCTCCTCCCACTTGATGGTCTAGTATTTCTTCAGCATGGAAGTAATAGGTAGAGTAATCTCTAAAAAATTAGATATAAACTTCATTACAAAGTTAATTTGTCCAAAAAAGGACTGAATTCCTTTTTTGGACTATGGGATAGGCACTTTGTCAATGTATTCAACCCTTTTGGGATCAATTATGACACCTTCATTGGAAAATATATGCCCAAACAACTTGGCCTTTTACACTCCAAAGTTGTACTTACTGGGAATAAGTGAAATGTCAAATTCCCTACACTTGATCAACACCTTTTATAGATGATCTAAATTCTCTTCTCTTTTTTTAGACTATATAGTGATATCATCCTAATATAGAACAATAAACTAGTTAATTATCCCTACAAAGGTAGCATCCATAGCTCACTATAATGTTGCAACAACATTCATCAACCCAAAATGCATCCTCACATATAAATAAGTGTCCCATAGAATGGTGAATGTAGTCTTGGACATCTTAGATTATTTGAATATAACCTGGTTATAACCTGAGAACCCATCCAATCTGGACAACACTTCTAAATCAGTGATGATTTGCAACAAGTTCTCCATATTGGGTAGGGGATAACTATCTTTTAAAGAAGCTTTTTTTGGATTTATGAAATCTACACACAAGCAGATATCACCATTATTCTTCTGTATAGGGACTAAATTTGTAACCCATGATGAGTACTTGATGGGATGAATGATACCACCATCCCTTAGTTTCTTTAATTCCTCCCTTATCTTGGTGGAAAATATGGGGTTAATGGGTCTCTATTTCTACCTAAAATGTTTGATATTAGGCTATAATGGGATGACATGTTGGAACAAGTCTTCACTATATTCTTTCATCTCAGAATAAGATTATGCTAAGCAATATTGTTACTTCCTTAGCAGTTACATGTAAGATTTCTTCTCATCTGCACTTAAGTGAGTACCTAGCCAAACCTTCCTTGGGTTCTCATGAGAACCCAAGTTACACTCAATTACATATTTTGAAATGAATGAGTCTCTTGACTTGATTCTATCAAATTCATCAAAGGATGCTTCTAAACTAACTAGTCCTCTTGGGATAGTGTTTGTCTTTAGTTGAATGATATTCTTCCCAAACAAGGTCCCCTTACCATCACAAACTTGAACCATATATTATAATTTTATTATTTGATCATGGAACTTAGCCTCACAATTCAAAAACCTCTTAATTTGTTCATCATCATCAAGAACCTACCAATGATGAACATTATCTGAGATTGAAGGCCTGACAAGCACCTCAACTAATATTGACAATGAAGGATCATATTTATAATGTCAAATTGAGCACCTAGCCTTGCATGTTTTTCAGCTTCTTGGTTGAAACTCCTATCATGATAACAAATATTAAATGCATCAAAGAACTCCAACAAGTCCTAAACATCATTATAATATTATTTCAACCTTTTATTTTTCATGGCAAAAGTAGTACAAAATTGGTTTACCACCAACTCAGAGTCACCCTTAACAATTAAATACTTGATTTCATATTCACAAGAAATCCATATACCAAGAAAAAGTGCCTCATACTCAGTAGTATTGTTAGTGCACTCAAAATAAAGAATAAAATAAAACATAAAGCATTTACCATTAGGGGCATAGAATACAACCCAACTCCATTTACAAGATTAGATCAAGCTACATCAAAACACATCTTCAAAAATGCATTTTCTTTTTCAATCTCCACATTAAGAACAATAGGTTATTCACTAGTATCAACATTCCCAACAAAGTTTCCAAGGTCAACATCCATGTACAACACTTCATTGAGAGTATGCTTTGGATATTCAATCACATGTAACATCTTTAGCTCTCTATAAAGTCTAACCATCTTACCCTCTAAAGGAATGGTGGCATAGGAAAGGTCAATATACACACTTCCACCTATGCTAGCAACCCACTTATGTGATAGTAACATTCCCCATTTAGGTGGGAAGTCCACAACCACCACATCTATGTTTAAGTACTTTTTAGCTTGAACTGCCAACTGCACCACCAGTCCCTTAACTTATCCAAAAAATGGAACCTCTCATGAGTTCATGATATAACACTTGATAAAGGTTGATGTGATCTTTAATCCAATCCCATTAAGGACACCCAAGGGCATCACATTATAATAAGTACCAGAGTCAAACATGTAGTTGTGAATAACCAAACCATTGATTAGTAGAGTCATATAAAATGGATCCACATTTAACTAACTCTCTATAAGTAAAGTCCCCAAATAGACCTCTATAATAGGTGAAACAACCTCTTCTTATTATTAATACTCTTTTGGGGGTGTTTGGGGTAACTCAACTTCCTTTCAAGCTGACCTTTTAACAAATTATAAATATTTAAAGGTCTTATTCCTATGTTTAGGTATTTAAAATAAATCAACAAGTGGCACAATGATATTTATTTGACTCCACACTTGAGCCATATCACACACACTATTCTAAGGAAGAAGTGTGTTTGGTGGAAGGGTAAAAACACCTTAAGCTAGGATATAATCACTTAAAATTTGAAGTGGAGAAGGTTGGGGTGGTTTTAGGACTCTGATAATAGCCTTCAAATGTGGATTTTTCTTAATCTCATTCTCACCCTTAGGGATGCTATAAAATATAGGTGTTATATTGCTCCTAATAGGAGTACCACTAGGCTTAACATTTTGGGTTATAAGTGACATCTTGGAAACTTCTTGGGCTACTGTAGATTTCTTTGATTCCTTGCTTGCATTCCTTACCTTTGGATTTGTAGGGGTAGTGACTTGAGGAGCATCACCCAGTTGCATACTTCTCAAGTTGGAGTTATTATTTTAGGAAGCTATTTATTTAATTAATAATTACCTATCCTCAATTGATAGATTGCCCCTATGATATTTATTGATCATCATATAATGCAAAAGATCAAAATCATTGATGGGCAATTCATATTCTTATGTCACATTAACATCACAAAAAAGTCAAAAGTTGGGACACTCTCTTTTTTGACAACACTCCACAACTAATCAAACTTAGTATCAGTCGGTAATTCCATGGAGGTAGTAGATTCATATTTAGGTCTTTGACAATCAAACATAAAAATCTCATAGTTAGTTGATGCATATTTAGGTTCATCCAGCCCCTCATCAACTTCTTCAGTAGTATCACATGGAGGGTGTGGGAGGAAACATTTATCACACCAATTAATGTCTAAATTAGAATTTATAACATTTACCTTGGTATTTGAAGGATATTTTCACTTCCTTTATATCCCCTCTATTTTGATTTCCATCTATTCTATCTTCACATGCAGGCCTCTTTCCTCTATCATTATCTTGATTGTGGAAAGCAAGCCCCTTTTGTGCTTAATTTGGATTTGGAGCTAGTTAGTAATTTTTAGGAACCTAAGGGACCCCTTTTTAGCTCTATCCAATTTCTATGACATTTTCTTAATAGTAGAGGCCAAAGTTCTAACAATTTCTTCCAAGTTGGATATTTTTATGGGCTATGTTTTTTCTAGATTAACTAACTTCACATTAACCCACTTGTTCAAGGACTTTTCTATATCCTTGATATTATTCTCAATTTGGATGGGCATATTTAATTTCAACCATAGGTTATTAGGAGCCTCGTACCTCAATAAATATGTATCTTTCTTATCAAAGGCATAATAATACTTTATTAAGCATGTTGTATTATTGGGCTTGATGTTTTTGGGTAGCTGCATCATGGTCTTGTTAAACCATGTAAAAAACTCCTGCACACACTCATTAAGATTCTTATTGATATTATCAAATTTGGCCAAGAGTAACTTTGGATCAATTATAGCACCATACTAAATTCTAAAAACATTTTGCATCTCTTCACATGAATCAATGCATCTAGTGGGAAGGGAATTAAACCATTCACAAACATCTTCCTCTAGAAAGTACACAAACAACTTGATGTACACATCCTCAGACTCAACCTCATAATCTTCAATGATATTTTTAAATGCCTTTAGGTTTTGATCACCACTCACTGCATTGTTCCCTTAGAATTTTTGGAGGCATTTCCTAACTTCATTTGGGATCTCATTATGATAGCCTTCCATCTCATCAAAATTGATAGGCCTAAATCTAGGAATGTAGAATGTAGGATGTGTATTTTCATCCTAGTACCTGTTCCTCATGATTGGTTTAATATTAGGTTTAAGAACAAATGGAAAATGGATATGAGGGGATAAATGAGTTAAACTCAATGGATGAGATCTGGGAGGGGATTTAGCTGGTTGAGGAGCTAGAAAATAGACGTGAATATGTGTCTCAGAATCAGTAGAAGAGATATGATACTCCTCAATAATGGGGGGGTTAAAAAATATTTCTAAATTATCAGGCTCTTAAAAGTATTGAATAGCAGAACTTTACCCTTTAACATGCCTCTAGACTTATCCCCTTCTTCTTTGGTACAAACTCAGGGGCAAGACAAGAATTTTGGATGAGTCACCTTTGAAAAATGATCTCAATCCTTTTAGATTTACAAAAAATAAAGAACACTCGAGGATAAGATAGAGATATTCAAAATAGGCTCTAATCTTCCTTGAAACTAGGTGATAAAAATTGGAGTTACCATGAGAACCAAAATTATAGAACATAACAGTTCATAAAATAGTTGTGATATATGCTAAAAACATACATTGTTGATTTTAATGATGAGGTAATATGCAAAGAGATTAAAAATTCTAGAATTACATTCAAAATGGAAAATACACCTTCCAACATGCAATATTAACATCTCTTTGTAATAAAAATAACAGAAGTTAAATTGTCAAACCTTAAATCCTAATACATCCCCAAATGGATTATTATGGTGTTGATGGCCAAAGATAGTCAGATCAATGTATTAATGGTAGATAACTTCACAACATGAAATAAATATAGCTATTTTCAAGTGTCCCCAATAATATAAGTGACCTGGACCTTAATTTAGTCCCTAGTAATGGCACCAAAAGAGTGTTGATTCCCAATTATACACCTCTCTAATCTAGCTTTGAACACTTAAATTAAATGACAAACAATGTTGAGAAACCTACTAGAATGTCATTGTAGCTAGGGGAGGATTTATAATCAATAATGGACCATATAAGAGAAAATGACTAAGAGGCACCTATAAAGGGTATGGTTAGCTCCCTACTACTTTTGGCTCTACCTCAACTAAGGTGAGAGAACCTATGGGGTACCTTGCTCACATGATATTTTACAATTTAATGTCCATGGGGATTCTTGGCATAAGGAATAAATATGACCAAATCATAACCATATCTGAACACTTCACCCATGAAGGGTTGTCACATGAAATACACAAATACTCTATGTCATACACAAGCTACTAAAGATAGAAGAAATTATGACTGCAATCTTCATTTCATAAAATATTCAAAATCAAAAGGAACTAAACAATAGGTTGAAATGCTACAATTTAAATCTCAAACTACAAACACATTCTAAATAAGCAATATTTTATGCATTTTTAGGGCATGTAAAACTTATATTATGTAAGAGAGTGTGTTATTTGTTGGGTATGATAGGGTAGGACAAATTTATAGTTGATTATATAATGGAGGGTGGTGTGTTGGTGGCTTCTAAACTACAAAATATTAATCAATATTTCATGATAATGTTCCTTATTAAAGATTATAAAAACATTTTTACTATAATATAGTGATAGAAACTAAATGATCCTTGAGAAACTAGGACATACACTGAAACTAGAATCTAAAATATTTATTCTTCCTAAATTCATGAACCCATGGAGTCCTTAAAAGGTATTTAATAATGAATTTCCAAATATAACTATAGAAAGGGATTTATAACCTAAGTATATGCTCAGAATGACAACCAGTAATGACCACAAACTAGATATCTAATCAATAGAGCTTGCAAAACATATTATTGCATTTCATTAGCAGAATACAGTGGAGAACCACAAATGTTTTTCAACAAATTGAAAAGAAATATTATAGACACTAACACTTTAGAATGATTCCATGGAAACAAGCATGGTGAGACTGCCCCATTGGCAAGGGAGACATGGGCATGCTCTCAAATCTTGTTAATGGTTATATGGATGCAACCACCTTAGCAAGGGAGACAAAGTCTACACACAATAGTTGATCCCAAAAAATTATTATAAAAATTAGACTTCGAGAAAGAGGATACCTAAAAATAACCTATATTAATTGATAGCTAAAAAAAATCAATAACCTTTGAATATAATACAATCCTTTTATTTATACATTTTCAATCCTTCTCATTTATGGTACCATGGGTTGTAATTTGCAAAATAGAATTTTCATAATGAACTTTCCCAGTCCTATCAAAATGCTCCCAACCAAAAAAATTCTTTTTTTTCATGCCTAAGATTTTCATTGATTTTTAATAAAAATCATTTTTATAACTACCTCTACAAATAATGATGAAGACTTTTTACCACATGGAGTATATCATTTGATCTTTTGGCTAAAATATACATTTCACATGAGCCTAGGAGGAGGATAGTCACTCAAGGAGCCAAAAATATTTTTTCTTGATGTGTAACCATCTAAAAATTTCCTTTAACCACTCATTAGCATAATTAGAACTACCTAGATAACTTTCCTTCATCTTATGCATGCCATGGAATAACCTACTCTTGAAATGAATTATTGGGAATAATTTGGATCTAGGGTTATTTAAGTAATCATTCCTTAGAGTGGCCCACCTAGATCTTCAAATCCTATAATATCCTTCCCATGGAGAAAATTGGAAAAACAAAGCAAATGAAAATATAATGACTCAACTTTATTTTACCATTTTTACTTTGATTTTTTACAAACCTAGGCATTTGAGCCTTGGAGACCTTTAGATAGGGCCCACAATTCATTGATCTCTATGTGAGTCCTTGAGATGATTACACTTGTCATCCTCATGGGACTCCTTTGGCATTTTTACATTTTAACATCATCCTTGCTCCATCAGATTTGGATGGGATGAATAAATTCTCTTCATCGAATCATGATCCAAAGGTTGAAACATTATTATATATTGTTTTTTCCTTGGCCTCGAGGGTATGCCACTTGGAAACCTCTTGGGATTCCTAAGTCCTTTTGACTATTCAGCCTTAATCACACAATATCATATCATCCCACTCTGAATAAGCATGAGCCATTGGATCTACCTCATTTGAAAATAAATGGCTACTTCATGAGGTTTAAAAATGATGCTCATGCAACCATCCCAAACATTTGAATCCCAATGACTACCTACTATGGCTTAAAGTTGACATTTGTGTACCAATGAAGAACATTTGTGAGACCGTCAGCTATAATTTATAAACATTATTTTGGGGACTTTGTTTTGTGAAAATTTTATCTGAGTCTTTGTCTTTGGTATTCCTATTTGATTCATCTTATTTTTATCCTCAACACTTCTTTGGGATTTTATTTGGCATAATTGTCCTACAATAATTCTTTTGGGTATTTTGTTAGGAAAATTGTTTCAAACAAAATGTTTTAGATAATTTCCCTAAAGAATTTGACTTCACACTTTTCTTGTGAGAATTAAGCCTTCATATTTTTGCCTTCATCAGAATAATTATTTTTGACATTTTATCCAAAATAATTCCCTTGAATAAAATAGTCTCTTGCACCTTTACCAAAAAAATTTGGCACTTAGCTCCTTTGCCTTTATCAAGATAATTATTTCATACAATTTGTCTAAAACAATTTCCCCATAGAAATTGACCTTAGTAATTCTCTCAATGAAATGCAATTCCTTTAGAATATTTTCTCAGGAAAAATATCAAAAAGAAATAGACCTTTGACCTATAGTAATTTTTTTGAAATAACCTTTTGAGCTCTTGAAAATACCCTTTGGAATTTTTGTTAAGGGTAACTGCCCTACAAAAATGCCATTTAAACTTTTGTAATGGTCTTTTGATCTCTTGAAAGTGACTTTTAGAACTATTGAAAGTGTCCTCCATATTTGGAAAGTGCCCTTTAGGAATTGTGTAAGTGTCCTCCAAATCTAAAATTATCCTTTGGACATTTTGTAGACACCCTTCAAGAATTTTTCAAGGGTTAAATGGCCAAAGGAAATAATCCTTTAGACATTTTATAAAGGCAAAATGGCCCTTCAAAATAGTCTTTCAAGTTTTTTGCAAGTGTCCTTAACCCTTTGAAAGTACCCTTTAGAAAATTTTCAATGGCAAAATGCCTTAAGGAAATAATCCTTCAAACATTTTGCAAAAGTAAAATGGCCTTTCAGGAATTTTGAAAAGTACCTTTGGCAAAAATAAATGACCTTACAATTCCTTTGGGATTTTTTTGTAGTCAAAATGCCTGAAGGATAAGTGCCCTTCAAAAATTTTACCATGGACCAAAAGTCCAAAACAAATGACCCAAAATTAATGACATAGCCCTTCGAAACTTTTATAAACACTTAGCCCAAAAGTGATAAGACATTGAATTCCTTGAGAGATTTTGTAGCGGACAAAATGTCCATTTGAAATAAGTCTTCATAATTTTTGTCTGAGACAAAAAGTTTGAAGACCTATTTCTATCAGACATTGTGTTCATGCAAAAGGTCCAAAAAGTCTAAGGGAAAGAACACCTTCACCAATCAAAGACAAGATAAAGGACTTAGCACATTATGTACATGAATTTGACCCTCCAAAGGAATACATGGAGACAAAAATATAGCTAAGGACATAAAATTTGATACATATAAGGGCCCAATTATTCTAGTGTAATATTTGGCACTAACATGTCCAATCATTATCACCTTCTTAGATGGATTTATACATATGTACACATAACTTCATTATATAATTGGGAATACCACTTGTCAAGATTTACCTTCTTTGATTGAAATGAATGAGTAAATGGAGGGAAGGACATGAATATAACTAAACCTTATTACTCCCTAATTATTTAAAGGGTTGATGCCCATACATCATTGTGGTAACTGTGTTAGGTTATATATGCATTAGTTCAAATCATGACATCATTACCTATGAACGTGAACCAAAGGCATCATTTTGACCAAATGTTATGAATGATATTTTTACAATCTCTTTGATTTTTTGAGACCAGATATATATATTGAAAATTTATTATTAAAATTCAATTTAAAATTTACAATAAATGGAAAATAAATACATTAGGCAAATAATAAATATTCCCTACTTTGTAATTTTGCCTTTCACTGGTTATGGGAATTGAACCTTTCACCTAGTTTGATAAAAAAAAAAGTGACTTAGTCACTTGGAATATTAATAATTTATTGTTTTTAAATCACTTAATTCCAAAATTAATATGAAAAAGTGATTAAAAACTTTAAAAAATAGACATTATAATTAATCTCTCCATTTGAAAGTGATGTTGGTAGGTGAAAAATTGAATTAGAGAACTTCTTGCATGTTCCACATACAAATCTCATGCAATAAGCCAGCTTGGTGAGTCCCAAAATATGGTCAAGAAGAATGCACAACCATAAATCAGAATTTTAGGTGGAATAATAGTAAGTAAATGATCAACTCCAACAATCAAATTTTCATTATCATATATGTACAGCTAGATTGGAAGAAAAAATCTACTGCTCCTTCAAGTGTTATTAAAACAACTTCCTATAACTTTGACTATGCCAAAAGGCTATACATTAGCCCCTACATGTATGGGATAAAATTTTAGGTTTTCCAACACTGATTTAAGATCAATGTGAAAAAAATAGAATCTAAAAATGATATTTGTACAGCCTAGAACTTATAAAAAATGAACTACAGGTCAGAACTAAAAATTGCTGACTTGGAAGCTCCCAAAGGACTGTACGACCTGGTGAACTTTTATACAACCATCATCCAAATCATGATAAATGGATTTATAAATTCCTCCAATAAATTTTATAGTGTAACTCAATTTGTATGGTGAGATAAGGGCAGAAAATTATATGTCACTACTAATTAAGTTTTCACGTGGCTGTAGAGAGTGTGCAGTTTACTGTGCATGAAAAACCATATGGAAAGGTGAGAAAAGTGATGTCTCCAAGCTCCCAATTTCTCCACTTTTGCTTCAGGTTCAATTTAACTTTCACATTAATTAATTTATTAGAGATTTCCTTTTATAATTATCCACTTTGATATTAGATCTTATAAAAATATCAATATATTACATTAAGCTTCATTAAAAACCAAATACATGGACATATTTTTATAACCCTGATTATGCTCACAATAGTCATATAAAAAATGATAAGCAAGTATTCTAATAAAAACCATAATACACTAATTTATTCAAAGGTATAACTTAGTCTAACAACTAACCTATATTCTATGTGATTTATTTTATAGGATAACAAATCATAATTACAAACATAAGTGAATTAATTTATTCTAATAGTTGAGTGAATGAAAATAATGAGACTATTGAATTATAATTATTTATACCTTAAATTATTGTTTTGGGTTGGGTGTATGATACAATCTATAATTATTCTACTTTGAATCTATATGTGAAAATTTACTATATGTATTCATAGTTAACAGGTGATGGATATATTAGGATGCTAGCATTCAACTCATATACCTACCCCTTGATATCATTTGACTACTTGTGATTCATTAGTAGAGAGATTTTGAGTAAAATATATTTTGACCCATGTGAGATTTAATTTATATAATGAAAATTTTGGCCAAAGTAATTTTATAGCTAACATTGTCATTCCATTACACTTTCTAGTTTACATGTGTATGTTGATGCATATTAAATACATGATTGGTTTCTTTGGCATATGTGACTATTACATGTATTATTTATTTTATACACATGGGATTTTGTTGATTTTTTGATATCCACACTATTCTTATTTTCCCCTTTGTCAAGGATAGGGCCACTCCTAGTGGGGAGGTGTGTGGGATATTAATGGTTTGTGGTTGGAGGTAAATCACCTGGATGATTCTCTCCCTCTGTTCATCTATTCAACCATTTGAGATCATACTCATGGATATATTGAGTTGTTTTTTAGGCTCATTTTTACTATTGTACATATTATATTTTAATGTACTTAAATGTAATATGTAATACATTATTATTTGATGGATATTCAACATAACATGGTGTGTGAGATTTATAATGAATTTTTAATATTTTAATAATAGTGGTTTTATGTTTATTTGTATCTAAAATGTCCATTATATCATTGATTCATTTTACTTGATTCTTTCCACTATTCATTTTATGATAATTCTTCATCTCGTAAACTGTTATGGGTTATTTGAAAACTAAATGGATCATTTTATCAATCATTGGGTTGATAATTTCATCCATTTATTTCTTAGGTGCATTTATTATTCAAATAGTGGTTTTAAAAATAGTTATATATGATTTCATAAGCAAATCAATTGGATTAATAAAAATTGTGTAACTCTTGAGTAACCCAGTAGGGTCCTAACATAATGGTATTAGAGTGAATGTTTAATTATCATGCCTAATGAGTCTGCTAATATAAATATATTTTCCCAATTTTTAGTGAAGAAAATGACATGATGTAAATCAAGTGGTGAGGAAACTTCATATGAAAACCCTAAAGTTAATCCTAATTAACTAGCAATAGATCAAGCTACAAAAATTGATCAAATACTCACAGTCATGAACAAGACTAGATATAAGATAGTATCTCTAGAATGAGAAGATCATGAACCTAAGGAGGAAGATGAACATTATTTTCTTGAGGAGTAACCTTTAAATAGGAATAACCTCATGATCAAGGGCATGATTAAGTCCAACAAGTAGTTAGATCTTAAGTAGTTATAGAGCTTGCACATAATATAAAGAAAGTGAACCCAACCAAGTTTTATGGCATGGTATTGGGTGATGGATATAAATCTTGGATCACTAAAATAGAAAAATATTTTAATATTTTGAATTATTTTAAGGTGATTAAGGCCATTTTGGTGTCTTACCATCTAGCTAGTGAAGCATCAACTTGGTGGGCTAATAAAAATATTGAGATGAATCTTGATTCCACTACCACCACTTGGGAGTAGTTTGTGACTCTTTTTAGGGAATGATGGATAACCCCATTGTAATTTGATCATAAATTAATAGATTTATATAATTTAAAGTAAGGGGATTTGCCAATAAATAAATACTAGGATTAATAAAAAAATCTCTTGAAGTATGTTATGAAATATCATAGATACAAATGTTTTTGAATTAGAAAGTTAATTATGGGATTAAACCTTAAAATTAAATGTGAAGTGGATGTGCATGGATCATCCAATATGGATTGGGTCTTTAAGAAGATATTTAAGAAAGAATAAAAGATGGAATAATTTTTTGAGGTCAGACAAAAACTAAAAAAAAAGTTTTGAAGTTCCAAGGCACCCTTTAAGAAAAAGAATTCAAAATAGAATTGGAATTTCAATAAATGATTTAATAGCTAAAATGTGAGAGTCAATAATGTTATATGGAATTGAAAACTCAGAGGTGTTTTTAGAGAAGAATTCTAGGGAGTTAATCAAGTTGAGAGGAAAGAACCACCTGGCATGTTGTAAATGTGGAGGAGATCATTATACTAAGGATTATCCTTGGTAGAAAATATATGGTATAAATAATAATTAATCCATTTGTACATCAAAATTGAGAACCCTTTAGTAGCACATTGATGCAATAGTTGAAAATCATCAAGTATAATTTCAATCCTCTCCCATTGAAGTATTAGATACTTTTTTTGTGTATCCTATTTATATTTTAATAGATACATAAACCACTAAATGTTTTATCTTTCCTAGTATGTTAAGTAAATTATCTAATAAAACTAGTTTTATGGAAAATGATTAGTTAGTTTAGTATGGGAATGAATCCA
This sequence comes from Torreya grandis, assembly GCA_037957365.1. NCBI lineage: Eukaryota > Viridiplantae > Streptophyta > Pinopsida > Cupressales > Taxaceae > Torreya > Torreya grandis. The sequence goes on along the minus strand of JARHVA010005224.1, from coordinate 114,233 downwards.
AGGTCAATGTTGATAATTTTATTAATTAGGCTAAAATAAAGTTTTCATCAATCACTATGTTTTTTGATTTTTATACAACACCACTAGGGTCATATTATGTGATCCTAAGAGTGAATTGGATCTCTAAACACAAATCCAAATTTTTTAATTTTCTTAAGAAGTTTGAGTAAGTAGATGATATAGGAAATTCAACCCAAATCCAAGGATCTCAAAGAAATTAAAAACTAATGAAAATTTAAATGATTCAATTGAAAAAGGTTCAATGAAAGGGATGCCAAGCATTCCTTATCAAAATGGATTAAATTGGTCAATCTAAGGAACCCTATTTATAATATTATCCTTTTATACAAGAGTTTCAAGATATTTTTTCCAAGGAAATTGTAGGGTTACCTCCAAAAATTGAATTTTATTTCACCATTTATATCACTCTAAGGTCAATAACTATAGTCCAAGGCTCTATAGAATGACAAAAATTGATTTAATCAAGTTAAAGTCCCAAATTCATGAGATGTTGGCCAAAAGGATGATTTGGCCAAGTTTTTCACCACATGGTGCACGTATAGTATTTGTCAAAAATAAGGAGAAAACCCTTCATTTGTGCATTGACTACCAAATGATTAACAAGGCAAAAATTGTGAACATGTATTAATTACCTTGTATTGACAATATTTCTGATGAAATATATGGTGAAATGATATTTTATAAGATTGATCTTTGTGATTGGTACCATCAATTAATAATTAGAGAAGATACTCCAAAAATAGCTTTTAGGACTTTTTATGGGCATTATGAGTTCACAGTGCTTCATTTTGGACTAACAAATGCACCTTAAACATTTATGAACATCATTAATAGTGTGTTTAGATATTACCTTGATAAATTTTGAGCTAACATTTGTTGATGATATTTTAATTTATTCCAAAAGTGAATAAGATCATTTTGAGAACTTGTGTTTAGTTTTTTAGTGGTTGCAAGAAGAATAAACTCTATGTTGAGTTACCTAAGTGTGATTTGGAAAATATTATCTCTTCAAAAATAATTTTAGTCGATCCAAATAAGATTAGAGCCATTATGGATTAGTCAACACCTAAAAATGTGCATGGCATGAATAGTTTTTATTATTAATTGAAAGATCCAAACACAAGGATTATTATTATATTAAAAAGATAAACATACATATATATAGGACATCTATTCCCCCTAAATAAGGTGAATATCACTCAGAATATACCAACAACTAACCTATAAGTTATATTTGATATATTTTTGTTATAAAAATATATATGACTAACCAACCAAATAACCATATTACAAAAGTAACTATTAATCACATGGTAACTTACAAATAACCATGTGAATACTAAAGTCCCACCATTCACCTCCCTTAGTTTTACATGGTAGAACACATATCATTTTGAAATTACAACTTGTTGCCAACATATATGACCTCATGATCTTAATACAAAATTAAAGTCACTCCTCATCAACTTTCCATAGTTTTCAATAGGTTCACTAGAAACCTGGTCATGAATAGGGGCCCTTCAGCCTATTCACCTCATGTAGTTTTCTAGATAACCACTATCCTTTTCAAGATACATGAGTGTTAAAATATATTTTGAGAAACATCATACAATGATTCCATAATAGGAGTTACATAGGTAATACTCACAGGTGAACAAGAACATACCACATATGTTCTTATTTTTCACACAACATAATACTAGAAAATAAGATAGTATGAGGACTAAATCCTAATTATTTTATTTTGTAGCCTTTGTCCATGTTTGTTTCCACCCAAATAAAAATAAAATTTATACTCTTCATTTCCACTAAAACAATATCCTTGGCTTTAGTCGATTGGTGCAAAAGATACCACTCAAAAATAAATGCATCACACCACACAACTAGAAAAAAAGTCACCACATCACATGGGCCCTGTTGTTGGTGACTAATGATAGGATTTTAAAGCCTCCTTCCTCTATGCCTCCATCCTCCAATATTTTGATACTTACTTAGAAATTTTGTCTTTGAGGCTTTATTGTTTGTCATTTTTGTTTATAACAAGACCAACCATAATTCATAGGTTGCATACAAGTGATAATTCATTTGTTACAATAAAGGGTTTGAATTTGACAACCTAACAACATAGAGACATCAAATTATTTGATATGACCTCTTAAAAACATGAAACCACTATCATGGACTTGATTTTGACAAATAAAAAATAAAACTAATTTTGGTAATTATAAAGACACTAAATTGATAACACATCTAATACAAGACCTAAAATCCTCTTTTAAATTTTTAATATCAACATTAAATAAAATAAAGACTAAAAAATTTGACTTATAATAATCTAATTGATATTTAAATTAAGAATATTATAAGGTGATTTACCTATACCTAAATAAATTATTAACTTAATTGAAAATATAATAAAATATTAATCACTATATCAAACTAAATATAACTAAACTCAGACCTAATATCATGAAACCAAATACCAAATAGAAAAATATTCATTGTATTACTTAGATAAGGATGTTTCTTTATGGGGATTTTCCAAATCATTACAAGCTAAATTAAGTTGTGATGTGAGATAGAGGCATGACCCAAATGTGAAATATGAGCTAAGTTACATTTTCAATCATAAAACCATGAGCTACTTTCCAAGTAATAAGAGTTAGTTCAAGAGGATCTAAAAAATAATAATGATTATTATAATGTATCTAGGAAATATTTCACAACATCCATATGTGGGAAGAGATGTTGATGAATGGGTTGAATAATGATGACTAATATTTTGTAGAGAAGCCCATGAGACTAAAATAGAACTTCCATGTTAAACTAGGATAATGTTGTACTAGAGTAGCTAGATCTTTCCATATACATAGGTAATATATCTTCTAAAAATGTGATGAGTATAAGCCTTGTTTTTTATCAATGCATTCACCAAAAGAACCAATTACTCAGGTCTACTCACCATCCCTTAACAACATGAAAATTGATAAACTATGAAAACATAATCCCAAAAACTAATATAAAAGTGTTTCACATATTATTTCCTCTCATTCATAGGGGAAACATAGAGGATAACTATCCCTTTAAAAAATCAATATGCTTCCATAAAAAAATACAAATGTGATTTCAATAAAGAAACAACCTACTTTGATACCATTGTTATTAATTTAAAAACCCGAATATAGAGATCACAATAATAATAATAATAATAATAATAATAATAATAATAATAATAATAATAATAATAATAATAATAATAATAATATATTCAATAGAAAAACATACATATATATAGTACATGTCTTCCCTATAAATAGGGTGCATCATATCCCCTAAAATGTATCAACAACCAACATATAAGCTATATGTGATATATTATTATTACAATAATATATACAACTAACCAACCAGATAACTAGATAACCATATTACCTTCTTAACTATTTATCATTTAGTATATTTCAAATAACTATGTGAATACTAAATTCTTAATAGTTTCATGGGTTTATCAGGGTTCTTGAATAAGTTTATACCAAATTTATCTAATATATCTAATCTAATAACCTATTTTTAATAGAAAGAGTAGCATTTTTTGGTTTGATAAGTATAAAGAAGCCTTTTAGGTTTTAAAAAATGAGGCTTACTTTAGCACTAATGTTTCAGATTTTAGATTTGAATGGTTACTTTGTAGATATAATAGATGCATCAAGAGATGGTTTAGGAGGAGCTATTATGTAGTATGGTTCAATTGTGGCCTATGAATCAAGGAAATTGAAATATTATGAGGCAAATTATACTCCTCATGACCTAGAACTAGCTGCCCTAGTTTGTGACTTATAAGTTTGGAGGCATTATTTATTGGGCAAGCCTTTTGAGCTTAAAAATTACAATTTAGGACCCAAGCATATAGTTACCCAACCTATAAATAATGTTTATCATATGTGGAGGTTAGAATTTTTTTTCAAACTATGATTTTTATATTAACTACATTAAGGGAAAAGAGAACAGAGTTGTAGATGCCCTTAGTCATATAAAGTACATCACAACTTTAGCCATGATAAGAATTAATTTTTGGGATCACATAGTAAATTATCACCTACAGATGAATTTTAATAATAGGTTAAGAAATTATTGGTTTAAAATTCTTAGGATCACACATACAATGGATTTTAATTTTAGAATGATGGGATTTTAAGGTATAATGGTAGAATATATGTCCCTAATAGGGAAAATTTAAGGAATATTTTACTAAAGGAATTACACATTTCTCTATATTTAGAACATCTTGAATGACTAATCTATTAGAAGAAATAAGACCATTATATTTCTAGAAAGGAATAAAAAAAGATGTGGCAATTTTTTTGTCTAGATGTTTGGAGTGTTAGTGAGTTAAGAATAAACATATGCATCCTAATTGGTCATTGTAACCACATTCCATACCATAATGGAACTAGAAAGTTATTATAATAGAATTTGTCTAAAGATTTCCTATGTCTATAAACCACCATGACGTGATTTTGGTAGATGTTGATAAACTAACCAAGGTAGCTCACTTCATTCTAGATAATATAACATATAATGAACTAATGTTTGATAATATGTTTGTGAAGTAGGTATATAAATTTCATAGGTTTCCAAAAAATATCATTTCAGATAGAGACCCTAGAATGACCTCAAGTTTTGGCAATCTTTTAATTTAACTTTGGGTACATAGCTGAATTTTAGTACAACTTTCCATCTATAAATGTATGGGAAAATAGAGAGAGTAAATTAGGTTTTGGAGGATATTTTGAGGATGTATTACATGTAACATAAATAAAAATATGAGGAATACCTACCATTGGTTGATTTTTTTTAATAAAAACTCATTTCTTTTAGCCTTGAAAATGTCTCATTTTGAGGCATTATATGGTAGGAGGTGTATAACACCAATAAATTAGGATAAATTAGAAGATAGAGTGATATTTAGACCTTATATGCTTATATAAATGGAAGATCAATTAAATTAAATAAGACAAATATTGGATGAATCCAATGATAGGAAAAAAAAAGGTATGTTTATCTAAAAATAATATCAAGGTAATCATTAGTTAGAGATAAATTTTTTTTGTCATTCAAACCCCAAAAGAGTGTGATCAAGTTTGAGAAATCAAAGAAATTATCAGTGTGATATGTGGGACCCTTTGAGGATATATAATTGATTAATCTTGTATCATATAGACTTACATTACCATCAACTTTACCTCAAATGAATAATGTTTTTCATGCATATTATCTTAAGAAATATATTATTAATGTTAAACATGTTTTGAATTGGAATGCATTACATTTTATGGATCTAGGGGTGGTCACAAAAAAACTAATCATAATAATTGATACTCATAATCTTAGCTTGTGTAATATAGAAGTGTCATAATTTAAGGTATAATGGGACCAATATTATGAGGATAGTGCTACACAAGAGGATTAAGAGGAATTCGAGGCTATTTCCTCATTTATTTAAATAATTTTCTATTGAACATTATTTTTATTTTCTAAACTATTGTTTGAAATAAATGTCATCAAGATGATGACTTATTTTAGGGGGAAGGATGTCACATCTAGTCCTACTCTACAAAAAATACTTAAGTAATTAATAGGGAACTTGAAACTAATGATTTGTTAGTTTTGATTTTTATGTTTGATTTAGTTATGTATGTTGTATGATTGATCATTATATTATATATTTTGTTATTGATTGTTATATTGGAGAATATTTACACATGTTTATACTATGCTTTATGCTCTTGTTGAATATGATTTCATTTCTAGATGATTTACATTAGAATAATTATTGATGCTTCTATATTGATTATTGTTATAATATCTAACTAACTACCCTTTTATTTGATTGAGCTTGTTTTAGGACTTTTCATCCCTCACAAGAGTTTTAGAGGGAGAGTATCATCATAGAGGGGGTGTATATACTAGCATTGGGGTTTGAGAGAATTAATCCAAACCCACACATACCACATTCTTGTTTACTAGGTAAAATGAATGTTAATTAGAATTTTGCTTAAATGATGAATGTTTCTTGCATTTTTAATCCTTTCACCAAATGAGGCATGTTTTGCATTATCTAAGTTGTTTACTTGTCATGATTGCATAGTATGTGAATTATATGATTTGATTGGTTTTATTTCTTAAAACCTATATTGGAATTTAAATATGTTATGTTAACCTTGACTACATTATGGTTGGTTGAGGTATGAGTGTTTATTGGTTTTATTTGATTATTTTGTGTAAGCCCCTTTTTCATGACATATTAAGAAGTGAAAAAGAGGGTAAAATCAAACCAAAGAAAATTAATTAAAAATGGAATTTGTAACTTTGGATTATGTTTTGGTTATGTTTAATTAGAGATGCCATCAAGTTAAAAAGTAAATAAATTAGGTTATGTGGGAATTTAAAGAAAGGAATTAGGGTTATTTTTGTTAATATGATGTGGGAGTTGAATTCACCACTTGGAGAGAATTAAGATTTGATGTAGATTCCATGATCGAAAATAGAGTGAATGATTGAAGTTGCTGGCCCATGGTTCAGTTTATACATTGATGAATTTGAGTTACATGATGGTGAACTCAAAGTTTTAGGAGACTTACTAGATCATGTAAAATGTGCATAGATTTTGGAAAACTAATAAGAAGAGGAAAATTAAAAAAAGGATTGGATACATTAGAGGAGAGGAGAACATAGCTCAACCAAAGAGGAAAAATTCTATCATTATACACATTTAGATTAAAATCACCATATAACAAGTCAATTCTTATTGATTTTTAATTTTTAATTATTATAGACTTAGATGATAAGAAAATATGGTTCTTGTTATGCATTTTATTATACTTATCTGAATGTGTGAAATGTTAGTTTTAGGCTAAAATAAAATTAGGGTTTATGTCTATAGACCTAGGGATAGAAGTTGGTTCCATACACAATCCTATACACATAATATTGATCTTGTGTGTATATAAAACTTTATATGTGAAATTTTTACACAAAAAACATAGGCTTAGGTCTATACACAAGGGTTTGGAACTTGGTTCCATCCATAAAGCTATAGAGATGAGACCAATCTATATTTAAGAATAAAATTATGTGTTTAGGATAGACTGGCCTAATTTAGTAATAGTTAATAGTTGTGTTGATACTATAACATAAGACTATCATGAAACTTGAAAGGGAAACGAATCTATGTTTTTCTAATCCTTAAAGCTTTACAATATTGAGTGATTTCCATAATTATAGGAAACTTAGATATCATAGGGATTATGTAGGAAATGTTTCAATTTGAAACATAAATTTATAATTTCTTTGTATAATATTACATGAGCTGAGACTCAATGGGTTTCCTTTAGATGATATAGTAAATTATAGGTTACAATAAGAAAATATGAGTTTATATAAACAAGTTTTAACATAGAATACTAGTTCATTGATGACTTAGGCAATTGTATTAATTTAAAAGTTATAAAAGGTGATATAAACACATAATTATACATAGAACTTGAAAAAAAATTACTATATAATGAATTCACTTTTATTTTGTATATAAAATAGAAAATTGAAGACCCGTAGCTATCTTTTGTTTAGTTGCAGGACTTGGGTTTGAATAGTTGAGGTTGCAATTATATAATTTAATTATTAACCCAATATATATATATATATATATATATATATATATATATACATACATACATACATACATATGTATAATTATAAATTTAATATTCAATTATATTTATGGATATATACGTACATAAATATATATAAATGGCTATTTTATAGATCGATATATTATCTATTAGAATGGAAAAACTTGAGTATTTACAATGGATAATTTTGTATATTTCAAAATGATTTTAGGGGTATGAATAAACAAATGTATTGATTATTACATTCATATATTCAAGTAAATATGTAGTCAAATATTATTGAGGTATTAAATATTAGCATATATTTGTCTCTTTTATTGGATGATTGTGAACAATTATAGGCTATGATGGAAATTTTGAGTAGGAATTGAATAAGTGACCATATTTATTTAGGATAAAAATTGTCCATGAGTTGTTTTAATAAGTAATATGATCTCCAATAATTTAAATAAGTGATGATAAAACTTATGTATATTAATAATAATTATCAAATGTCATATTCTTGTAATAGTTAATTATTACATAAAATTAGTATGGCAATACTATTATATAGAACATATATAGGTTGTATTAGTGTATATGGTAAAAATATGATAATTTATTTTATTAATATGGAACAAGATTAGAAATGATAAAGTGGTCATATCAATATATAAAAAATTTAGTTTATGAGTTATCTTGTGACTCACTAGTTTATAATGTTGAGTTTTTATACCACCAGATAAATATACATATGAATTATGTTTGAAAGGAAATATATAAATTATTTTGAAATGAAAATAGTGTTTTAATCATGGATATACCTATGTGTATGACTATTTTTCATATAGTTCATTTTAATAACCTATACATAACATTATTGTGTTTGAGTGAATGGAAACAATGAGATTTTAGAATTATGATTTTTTTTACCTTACATTACTATTTTGGGTTGAGTGTATGATGTAATATATAATTATTCTCCTTTGAATCTATATGTGAAAATTTACTAGACTTGTTCATATATAATAGGTGGTAGATATATGAGGATACTAGCATATAACTCATATACCTACCCCCTAATATCATCTAATTATTTATGATTCATTAGTAGAGAGTTTGTGTGATTGGAATTGATTCAGATCCATGTGAGATATATTTTATATAATTAAAACTTTGGAAATATTAATTTTATAGCTAAGTCATTGTCGTTCCATTGTAATTCATAGTTTACGTGTGTATATTGATGTCATATTAGATAGAGAATTGGTTTTTGGGGTCTATGTGACTATTTCATGTATTAGTGACTATACACACATGAGTTCTAATTGATTTCTTGATATACACAATATTTTTATTTTCCCCTCTATGAAGGGTAGGGCCAATCCTAATGGGTAGGTGTGTAGGAGACCAAAGGTCTATGGTTGGTCAAACACTTAGAAAAAATTTTCCTTCTATTTAGCTATTCAACCATTCAATATCATTTGCATGGCTATAATTATGGGTCATTAAGATATTTTTGAAAATCATTTATACTATTGTATATACTATTTTATATTTTTTGAAGTTTAATATAATGTAATATGTAATATATTATTATTAAATGGGTATTCACCACAATAGTGGCTATGATATTTGTAATAGATTATGAATATTGTAATAACAATAGTTGTATGCTTATTTATATCTATAATGTGGATTATATAAATGATTCATTATACTTGATTTATTCCTTCCAATACTCATTTTATGAGAAATATTCATCTTGTAATATGTTGTGGGATGTTTGAAAGCTAAAAGGGTGATTGTATTAACCATGGGTTGATAATTTTTTGCATTTATTACTTTGATGTATTTATTAGTCAAATAATGGTTTTAAAAATAGTTATAAATGATTTCATAGTTAAAACATTTGGACTTAAAAAAAAATTGTAACTCTTCAGTAACCCACTGGGGTCCTAACAATTTATACATGTCATGGAATCTTTAGTTTCTATTTTAAATGTGTTTTAAATTTACACATGATGTATATCTATTTACATTCCCAGTTGATAATCAACCATTAAGATATTGTAAGATTATAAAACCTACTATTAAGATTCAATCATAATTAGGGGCATCTAAATATACTATAGTGACACCACCATAGATCATTCCTATAGAAAAAATGTATACATTTGATAATGGTGAGCTGAGTATAAATGATTGCAAGCCACAATGTATAAATAGTTCATAACTAGAGAATTCACCTTAAAAGGTGGACCATGAGTAACTTGTACAATAACTACCTTTATTATTCAATTCAAAAGATCCAAATTTCATATCTATCAAGGATATTGGTGATGATTCTAATGATATCTATGATGATTATAATAATTAAGTACTAATGAAAATTTATGATTTTTTTTTTGGGATTAATTTCACACTAGTTGGTCTAGGTAAATTTAGACATTATTCCAAGACAAGCATACTAATGCATATAAATATAGGAAAAAAACACATCAAATGTGGATAAAGGAAAGAATATTTATTACCACATGTATACTAACCAAAATAGAGTTTTATTAGGTGTCTCATAGAATAACATATTTTTCAAATACAACATTTATAGAGTATAATAAGAACAATACATTGATCAATGCACTACAAGTAGAAACATGCCACCATTCTTAGATTTCATAAGTAATGTAGAATTCATGGATATATAGTTAATTACTAGAATAGAATATAAAAATGCACCATATATATCACATGTGATGTTAAATATGTTACTTGATAGGAAATTAATTACCTTATCAATAATATGACATAGATCTACTAGCATGTTGTCAAATAAAGAAGGATAGACCTTTCACCATTTTCATAGAATAGTAGGGCATGTAGATAATTATTTAGCATTATAATATAAAAATTATAAATATAAGACTAAATTAAATATTAATATTTTAAAAATAATACCAAATACTCTTTGGGATCAACAACAAGATCACATGCAAAAACTACATGTATTCTATAACTAATCCTTTGACTACATAGGTTTTCATTGGGAATGAATATAGATAAAATATGCAAATAAATGAGGAAAAAAATCCAAATTCATGTAAAATTTAATTTCCTTATCACAAATGGAATTATCAATATGAATTAAAAAAAATTATATATTTCAAAAAATCAATAGGACACATTACAGTACCAAATAAATGTACTCCCAAAGTGATGAATAAACTAATCATTGTTGTGAACACATGAAATTATATGAGTGCCACATTAGGTCAAAATTTTAAAAAAAATTAAATATAAATTTTTATAAGATATATAAATATAATACATTAAAATCTGAAGATAGTACAATTCACATTCTTCATGGTGGCATAGATGACAATCATAGATTCAAAAATGAGAATAAAGGCTCAAAGTTAGTCTATCAAATAATTGCACATGAGGCCTATTACATAGCATAATAACATGTCATATATATTCACATGATTTAAAATAATACCAAGGATAATTATATATTTATAGAGCATGAATGGTATGATGACCACAATGATTATGATATATTGGAGTTTGACAAGATTTAGCATCCACTACTCAATTATCTTCCACCAAATCCACATTTTGATTATTAAAATCCCTTGTATGTGTCATTTGATTTATATATTATAAAATTAGTCATATATGAAAAAATACAAAAAACTAAATATTGTAAAAAATTTAAAAATTTGGACATATGCGTGCTTTTGTTTAGTTCATTTGCATTAGTTGATTTGTGTAAAGTTATTCAATACTTATTTATATCCATTTTAATATCATATATTATTTAAAAGTGTAAATGAGTGAATATATAACATAAAATTTATCACTCCCATATCTTTTTATAGGAGGTGCTACTTCATAGGCTCAAAAAATTACAAATAGACAAAAGCTCCCTATTCAAAGAGTAGTGCATTGTGCCCTTGTCCTATTTCACCAAATGTATCTCAATGACAACATGCTATAAATTTTAGATCCAAACTAAACACAAGCATATTAAAACTTATATATATATCATCAAGCTCACTAAGGGCATATCATACATAGGTTCTATCATTTTTTGTCTATCCCTTCTTGTTCATAACTAGTTCATTACACTATGCAAAATTTATTAATATTGTTTAGTTACTTACACATTGATTTCTTATTCGCTAACTAAGTTAATGAATATAATAATGTTAAACATTTTTTATGTTGACCAATCACTTTCACTCATGCATTATCTATTTTCTTTCTTTTAAGATTCATGTTTTATGTGTATTATTTACTTGTATTTTGGACATTTTAACATGTCCTCATGTGTGTCTCAAACCCTTTATTGTATGTTTATATGCATGTGACTTATATTTAAACATGCACATTTTATGTGTCCCTTCATCCTTATGTTGAGTTATTTATTCATTTATATTTAATATTTGTATGTGTGCATCATGGAAATACCACTTATTTTCCTATTCTACATAGTTTTTAATGACATGATGTATATCGTGCATCTTATCAAACTTTTTATGCCATGATGTATATCATGCATCCATCCCCAAGTAGTTATATTCAAATTTTAATACCAAGTTGTGATCACTTATCTATGTACCAAATTTCTAACATATATATTCACAATCTCACTTTGTATTCTTATTTATACATGCATCTCAAATTACTAGTTTGCTCATATTAGACATGATGATGTCATTCTCCTCCATGCTATCAATACTACATAGATTTAAATATTTTTCATAATATCTCTTACATAAATTTTTATTTTTAGTTAATTTATTTTAAACGATTCACAATTCACATTAAAAGTGTGGGAATACATAGTGTCTTGCCTTAGATACTAAGTTATAACAACCTAATACACAAATAAAAATTTTTAGGGTTTACATAGTAGTTCACAATGCATACCCATAAATCACTTGAAAAATAATTTTAATAGGAACACTCCATTTAGACAAGGTTTCCAATAAAACATGTCCAAAGAAGTGCATTTTTGTCTTATTAGGTATAAAATAGTCAGTTTTAAAATATTCAAAATTATGATCAGTTTAGATTAGTTCTTAATAGGTACCCAATCACAGTTTAAGAAAAAATACTCAAGTTTGTATCATATTTTTATCATAATGGGGGAATCATGTGTAGCATGCATTCCATGGTTTACATCAATGTTTTTCTAAAAAAATCACTTGATATTACTTAGTTTCAAAATCCATGTGCACCCAAATATTAGGTTAGGGGCATGTGCATAACATATTACTACCTCCTTGTTTAGATTTACACCAGTTTTATAGATGGAATGGAAATATTTTTCATTATCCATGTTTTATAGACCAAACTTAGTTCAAAAAATATTTATCACTAGTTTTACACTTGTTTAAAAATATATATGAACCTTATTCCATCTACAGTGGTTGTTTCATATTTTTACATCCATTTCACTCTAGGTTTTTATATTAAAATGGTCTATTGTAATTCATATAGGCATTCCAAACCACTTAACTAATTTAGATAAAAAATGATGGAGTAAATCACACTTTGATATCTTAACAACACTCAATGTTTAATGAGGATTGGGGTATGCACAATCCAATCCAATTTATGTAAATGGAAATGAAATCCCCAAGCAAACTACCCTCTACAATCACAATTTTTTTGCACCAAAAAAACACAATAGTTCATGTGCCCATATCAGATGTATTCATTCCTTGTTATTAGATATATAAGTTTGGTGTATTTTAATTTTATATTTCCATATTAAATAGGGACTAATTTATACATGTTTCATTTCAAGTTTTTACTTGAAGTATAGTTCAATGTTGTGGCCTACTTTCAAGAATATTATTGATAGGTAACCTTAGGTACACAATTTTTATTTTACTATAGTAATTTCACTTTTTATATTTTACTAGAATAAAATGGGGGTAAATATAGACATAAATTAACATTTAAGTTGAAATAGTATATTTGTGACCACTCCTTTTATGCACTTAGCTCAGGCCTCATTCCACTATCCTTGTCCACACTTCCTTCACTCATATTATGGATCATACATTTTCAAAAGAAATTAATGATCTCAAAATAGCTCTATTTAGAATTCCAAGAAACCTAAACTCACTGTGAGGTTGATCCTAACTTTTAGGTTTGTTATTGTTTCCCTCTAGATAAGGCCACACTATTTAGATAACCTCAATACATGTTATTCTCCAATTCCTATAGCAACATATTATTAAAAAACAAAGAGTATTTTATCAAATTTCAATTCATGTAATGGGTGATCCCACAAGTTTAGAGAGCCCCATCTAAAGGAATTCAAAAAATATCACTATAAATCCACATTTCAAACCATTTTTAACAAGATACTTCCATATTAAAATTCTTGAAAATTATAATTTCACATTCAAAGTAAATTCCATATTTTTACCAATTATAAATACATACAACCCTAGTATCCTTAAGATAAGGTTTAATTACACTTACAAGGTCACAAGTCATGGTTGAAAAACTTAATCACACTAGGATAACACAAGAATCTAGCATTACACTATTTTTTCACATAAACCACCATAGCCTCAGTTAAATATATGGGGTTTTATCACTCTTTATAAAAATGATATGTAAGTGATGATGAAAAAGGGGGTGCTAAGGTAAATCACAAATTCAACCACTAACCCAATTTTATCCCATTATTTTAATTTCCATCTTATTCTATTGAGATAATGTTAAAAGTGAAGGAGAATATAGAAAGTGGTTTTTATGATGGATCGAACGATCCTACATATGAAAATAAAACACACATGTGAAGGTCAACCTATCATAATAGTTTTAGAGACTTGGCACCTATAGGACATCAATGCTCCCATAGGATACTAATGCATTGTGTCCCTATACAAATTTGGTTGTATTTTTTGGAGATATAATTTAAACCTATTTAAGATCTATATTTAATAAACATAGCCATACAACCTATTTTCCAGTCCCAATTATAGTCTTACATTCCAATTTTTAAGCTAAGTTATATTTCTTTGTTATTTTCCCTTTTTAACATCTTTTCAAATCTAGAAGGTTCCAAATTAGTTTATGTCATTCATTGCATATTTTTAGAATTCTTATTTTCCATAAAAAATTATCTCATTTAAGTAATTTATTTATTTCCAAATTTGATAAAACTATAACATTTAAAAGATACGTTCATTTGAATTATAATTTAATATTATTGTCACTAGTAGTTTAATTCTAAATTATTACACAGAAAAGTCTTAAAACTAAATAGTTTCAATCTGATTTGAATTTCTCTTAAAATTATGAATGAATTGTAAGTTATATATTTAAATGTTAATAACATGAGGATAAATATAAATAAAATGATAGTGATTTACTCTAATTTTTTTAAAGAGATTTTATTATTAAATTAATTGGAAGAAAATGAGTATTCCATATAGACTTTGAATTATCAATTGTATATTTTATGTTAGATATATATACCTTCCATTGTGTGTAGACTATTTAAGGAATTTTAATTATGGTTATGGGATACTTCATTTATTTGAATTAAATTTCAATTTTTTTATTATACCCATGTTAGAAAAATAAAAAGTTTGATTGTGAGTATAGAATATGGTGATGTGATTTTGCATGCTTTATTATATGGTGGAAATTATTCTAAATTTATCCATGTGTATTTCATAGACCTATATTTATGTACTATAATTATCTGTAGTCATCAATACCTTTTTAAACCTAAGGTAGAATCCAACGAGACTGCATAGGTGTTGTGTGGGCTTCATCTAGGTAGATAATTACATATGAAGGTCAATCCATGCCATTGTGAAAAATATATTATGTTACATGCCAAGATAAATAATACAATATTTAATCTATCACCACATATAAATAATTTTATCCTTTGGTTGATTTTGCTTTTAACATCCAAATGTACAGACCTTTAGTGAAGTCATAAGGATTAGTTGTAACTACCATAGTTGTGGTCATACACATGAGATGGTTGTAACCACTTATGTCTATTATGGGTAATTATTTGAGTATAATTTATGAATATTATTATCTAGGTAGTTGCTTGGTTATGTTGGTATTAAAGTTCAAGAATAAATAAAAATATTGTAGTCAATAAGCCTTTTATAACATAATAAATTTTGGAATTTTAATGTCAAAATGGATTTTGAGGTTTAGGTAAAGTCAGCCCTCCTATGTTATGCTGTGTTAGTTTTATGATATGTATAATTTCTAATCATTAATAAGGTTAATCTATAATTAATGTTATTCCATATTAAAACATAACTTTACTTATTCATGTGTGATTGAGAGTTCCCTTATAACTCAAATAAATAAACTTATAAATGTAAGTCTACACTAAAACACTAAACCATTATATAATTATATAATTATTACAATGCACATCCTATAATGGAAGCTAGGGGTAGTGATAGGATTTTACACCAACTAGTAATTAAATAATCAATGGATGTTTTAGTTCCAAAAATTTCATGAAGCAATTAAACCCTTGTAAGGCCTAAGTCCTTAGCCCAAATTCATGTTTTCAAAGTGTTCCTAAAAGGTCAAGTTTCTTGATTAATCAACTAAGTGTTAATCTGGTCTTTACTTAGTGTGTTTTAAGCCTTAGGGTCATTGGGATTTTAGTCAAGACATTTTTCCTGATGGAAATACATCTTCGATATTTTTTTTCACACAAAAATTTTGAAGACTTACTTCCATCAAGAAAAATATTCATGTTAAAAAACCCAATAAAGTCTATTTATTTCAAGTAAAACATATTGCCCTATTTCTTTTGGTCATTTCTCCCTTGCAAAATCTTTGAAGGGTCATTTTTCCTTTGCAAAATCCATAAAGGGTCATTTATTTTGGGCATTTTGCCCTTGAAAAATATCTAAAGGGTCAATTTTACTTTGTCAAATCCCTAAAGGGTCACTAAATATAGGTATTTTTCCCTTCCAAATTTCTAAAGGGAACTTTCAAAAAATCCCGAAGGGCACTTACCCTTCAAGAAAAATGCATAGGTCCAATTGCTTGGATAGAAAAGCTAAGTCTAATTCTTTCAAGAAAAATGCAAAAGATCATTTTCTTCAAGAAAATTTTTTAGGTCAAAATGTTTGAAAAAATTTTATATGTCGAAGATTCATTTCCATTGAGCAAATTTCCTACAGCAAAAAGACTGAAGGAATTAATCTTGTTAGACATTTTATCCATAAAAAAGGCCTAAATGTGCTCAATTTTTTAGAGAGATTGTTATGGGGATGGAGGAAATAAAAATCCCAAAAATAAGAATGGCATAGATAGAAGTTACTTGAAACAAAAGTCCTAACACAAAAAGGTTGAAAACCATGAATTCTTACAAAATAATTATCCTAGTGAAATTAGTGCCAAAGACAAAGGCCCATAACAATTATACTAAAGATAGATAAGTTGAATAAAAAAGGAATGAGAAAATTCTTTATAATACCAAAGGGTTAATGAAATCAATAATGTTGAAGGCAAAAGATCTGATAAGCAAAGTCTGGTGAAATTTCCATATTTTCATAGGTGATTGGTTCATAGACATTGCTGACATGCATGTAGACATCAACTTTAAAATTTAGAGAGTATATATTATGATTAAAATATTACAAGATGGTATCAAAGAATCAATTTTAGGCCTCATGAAATATCCATTTGGGTTCAAACAGAGGTAGATCTAATGGTGCATGTTAATGTGAAACATGATAATTAAATGGTGCATGATCAAAATTGAATAGTCAAAGAAACCCAAGATGAGAAATATGGTGAAAAGTGTCATCATTTTGGGACCCTCTCAGAAATTTGATAAACATTAGATTAAATGATTGAGCCCTATGGATAAAATATTGATGATCTATGTCAATCTGTGCACACAGTTTGATGGTATAAGTGAGACATAACTTATCAAAGGGATTATAACTTGTAATAAAGTGACACATGTCTAATGGGTGGCATAGGTCACATTTCAAGATAATTAATAGTTTGACATGGTTAATTATACATGGTCATACATGTCATATTCAAAGGTCCTATGTAGAGTAGTTCATGTAGCTTTTACTAGTGATAAGTGGATTGACTAAGTAGGTTTCAAAAGAACCATAAGATATTTGTAGGATGTTTAAAATAATTTTGTAGCCATAGGGCATAGGTTGATAGAGAATCCATAGGTTTCTTATCCAAATTCTTATAATTTAGTCCCTAAGGATGTTGTAAATAGCATAGAGGTTAAATGTTTATGATGTCACCAGATTTTTATGGTAAGGAGACAAAGACACTTTTGCTAAAGTATAAAGTTAGGGAAGAGAGTGGGTTTCAAAATATGTCAAATATTGGTTATAAAGTGTGATCTTGATGATTGGACAATGCATAAAGCCCATTTGATATTGTAGGACAAATATATTACATGCTTGTATCATGTATACAATATAAAAGGGCTTATTTTTATATGATTAATGACATCTCTATAGATCTTAGGTAAAGTCTATATGATGGGGTATTTTTAAAAAAGGTGACAAGTATGTGTTTAGTACATTATAATCTAATGTGGACTTACTAACCCCTCATGTTCTCACTTGAAGACCTCCCTAGGAAAATTCCTAGGGGGATATGTGTCAAATGTGACTTGGCAATTTGAAGATGTGCAAGTGGGGCCAAAATTTCCCTAATAGATCAATGGTGGGAATAATGTAGTTATGCATTAAAAAGAAAATTTGCAAAAAATTAAAAATGTATTGAAAAGGATAAATTTACTAAAAATACAAAAGTGCAAAAGGGGAAAATATGTGAAAAATTATATTAGAGCCAAAAGTGTAAAATAGTTATTTTAATCTAAGTTTGGCAATTTTCATCTAATTAGTTTATCAAAGCTCATCCATGGGAAAGTTATTATAGGTTTGAGAGATCAATATGGACCACTCCAAGGAATATCTTTAGGAAAACATAAATCAAAAATATTTTATAATTATCATTTCAAGATAAGGTTATTATATGGCATGCATAAAGTAGGGTAGTTGTCCAAAAGATTTCAGATTTGCCATTGGTTAATAAAGAAGCATCACCAGGGAGTTACACATAATAACAAAATCTGTTTGGCTCCTCAAATGAATATCCTCCTTCTAATTTATGTGAAAGGTGTTTTTAGCTAAAATATCAAATGATATTCTCAAAATATTCATCATTATTTGTAAAGGTAGTTAGAATAATGATTTTTATTTCAAATGGATGAAGATCTCAGGTGTGGCAAAGATCATATTTTGGCTAAAAGCATCTTGATAGAGATAAAAGTTTTTTTTTTTTGATTTTGAAAGTTGTAACCCATAGTTATAGATTTAAAAATGTATAAATAGGGGTTTTATCCTATATTCTAAGGTTTTTGTTGGTAGTTTTTTGTGTTATTAGTCATTATTTTTGGCATCAACTTTCTCCAAGTCTAGGTTATGTAGAAAATTTTATGGCATCAATTTTTGTGTGTAGATTTTGTCTCCCTTGCTAAGGTGGTTGCATCTGTACAACCATTAGCAATATTTGAGAGTATGTTTATGTTTCCCTTTTCAAAAGAGTAATATGACCATGCATGTCCCCATGGAAGAATTTTAGAGTATTGATGTCTATAATTTTTATTTTTTCAAGTTAATGAGAATACTTGTGGTTCTTCATTGTTTCCTATTGATGAAGTGTAGTGACCTATTTTGCAAATATTTTTTATTGGATATCTTATTCTAAGCCCATTACTAGTTATCATTTTGGGGTTTGATCTAGATTATAAATCCCTTTCTACATTATTTTAGAATCTATTGCTAAATAACTTATTAGGGCACCCTAGGTTTATGGATTCAATAGTGAAATTTATTTGAAAGATTAGTCTCTATGTATGTTCTAGTCCCTCAGGGATCATATTGTATTTACCATTATCTTGAATTTTAAATTTTTTTCCTTCATCTTTGCTAATAAATATTTTCATGAAATACTTCAGATACCCTATTGTTTGGAATCCACCATCATGCCACCTTCCATTTTATAATTATCTAACTTGTCCTACCCTATCCTACCCTACAACTAATATTCCCTTTACATATCTTAAGTGTTATTTACTAGTATATGAATAAATATTACATACTTAACATGTGTTAATGTTTTTTTATTTAAATCCCAACATTTTAACCTTTTATTCAACCCCTATGTTGTTGAATATTCTTTAAAATGAAGGTTACAATCACATTCAAATATATCTTTCAATAGCTTGTGTCTGATCTAGTGCATTTGTGCATTCTATGTGACAAGCCTTCTTAGGTGAAGTGTACAAGTTTGGTTGTGCCATGGTCATATGTGTTATTTGCCTATAATCCCTATGGAGGTTGAATTGTATAAACTCTCCATGTGAGCAAGCTACCCCATAGGTTCACTCACCTTGGTTCAAGTAGATCCAAAAGTAGCAAGGAACTGACCATACCCTCTGTAGGTGCCTCTCATTCATTTTATACATCTGGTCCATTCTAGATAAAAAACCCTCCCCTAACTATAATGGAATTATAGTGGGTTTTTCATCTTTGTTTTCCATTTACTTCAAGCGTGTAATGCCAAGAGTAAGAGGTGTATAATTGGGAACCAACACTCTTCTAACACCATTGTCAGGGACTAAACTAAAATCTTGGTTACTTGTGTGTTGCTAGGGACTCTTGTAAAGATCTATAATTATTTTAAATTGTGAATTTCTCTATTTTTACTAAACTAATTTGACTATTTTGACCATTAATTCTACAACACTCCATTAGGGACATGCCAGGAAGTTTTGAGGCTTAACATTTGACTTATGCATTGTCTATTGTAAAGAACTATTAATAGTGCATGTTATAAGGTGTCTTTTCCCTTTTGAACATATTCTAAAAATTTTAGGTTCTTTATTTTCTATCTCATTAAGCTCCAACAAGTTTAATTTTAGCATGTATCATGGTTAGTTTGTTAATTGTTATATTATAGAATTGTGATTCTAGTGGTGACTCCAATTTTTATCATCTAGTTTTAAGGAAGCTCAGTACCTAGTTTTAATTATCTTTTTTAAATTTCAACTTTGATTATTCTATTGTTTGAAAATCTGGAAGGATAGAGATCATCCTTTAGAAGTAACTGTTGACAATTTTGACCCCACAAGTCAAATTGCCACCCTTATCATTCAAAACTTTGCATACCATGCCATTTTATCCTATGAGTCAATAATTGGTCTTGAAAATTCCATGAAGAATCCATGGTTAATAGGTCTTATGGTTATTTAGGTGATTTAGGGTCTTTTGTTTCACTTGGCTTATTCTTTACAAGAAAGTATTGATGTTGATCAGAGTAGTGAAAGGAACAAATTTTTCAAGGAAATGAGTGAATCAAAAGTACAAATTTATTTTCTTTTAGGACTCTTTTTCACCAAAATGTTGTAATTTATTTGGACATTTTTTCTAAAATAAAATCTCTAAAAAGTCCAAAAATAATGTTTTTGAAAGGTCTTTTGGAAAATCAAGTGCCCTAAATTTGTTTTTGAATAGTCCATTTTAAGAAATCCTGAAGGAATTGGTCTTTTGGGAGAAAATTTCAAAGGAATTCCTTCAGGATTAAATTTTGAGGAAATGGGCACTTTTCAAAAGCCAATGGTACAATTTTTTCAAAAGCCAACTATCCATTTTTTCAAAGTTGAAGAGATTTTTCAAACAGGTCGAAAGAATCAAGTCCATGGGAAAATTGTCTATGGAAATTGATGAAAACAAACAATTTGAAGGATATCTTTCCAAAGGATTTGTTTCAGACATTTTATCTAAAACAACTTTCCTAAAGGGCACTTTTCTTGGAAAAAAGGTCCATTTCAAAAAAATATAAAGGGTTCCTTCCCTTTGTAAAAGGCATTTTCAAAAAGATGAAGTGGACCAAACATTTTTCTGAAAGGTCATTTCAAAAGTTTCAAGGACCATTTCAAAAATTCTAAGGACTATTTAAATTTTTCTAAAGGGCCCATTTCAATTTTTATAAAAGGTCATTTTCAAAAATTTTGAAAGGGCATTTTCAATAATTCTAAAAGTCATTTTTCTCGACAAAAGGGCAAAGGGCTCCTTCCTTTTATAAAAGTCCATTTTAAGAAGTCTAAAGGGATCTTTCCTTTTAGAAAGGTCTATTTTAAGAAAGCTAAAGGACAATTTAATAAATCTAAAGGGCATTGTAAAAGTTATTAAGGGTCACTTGTCATAAATCCAAAGGGTCACTTAATATATTTCCAAAGGGTCAATTCCATGGGAAAGGACCAAACAAAAAGTCTAAATGAAGTGTTTATGGGAGAAAATGTTGAAACATTTCTTTTGGGAAAGTGGCCAAAGAGAAAAGATCAAAATAAATAAGCTACAAATAGTAGCCTAAAGGAATAAATGCAAAAACAAAGAGCCTGAGCAAAAGGCTAAGGAATTATAAGGAGCTAACATGTAGTTTCAATGTTGTGTATTTTATTTTAAAATGGAATTTCATGAATGTTTCATTTTTCAAAGCCCCTTTTCATTCAATTAGAGGCCATTTGGAGTTGATTGGTCTTGAGTGTGAGTTGAATTTTGTTAAAGTGTCACATCTATTTTGATTTATCTTGTTAATTGAATTTTTCAACACTTCTAACTTTTTCAAACTGGATTTGTTCATTTAAGGATTGGCATAGCATCATCTCATGTAGAATGTAGTTACATGGAGTTGACTAAATAAGGCTTATCATGCATTTTCCTTATTTTTCATGAAAAAAGGACACTCTTTTGTTTCAAATCAACTTCTAAATGTATCAAGTGGAGTTTTTCTTTAAATATTTGGCATATCTTTCCATGCATGCAGTAAATTAGTCCAAGATGGGCCCACCATATTTTTCCAATGCCAAGGAGCTTTTTCATGCAAGACATAAGATAAAAAGATATTATTTGAAGCCTTGGTTATCTTTTGATTTCTCAAGTAGGACTTCTGGGATGAGGGAGTTGATCTCCTCTCTTATTTTTATAGATAATTTCTTAGCTTTGGTATGATTTTACTATGTAAGTTAGCTTTTCATCCATTTAAAAAAAGGATCCCTCTCTTGATAAGATTAGACTCTATCAAGATGGGGTTTTATAAATTTTTTAGATAAATAGAAAGACTATTTTTAGATTATAGGGGGCTGGTATAGTGTATTTATGTCAGTGATTTGTATATGTGATAGAATTATCTTCCTTGTCAAGTCCTAATTCTTACCTAGCTACTAGTTGATCAAATTATGTAGGTCATGTTCTATGTTTGATGTGTTTTAGTTGAAGTTATAGTGGATGTAAGTGGCTAGCTAATGCCTTGAATCAAGCCTATTCCATCATTTCCCTCTGGATTTGATTACAAGATAAAACCTTTTCATGAAATACTGATGCATAAGAGTTAATTAGAGTTGAAGATTTGATCTTTTCTTATCTAATCAGTGTTTTAGAAGCTCAAATTTAATGGATGAGCCAAAATATAGGTGTATCACTATCATTAGATAGGATTTCCTTTCAATTTTATTTCTTACATTTTCCCTCTTTCCTTTTCCCTAATAGCTTGTAGCATAGAGTAGACATCCTAATTCATACACTAAATGGAGATAGCCCTTAGAATATAGATATTCAATCCACTTATTAGGCCACCCACAACCTAGGATTGTTTTCATGTTTTAGTAGATTGTAAAGGCCTAAAACTACCTTCATAAGGGTGTGAGTCTGATTGACAATAGTTTTTGGCATGTCTGGTGGGACATTGACTCCTTGGAATAGCTAAATTTTAGAGCTGAGGAGAATCATTTGTAGTAGAGGAGAATATCTATCTTCATCACAAGCTAAATATTATTTAGGTTGTAGAGTTCATAGCATCATTCATGTAATTCTTTTATGCCAAAGGTTACTATAAGGTTAGCTAGCAAAGGTATTCCTTTCTGAATTCATTAAGATGTCTTCTACATCACATAAAATATCAAGGTTTATTAGGACAAACCCATATCTTCAAAAACAATATTTGTCTCTTGGTTATTCTACTATTCTAATAACTACAACCCCCACTATACAAATGGCTATCAAAAACCAAGTGTTTGTTCCCTTCAATAGAGGTATCCCACTAAATTTATCCCAGTTTGATGACATTTAAATATCTACCCTCAAGATAATCCCATTCTTCTCAATAGAAAATAAAACAAACCCTATTGATCATACTCAAGATGTAGCTAATCTATGTTCAGTCCATAATGTTGTTGAGGATAATGTTGATATTAGATTTCTTATTGCTTCCTTCAAAGGAAAAATATTATATTAGTATAGAATCCTGCCACTAAATTCCATTTCTACTTAGGATGAATTGGTTATAGCCTTAGTCAAGCAATTTGAGGACAAATTTGATCACCTCTCTTTGGTTGAATAATCAACTACCATAAAAAGAGCTCCTCATGAGTTCATGTCTAATTTAAATCTCTAATTCCAAAAGACATGGACTAAGATACCTGTGTTAATTAGGCCATCCCTTGAATATGAATTCTTGTACTATTTGAAATCCCTTAACTCTAAAATTAGTGTGATGATACATTCAATGGGTGGTACTACCTTACCAGATGCCTATGAGGTTGTAATAACGGTTAAAAATAGTTTGATACAAGATGGTAAGCTTTCTCTAAGTACTCTAATTCTTATATTTTGAGAATTAAATTCTATACCAACCCCTCAAGTGCCTCAAATTCCTCAAATTCCATCCTTAGCTCATATTCCATTACCTTAAGCTCAAATTACAGCCCCTACTAGTCAATCTAGTGAGATAGGAGAGTTGAAAGTATTGTTACAATCCTTTCAAAATGAAATAGTGCAACTCAAGATATAATAATATGAGGCTAAGAGGCCCTATAAATAACAAAATTATACCACCTATTATTCCTTCAAATATCAAAGGCCTCCTTATCAAGGTTTGACAGAGAATATACCACCTTATCAAACACAAAGAGACATAACTCTAGCTAAGCCATATGCTACCCTTGATCCTAATAATCCTTCCACATCAAAGGCCATTTTTCCCACCCCACCTCAAAATAAATTGATGTAGGATTTAGGCTAGCAGTCCTCAAATCTCAATGATGCTCAAAACCAAGCCTTGGTATCACAAAATATCACTATGCCACAAATGACACAAGAAGAGTTTTATTTTCAAGGAGGTCAGTAACAAGATATAAGTATGGCATCACAAGTAAAGAATAAAAAATTTCAAGGGTAACCTGATTCCATAAATGTAAATTGGCAAGTGGATGATCATGTTGCTTTTACTTAGGGTGTTGAAACTAACAATACATGTGGTCAAGTTGCAGTTATAACTAGAGCTAAAAGAAGATCCATTGATGTGGTGAAAGAGGTGAAAAATTATCTAGGTACTTCTAATGTTGTTTCTAAGAGTAAAAAATAATAACTTTTTACCCTTACAACTCAAAAAAATCAGAATATAGAGGTTAGTAAAGTTCATCAAATACCTTTAGTTCATGAGCAACTAGTGCTTTAGAAAGTGCAACTAAAGGTTGGTGGATCTTAATTTAGCATAGTGCATTAGATGAAGAAGTATAATATCATAATTATCATGTGGGATTATCTTTACATCCTAGGACAAAAATATATCCTCATCCAAGAGCTTTTAGCTCTTAGATTATCTCTAAAACTGGTTGAGAGAGAAGGTGTTTTTTAACTAATTCAGATCGACCAACTAAAAAATAAGTACATCAAGTAAATAAGATGGTAAATTTGGAAAAAAATAAGGTAAAATAAAATAAAACTCCTCATTTATACCTTTATTTAATATTAGGTGATACTTTGGCTCATAAATGTATGGTGGATAGTGGAGCTAGTAGTACAGTCATGCCTAAATAGATTGCAGACAAGCTCAGCCTTGTTTATGAGCCAAATACTAAAGGGATATTAAAATTAGATTGGTTACCAAAAAATATGGTAGGAATTATCAAAGTTTTAAAATTTACATTGCTTTCTTATCCTAATGTTACTATTCAATAGGATGTTATTGTGGTAGACTTGCCTCCTTACTTTGCTATGTGCCTTTCAAGGGACTTCACCTCAAATATTTGGGGATATTTATCATTTTATTAGAATTATTTGATGTTTATAACTAGTTATGGTACCAAGGTAATAATTCATTCTCAACCTATTTCATTTTTCCATATGGATCCATATATGTGAAGTGTTGTGAACACTAACTGTATCATCTCAGATGATATACTAGAAACTAGTGGAGTAGAAAATAGATTACCTTTGGATGGTTTTACATATTTGTTTATTGATGAGTATGCTTCTAATTTTAATTATAATTATCCTTATAATCTAATTGAATAATAATGACTCATTTTGTATTTACTTCATGAGAATGATGTACCAATTCTTGCCTTGGTTACGGATGATGAATCTAGTGAAGGTTTGTAGAAATTATACTTTGATGGATCAAGGCATAAACATAGTACCAGGGCTGTAATTATGTTGGCTTATACAAAAAATTAGATACATTTCTCTTCTATTAAATTTTAGTTTAGTTTTTCAAACAATATTATAGAGTATGAGGTACTAGTTCACAGTTTGTAGTGGGATAGGAAGATGAAAGTCAACACCTTGCAAGTTTTGGGTGATAGTGAACTTATAGTTCACCAAGTAAGAGGTTAAAATTCATGAAAAAATTGTTTATTAAATATTACAAGCATATAATAAGGTACCTAATTGATTATTTTCAATCTTTTAACATTCAGGCAATACCAAAAGGTGAGAATAAACATGCAGATAGGTTGGCTACCATTAGGGCACAATTTAGTATCCCAAATGATATAAAAAGTGATAAAATTTAGTCAGATATAAAGGTGGTTTAAAGGCATTTTGTTCTAGATAATCATGAGAATTGGCAAGTGTTTGAATATGACAATCAAATTATGATATTCTTACAACAGGAGGCTGAGTTTTATTCAAAAAACCAATCAAAGTATTTATAGCAGTATGGTGATCAAGTTTTGAAACTAAAAAAATATAAGTTTCATAAGGGATTGGTCACACTTGAGAACATTTTTAGTGGTGATGATGAGTTAAGGAAGGATAAGTCATCCTTTTCAACAAAAGAAGAACAATATTGCAATTTAGATATTGTAGCTAGTAAGAATTTAAATTTGAGTAAGGTATGTGATCCTTCACTAAAGGAATCTTTCATTGAGTTATGCACAAGTTTTGCTAATGTATTTTTATATCAATATAGTGATCTCAAGGGATTTGATCCAAGTCTATCTCAACACACCATTGAGTTAGAGGTTGAAACTAAACCAGTGAGACAAAGACAAAGTCCCATCAATCCTAAGCTTGAGCCCTTGATGAGATTTGAGCTTCACAAGCTCATAGAGTCAGTTATTATATTTCCAATCAAGCACTCAACTTGGGTGGAAAATCTTGTTCTAGTGTGGAAGAAGAATGGTGAGATTAGATTATCTATTGACTTTCATGATTTGAACATGACTTCACTTAAATATCACTATCCATTGAAATTAATGAAACAAATTTAATAACTAGTTGTAGGTTCAGAGAGGTTTTATTTGTTGGATGGATATAGTGGCTACAATTAAATTTTGGTCAAAGAAGAGGACCAATTTAAGATATCCTTCACAACTAAATAGGGGACATTTGCATACAGAAAGATGCCCTTTGATTTATCTAATGCTAGAGCAACCTTTCAAATAGCCATGGATATGACATTCCAAGGCCTTTTTAACAAGTTTTTCCTTGTTTATTTGAATGATATAATAGTGTTTTCAAAGATTAGAAGTGATCACATGGTTCATCTCAAGTAAGTGTTTGAAAGGTGTAGGCAATTTGGGGTATCTCTAAATCCCAAAAAGTGTGTTTTCTCAGTTCATGAAGGTAATCTCCTTGGCCATGTGGTTTCAAAGTATGGTTTTAAAAAAAAAATCTAAAAGGATAGACTTCATTCTTGCACTCTTCTTTCCTAAACACAAAAATGCTATGCAAAGCTTATTTGGTAAAATTAACTTCATAAGGAGATATATTTCATATTTTACCATTTTAGCTAAGCCACTTAGAGCCATGCTAAAGAATAATTAGAGATTTAGCTAGTCCAAAGAAGGAGTAAAGAGTTTTGAAGATATTAATAAATCCATAGCTAGTGTTCCTACACTTATAAATCTATTTTTCATAAAGGATTTCATTTTATATACATATGCTAACATGGACAACATTTCAGGCATTCTTATGCAATAGAATCATGAGGCTTTAGAGTAGCCAATAGCCTTATTTAGTCAAGGCTTGGAAGAGTATGAAACAAGGTAATCTTTTGTTTAAAAACATGACCTTTTAATTATAACGTCTCTTAAAAAGTTTAGATACTTATTGTCTAATAATAAAATACACCTAATGGTTTCTCATCCAAGCATCAAGGAGTTCCTTTTTAACAAAGATATAAATGAGAAGATATCTAGTTAGATAACCAAGGTAATGGAGTATGATGTGGAAATAAAGGTTAAAAACCTGATTAGAGGCAGAGGACTTTGTGATCATCTAGCACAAGACTTGTAAGAGACTAATGAGGTTGTTTTGGTGTCAAATGATGAAGAGGTTGCAGTTGGTCATATCTCACCTTCCATCTGGTTTCATGACTTGGTAAGCTATCTCCAAGATGGAATTTATCCCTCTCATATAAGTGATTTAAAAATAAGATATTTTAGGTTGTAATAAATTCCTTCTTTTATTATTGATGGTTTTTTGTTCAAGAAAGATATCAATGGCATGTTGTTAAGATGTATAGAACCAACCAAACTTAGAGATTGTTTGAAGAATTCCATGATGGACATGGTAAAGGGAATTTTTTTTTGCAAGAACTATAGCCCTTAAGATCATGATAGGTGGGTACTATTGGCCTAGTATATTTAGTGATTGCCATGCATGGGTAAGGAAGTGCAAATATTGTCTTATATTTGTAGGAAAAGTGAAACTTATATCCTTACCTCTTCAACCAATTATGATGGATCAGCCCTTTGTCCAATGGGGATTGGAATTTAGTGGTCTCATAAATAATCCTTCAATTTTAAGACATAAATGGATTCTAACTGCTATAGATTATTTCACACATTGGATAGAAGTAGTGGCATTGAAAGAAGTAAATGAAACCAAGGTTCTATATTTCTATGAATGTTTGCTTACTAGATTTGGAGTTTCTTCAGCTATTATTTTTTATAATAAAATGGCTTTTGTGGGAACTAAGATCAACCATTGGGCTGTCAAAAATGTAATTTATCTTAGCACTTCATCAAACTATTATCCACAAGGTAATGGCCTTCCTGAATCTATGAATAAGAACCTATTGAAGATCATAAGAAGGACTATTGAAGATAATCAAAGGTCATAGAATCTCAAGTTGAAGTTAGCTCTATGGGTTGATATGATCACCTATAAAGTATCAATATCCAACTCTCCATACAAGATGGTATATGGTAAGGAAGCAAGGTTAGCCATTTCTCTTGAGTTTCTTACTTTAGAAATAATGCATCAACTTGAGTTGTTGGAGAATGAGCCTATGGAGATCAATTATGCGAAGCTTTTAGAGTTGGAAGAGATAAGAAATCAATCCATGCTAGCTATTTAAATTCATCAAACACAAATGAAGAGAGATTTTGACAAGGGAGGTTCTTCATGAATTTTCAAAGAAGGAGATTTGGTCTTCAAGTGGGATGAGGATAGAGCTAAACCAAGAAGGCACAAAAATTTTGATTCCCTTTGGAGTGGCCAATACACAATCTCCAACTACAAATCCCATAATGACTTTCAACTTGCAAAGATGGATGGTGAAGAGCTTCCAATCCCAGTCAATGGGATACATCTAAAACATTGCTACTGAAGAGATAGGTTCATTGTTTATTTGTTTTCTTCCAATTTTTATTCAAGCACATTAGTTTAGTTCTATTTTGTCCCAAATAAGTGCTTGTTTTCACATTTACTTTGGTTAGTTATTTTTCCTATTTTGTGTGTTTCTTTTCTTATTTTGGAGGATCGAGTTGTCTTATTTAAAGTCAGGGGTTGTAATTGTAGTCATTGATCAAATTTGTCATTATTTTTATAAGTTTAATAGTCATGCAAATGGTCTAGTTCTCAAGCATAGCAGGCATGCTTCCCAGTTGAGTCACCAAAATGTTGAAAATTTTGACCCCACATGTCAAATTACCACCCTTATCATTTAACACTTTGCATATCATGCCATTTTGTCTTATGAGTCGGTAATTGGTCCTAACAAGTCATTGAAGAATACATGGTTAATAGTTCTTAAAGTTTTTTAGGTGATTTAGGGTCTTTTCTTTCACTTTTCTTATTCTTTATAGGAAAGTATTGATGTTGATCAGAGCAGTGAAAGGAGTAAGTTTTTCAAAGAAATTGATGAATCAAAAGTACAAGTTTATTTTCTTTTGGGACTCTTTTTTACCAAAATGTTGGAATTTATTTGAACATTTTGTCTGAAGGAAAAGCTTAGAAAACTCTAATTTTTTTTTGAAAGGCCTTTTGGCAAAGAAAGTGGCCCAAACATTTTTTTCAAATAATCCATTTCAAGAAATCTTGAAAGAATTGGTCTTTTTGAGAAAATTTTTGAAGGAATTCCTTTAGGATTAAATTCCAAGGAAATGGGTACATTTCAAAAGCTAACAGTCCAATTTTTTCAAAATCCAATGGTCCATTTTTTCAAAGCCAAAGATATTTTTCAAACAAGCTTGAAAGAATCAAGTCCATTAGAAAATTGTTCATGGAAATTGAAGAAAATAAAAAATCTGAAGGATATCTTTTTGAAGGGTGTTTTTGGACATTTTGTCAAAAAAAACATTTTTGAAGGGCACTTTTCTCAGTGAAAAGGTCCATTTCAAAAAAATCCAAAGGGTTCCTTCCCTTTGAAAAAGGTATTTTCAAAAAGATGAAGTGGACCAAACATTTTTCTAAAAGGTCATTTCAAAATTTTTGAGGACCATTTCAAAAATTTTGATGACCATTTCAATTTTTTCGAAGGGTCCATTTTAATTTTTTTGAAAGGTCATTTTCAAAAATTCTAAAAGGACATTTTCAATAATTCTAAAAGTCATTTTTCTTGACAAAAGGGAAAAGGGATCTTTCCTTTCAAAAAAATCCATTTCAAGAAGTTTGAAGGGCTTTCAGAAAGGTCCATTTTATGAAAACCAAAGGACATTTTCGTAAAGTTGAAAGGCATTGTAAAAATTTCAAAGGGTCACTTGTCATAAATTTTTAGGGTCCCTTAACATATTTCTGAAGGGTCAATTCTATGGGAAAGGACCAAACAAAAAGTCTAAATGAAGTGTCCATGGGAGAAAATGCCAAAACAATTATTTTGGGAAAGTGGCCAAAGAAAAAAGACCAAAAAAAATAAGATGTGGATAGTAGCCTAAATGAATACATGTAGAAATGAAGAGCCCAAGAGAAAAATATCAATGAATTACAAGGAGATAATATGGAGTTTCAATACTGCATATCTAATCTTAACATGGAATTTCATGCATGTTTTAGTTTTTGAATCCCCTTTTCATTTAAGTGGAGGCCATTTGGAGTTTATTGGTCTTGAGTTTAAGTTGAATTTTGTCAAAGTGTCACATCTATTATGATTTATCTTGTTAATTGATGGTTTTCAACACTTCCAACTTATTCAAATTGGATTTCATCTAAGGATTGGTATAACATCATCTCATGTAGGATGGAGTTACTTAGAGTTGACTAGACAAGGCTTATCATGAAATTTTATTTTTTTCCATGCAAAGGACTTTCTTTTATTTCAAATAATCTTCCAAATGTATCAAGTGGAGTTTCTCTTTGAATATTTGACATAGCTTTCCATGCATGGAGTAGATTAGTCCAACATGGGCCCACCATCCTTTTCCAACACCAAAGAGATTTTTCATGCAAGACATAAGACAAAAGGATATTATTTGAAGGATTGGTTATCTTTTGATAGCCAAGTAGGACTTGTATGATTTTGGAGTTGATCTCCTCTCTTATTTTCAATTCCAATTTTTGGATTTTGTATGTTTTAACTATATAAGTTAGCTTTTCAGGGATTTAAAAAAAGAATCCCTTTGTTGATAAGACCAAAATCTATAAAGATTGAGTTTTTTAACCTTTTTAGATAAATATAAGTATTATTTTTAGATTCTATGGGGTTTATATAGTATATTTATGTTAGTGATTTGCATATGTGATAGAATTTTCTTCCTTGTCAAGTATTGATTCTTACCTTGTTACTAGTTGGTCAAATTATTTAGGTCATGTTCTATGTTTGATGTCATTTGGCTAAAGTTATGATGGATGTAAGTTTCATGAAATACTGATGCATAAGAGTTAATTGGAGTTGAAGATTTAGTCTTTTATTGTCTAATCAGTGTTTTAGAAGCTCAAATTGAGTGGATGAACAAAAATATAGGTGTACCACCATCATTAGATATGATTTCCTTTCTTACCTTTTCCCTCTTCCTTTTTCCTTGGTACTTTAGAGTGTAGAGTAGAGATCATAATTGATACACCAAAGGGAGATAGCCCTTAAAATATAGAGATTTAATCCATTGATTAAGCCACCCATAGCCTAGGATTATTTACATGTTTTAGTAGATTATGAAGGCCTGAAACTACATTCACAAGGGTGTGAATCTAATTGAAAATAGTTACCCATCCAAGAAGCTCATCTCTCCTTTAAGTATTCCTCAAAGAATAAGGGGATAAGTTTGGAGGCTTTTTGAATGGAAAAGTTTAGCTACGAAGGGTTGTTAATATTATATTAATATTAAAATCTTTGTTGATCCTCATATTATTAACAACTATCACATCTCTTCTACTTATTCTAAAACACATAGTCCCATTTATTTTCAAGATCCTTCTCAACTAGCTGAATCTCATCCCAAGTTTGATCCACTAAATCCACCCCATTCACCCCCTCATATACCTTTACCTTTTATTCATTAACCTCCCATTGAGCCAATCATGAGACATATGGATCTAGTTGAGAATGCACATCCTACATTTCATGTTCCTAGATTTAGGGTTATTAATTTTGATGAAATGGAAATCTATCCTAGTGAAGTCCCAAATGAAGTTAGGAAATGCCTCCCAAAATTCTAAGGGAATAATACAGTGAGTGATGATCAACACTTGAGGGCCTTCAAAAATATTATTGAAGATTATTAGGTTGAGTATAAGGATGTGTGCATCAATTTATTTATGTACACATTGGAGGAAGATGCTTATGAATGGTTTAATTCCCTTCTTGTTGGATGCATTGATTCATGGGAAGAGATGCAAAATGTTTTTAGAATTCAGTATGGTGCTATGATTGATCCAAGGTTTCTCTTGGTTGAATTTTAAAATATCAAAATGAATCCTAACGAGTGTGTGTAGGACTTCAACATCTAGTTCAATAAAACTATGATGCAATTTATTAAAAAGATCAATCCCAGTGATATAACATGCTTGATAAAGTATTGTGATGCTTTTGATAAGAAGGCTACATACTGATTTAAAGATAAAGCTCCAATTAACCTATAGTTGGCATTCAATATGGCCATCCAAATTGAGAAAAACATAAAGGCTATGGGAAATCCCATAAACAAGTAGGTTGATGTGAAGGTGGTCAATCCAAAAAAGACACACCCCATGAAGATAATCAAATTGGAGGAAACTATCAAAACTTTGGCCTCTAATGTCAAATAAATGTCAAACAAGTTAGCTAAAGTTGAAAAGGGGGTCCCTCATGTTTTTACTAGCTATGAGAAGGCTCCAAATCTGAATAAAGCACCAAGGAGGCCTACCTTCCATAATAAATATAATGATAGAGGGAATAAACCTACACATGAAGAAAGAATATAAATAATTTAGAATAAATGGGATAGAAAAGAAGTGCTTAATCCTTTAAATGCCAAGGTGAATGTTGTAGATTGTGACATTGATATTAATTGGTGTGACACGTGCTTCCTTCCACATCCCCCATGTGATACCACTGAACCAATTGATGAAAATGGAGATGAGCTTGGGTTTGCATCATCAGATGATGAGATTATAATGTTCAATAGTAAAATCCCCCAAAGTGAGATGACTACCTCCACAAAATTGTTGAGTGCTACTATTATTGATCAATTTTATAGCATAGTTGAGAAAGTATGTATCCCAGCTCCTAAATTTTCTTGTGATTTTAATATGGCACAAGCATTTGAATTTAACATTCATGATTTTGATTTTTTATGTTCCATGATGATCAAAAAATATGATGGGGGGACTCCATTAGTTGAGGATAGGTAGATACTAATTAATGCAATAATTTACCAAGAGAAGTAGTATCACTTGAGAATAAAATATCAAGTTGTTAATCCTCAAGACACTACCCATATAAATAAAAAGGGATGGGATGCTAATAAGGATGCTATGAAAGTAAAAACATCCCCTAAAGCTTCCAAACTAGTGCATGTTTCCTAATTTACTAAGCCTAGAGGTACCCCAACCAAGAATAGAGTGCTCATATTATCTAGTATCCCTAAGGATGCTAATGAGTTCAAACAAAATCCACCTTTGAAGGCTATTGTTAAATATTAAAATCCATCCTAGCCTACTCCATTTTAGACCTTGGGTGACTATATTCTAGCTAAAAGAGTTATCACCTTTCTAACAAATACTCCTCTTCTATATTACAACATATGTAATGTGGCCTAAGTGTTGAGTCATCTAAAAGTCATCATGTCACTTATTAAATTGTTAAGGATACTTGAACATAGGAAGAAGGATATTGAATACTTAGAATTTGGTGAAAGGTCAACCATGAATGAAATTGAGTTGCCCCAAACACCCCCAAAAAGTGATGAAAAACTAGAAGAGGTTATTTAACTAACTCCTAAAGTGTATTTGGGGACTGAATTAGTAGAAATTCAAGTGAATGTAGACCCATTTTATAGTACTCTCTTGATCAATGGTATGATTCTTCACAACTACATGTTTGACTCTAGAGTTTCTTGTAATTTGATGCCCCTGGGTGTTCTAAATGAAATTAGAGTTAAGATCACATTAGCCTTTGTCAAGTTTTATGTCATGAACTCATGAGAGGTTCCAATTATTGGAAAAGTTAAGGGATTATTTATATAGTTAGTAGTTCATCTTGGTAAGTATCTGAATATGGACGTAGTAGTTGTAGGCTACCCACCTAAGTGGGGGATTGGAAGAAAAATAGTGACATATGATTTTATGTGGATTCCTAAAATTTAAAAAAGGCTTATTTAAAATATAATTATCCCCTAACCAATATGGAGAACCTAATTCAAAATGTTATTAGATCAGAGATGTTGTCCACTTTAGATGGCTTCTCAAGGTACAACTAGGTTGTGGGGAAAGAATATGAGAGATCTAAGACCACGTTCACTATGACTTGGGGAACATATGTATATATAAGGATACCTTTTAGGTTAATAAATGTTTTCACAATGTTCTAGTGATCTATGGACACCACTTTTATAGGGATAATTAACTAGTTCATTCTTGTGTATCAAGATGACATTACTATGTACTCTAAGACTAGAGAAGAACATTTGGAGCATATAGAGTAGGTGTTGATTATATACAAGAAGTTTATAATTTCACTTAATCTAAAGAAATGCTACTTTAAATTATAAAATTCCAACTTATTGGGCCATATAGTGTCCAAGGGTGGTGTCATGATTGATCCTAAAATGGTAAAATCCATTGATAAAGTGCCTATTTCGTAGTCCAAGAAAGGAATTTAGTCTTTCTCTAGATAAATTAACTTTATGAGGAGGTTTGTGTCTAATTTTTAAGAGATCACTTTTCTTATTACGTACATGTTGAAGAAGGACCAAATCATCAAGTGGGAGGAGAAGGTTGTGCAAGCATTCAGTGACATCAAGGGAGATTTAAAGTCTACTCCTATTTTGGCCAACCATGATTACACAAAATCATTCTAAGTGTTCTCTTTTACATCATACAATACTAATGTTGTTGTTATATTGTAAAATAATGAAGATGGTAATGAGAAATCCATATATTTATTTAACAAAGCTATGTAAGGTCCTAAACTAAACTATCTTATTATGGAAAAACAAGCTTTCTCTCTTTTAAAGGTTGTTAAAATGTTTAGGATATATATTATGAGTTAAAAGATTATTTCCTATGTCTTGCACACCATGGTGAAGGACATTTTAACTTAAACTAAAGTGTTTAGCAAGAGATGCAGGTGGGTTAATAAGTTATAATAATATGACTTGGATATCTAGACCACCAAGTTAGTAAGAGGGATGGGTTTGGCCAAGCTTATGGATGAGACCAATTTTAAAGATATTGAGGTGAACACTAATGTTTTTAATGTTTATGATTCATTGAGTCAATTTAACATGTATATGTGGTATAGAGATATTATTTATTACTTAAAAAATATGAGTTATCCCCCTAACTTGGATAAGATTCAAATAATAATGCTTAATCTTGTTGTCCAAAAATACATCTTGACTGAGAATGGACTACCATGGAAATATATAGATGGGTTTATCATAAGATGTATGCTAGAAGAATAGACTGTTGACCTGATTGAAGACTTCCATAGTTGATTTTGTGGTGGCCATTTTACACCTAAAGTTAGATCTCATAAAATTTTGAGAGATGGTTATTGGTGGCCATTATTGTTCAAGGATGTTGTTCAGATAGTTAGAAAATGTGAGAAATGTCAATGCTTTGCTAGGAGGATAAAAGCTTTAGGTTTTCTTCCCTTATAACTTGTGATGATTGAAGGCCCATTTTGATAATGGGGAATGGATTTAATTAGGAAAATTGTTTATTTGTCAATAACTTAACATAGATGGATACTAGTTATAATTTATTACTTCATAAAATGGGTCCAATCAATCCCTATAAAGAAATAAACACACCAAGTAGTTATGGATTTTTGTTAAATCATATTATTTGTAGATTTGGTGTGCTTGTTAAAGTTACTATTGACAATTCTATGAGATTCAAAGCCAAACCTTTTGTGACATTATGTAAAGAGTATGGGATTGAGTTGACCTATGCTTCTAATTACAACACTTATGGGAATGGGCAAGTATAATCGAGTAATAAAGACTTGCTCAAGATCATCAGATGAACATTAGAAGAAAATAATAAGAAGTGGGGTGAACAACTAAAGTTTGCTTTATGGGATAACAAGATTACACCTAAGAGAGCTACAGGTAGAAGCCATTTTGATCTTGTTTATGGAGCTCATGCAGTTCTTCCTATGAATCTATAGTTTCCCACATATCATCTCATGCAACAACTAGAGGAAGATGAGTAGATCAACCACTATAAAATCAAGATGAACTATATTATTGATATTGATGAAATTCAAAGACAAGATCATTAAAGACACCTCAAGTTCAAGGAAAATCTTAAGTAAATATTTGATAGGAAAGTCACTCTAAGAACTTTCCAATTAGGTGATCTAGTTCTAATTTGGGATAATAGGCATGATTAGAAAGGAAATCATGGAAAATTTGATGCCTTTTGGATGGGTCCTTATTCCATTAACTACCTAATTAGGGAGCATACTTTCTTCTTGATATATTTGTATGGTGAAATACTAGAGCTGGCAATTAATGGAAGACATCTAAAACACTTCCTTGATTAAGTCCTTAACCTATGTACCATATTATATAGTGTAAATTTATGTATTTATATCATTTTATCACTTATTTCCCCTATACTTTATGTATTGTTTATATAGTTTCCTTTTATGTTTATATCATGTGTTCATTTCTAGATCCTCCTAATCTATTTTTGTTAAGTCTACCATGTTTTGTTGAGCCTTCATGAGTGTTTTTTAAAAATTTATAGGTCTTGACTCTGTAGCCAAATGAATTGGCACTTGGTCTTATGTTATAGGGGTATTTGCACACCTGTAGGGGGTATCCATCCCTACGTGAGATCTAGTGTTAGTGCCAAACATTTCATGAAGAAATTGAGCCCCTACAAGGCCTAAGTCCTTGGCCCAAATTCTTGTTTTCAAAGTGTTCCTTCAAAGGTCAAGATTATTAATTAATAAACTAAGTGTTAATATAGTCTTCACTTAGTGTGTTTTAAGCCTTAGGTTCTTTGAGTTTTTTATCGAGATATTTTTCTTGACAAAAATATGTCTTTGGGATTTCTAATCACATAAAAAGTCTGAAGACTTACTTCCATCAAGTAAATTGTTCATGACAAAAAAATCAATAAAGTCTATTTGTTTTGAGTAAAAAATATTTCCCTATTTATTTTGGTCAATTTTCCCTTGAAATTTTTCCAAAGGGTCATTTTGTCTTTGTAAAATCCATGAAGGGTCATTTCTTTCAAGCATTTTTCCCTTGAAAAATATCTGAAGGATCATTTTGCCTTTGTAAAACCCTCAAAGGGTCATTTATTTTGGGCATTTTTCCCTCACAAATTTTTTTAATGGCCTTTTAAAAAATCTCGAAGGGCACTTACCCTTTCAGGAAAGTGCACATGTCCAATTTTTTTGGTAGAAAATCTAAGCCTAATTCCTTCAAAAAAATGCAAAAGATCTATTTATTTGGGGAAATTATTTTAGTTAAAATGTCTAAAACAATTATCTCAGTGAAGATGAAGGGTCAAAGACTCATTTCCATTAGGTAAATTTATTATATCAAAAATCCTAAAGGAATTAGTTTCGTCAGACATTTTGTCCATGGCAAAAGGCTCAAATGTGCTCAATATTTTTAAAATATTGTTACAGGGATGGAGGAAATAAAAAGAAAAAAATAGGAATGCTGAAGATAGAAGTTTATTAGAACAAAATTCCCAACATAAAAAGGCCAAAAACATGGAATTATTATGGAATAATTATCCTATTCAAATTAGTGCCAAAGATAAAAGCCCAAAAAAATTATTGCAGGACAATTATGCAAAAGATAGAGAAGCCAAAGATAAAAGGCTCAAGAAAATTACTTTAAAGACCAAAGGGTCAATGAAATAAATAATGCCAAAGAAAAAATATTTGATAAGTAAAGTCCTAATGAAATTTTTGAATTTGCATAGGTGACAAGCTCATAGACATTATTAACAAGCATGTGGATGTCAACTCTAAGCCATAAAGAGTAGCCATTATGGTTAAAATGTTCTAATATGGTTTTGAAAGCATCAATTTTAGGCCCTTTAAAATATTGTTTTTATTTCAAATGGGGGTAGATCTGATGGTGAATGTTAATGCAGAGAAGTATGATTAGATAGTGTGTGATCAAAGCTGAATAGTCAAAGAAACCCAGGATAAGTGAGATGATGACAAGTCTCATCATTGTGAGACCCTATTATAAATATGATGGAGTGTAGAGTAAAGGATTGAGCCTTTTAGATATAAAATTAATAATCTACATCGATCCATACACATAGATCAATTATGTGAATGAGAGATAATTCATCAAAGGGATCAAAACCTATAAGAAAGTGACATGTGTCTAATGGGTGACAAAGGTCACATTTCAAGATAAGGAAAAATGTGACATGGAAAATGCCACATGGGAATACATGTCATATTCAAAGGTCCTATGAAAATTAGTTTGTAGAGATTTCACCAGTGATAAGTAGATTGACTAGGTAAGTTTGAAATGAACCATGGGAGCTTCATAAGAAGTTTAAAGGCATTTTTGCAGCCATAGGGCACAGGTTAATTGGGTAACCACATGTCCCTTATCTAGAGACTCATAATGTAGTCCATAAGGATGTTTTTAATACCATAGAGGTTGAAAGTTTATGATGTCATTGGCTTTCCATATTAAGGAGATAAAGGCACTTTTGATAAAGTATAAAGTTAGGGTAGAGAGTGGGTTTCAAGATATGTCAAATATTGGTTCTAAAGTGTGACCTTGGTGATTTGAGAATGTATAAATCCCATTTGTGATTGAAAAAATAATATATTACATGATTTTAGCATGTATAGAATATAAAGGGGCTTATGTTTATTTGATTAATGACCTCTATGCAGATCTCAAGTAAAGCCTATATGACGAGGAGTTTTTAATGACAAGTATGTGTTTAGTACATTATAATCTAATGTGGCCTTACTAAACCATATGATAATTCAAATACCTACCTAGGAAACTTCCTAAGGGGACTATAGGTGTCAGATGTAACATGCTAATTCATAGATGTCTAAGTGGGGCCAAAATATCTGTAATAGATTAATGGTGGGAATAATGCATTTATACATTAAAAAGGAAAAATTACACAAAAGTATAGATGTATTGAAAAGGGAAAATTTTATAAAAATAAAAAAGTTAAAAAGGGGAAAATATGTGAAAAATAATATTGGAGCCAAAAGGGTAAAAAAATTATTTTAACCTAAGTGTGGCATTTTTCATATGCTTTATTTGTCTAAGCTCCTCCATGGGAAAGACATTATAGGTTTATAAGGTCAATATGGACCACTCTTAGGAATATCGTCATGCACCTATGAATCAATAATATTTTCCAATCATCATTAAAAGAGTAGGTTATTCCATGGCATGCATAAAGGAAGGGAAACTATCTAGAAGATTCCAAATTTGTCATCAATTAACATAGAAACATCTCTAGGTAGTTGTACATAATAAAAAAAATTGTTTGGCTCCTCAAATGAATATCCTCCTTCAAACTCATGTCAAAGGAATTTTATCCAAAAAATTAAATGAAATGCTCTAAATCTTCATCATTCCTTGTAGAGGTAGTTAGAATGATGATTTTTATTGAAAATGGATAAAGATCTCAGGCATGGAAAAGGGAATATTCTGGTTAGAAGCATCTTGGTAGAATTGAAAGTTTGTTGTTTTATTTTTAAATTTTCAACCCATAATTCCAAATTTTAAAATGTATAAAGGGGTTTTGTACTCTATTCTAAGGTTCTTGTTGTCTATTGGTTGTGTTATGGGTCATTGTTCTAGGAGTCCATTTTGTCCAAGTCTAGGTTATGTAGAAGTTTTTCTAGGATCAATTGTGTGTAGATTTTGTCTCCCTTGATAAGTTGGTTTTAGATGTACATCCATTAAAAATATTTAAGATCATGTTTATGTCTCCATTATCAAAAGAGAAATCTCACCATGCTTGTCCCCATGGAAGAATTTTAAAGTATTGATGTTTGTAATATTACTTT
The DNA here is from genome assembly GCA_037957365.1 of Torreya grandis. Taxonomy (NCBI): domain Eukaryota; kingdom Viridiplantae; phylum Streptophyta; class Pinopsida; order Cupressales; family Taxaceae; genus Torreya; species Torreya grandis. Next base: position 73,287 of record JARHVA010005224.1, on the reverse strand, counting down.
TTTCAAGCTAATGAAAATGCTTGTGGTTCTTTCTTGTTTCCTATTGGTGAAGTGAAGTGACTTATTTTAAAAATATTGTTGATTGGATATCTTGTTATATTCCCATTATTGGTTATCATTTTGGGTTTTGATATGGATTATAACTACTTTTCTACATTATTTTAGAATCTATTGTTGAATAAGTTTATAGGGCATCCTAGGTTTATGGAATCAATAGGGAAAGACATTTAAAATATTAGTCTCAATATATGGTCTAGTCTCTCAGGGATCATATTGTATTTACCATTATCTTGTATTATTTTATTTTTTTGCATCTTTGCTAATAAATATTGTCATGAAATACTACTAGATACCCTATTGTTTGGAAGCCACTAGCATGCCACCTTATATTTTATAATTATCTAACTCATCCTACCCTATCTTACCATAAAAATAATATGCCCTTTGCATATATTAAGTGTTATTTTCTAGTAGATGCATAAATATTACATACTTAACATTTGTCTACATTTTTTGCATTAAATCCTATCATTGTAACCTTTTATTTATCCCTCATGTCATTGAAGATTATTTTGAATGAATTTTGAAATCACATTAAAATCTATCTTTTAGTAGCTTGTGTTTGATCTAGTGCATTTGTGAATTCTATGTGATAACCCTTTTTAGGTGGAGTGTACAAGTTTGGTTGTGCCTTGGTTAGATGTGTTATTTGCCAATAATCCCCATGGAGGTTGAATTGAAAAATCTTTCCATGTGAGCAAGCTACCCCATAGGTTTCCTCACCTTGGTTCAGGTAGAGATAGAAGTAGAAAGGATATAACCATACCATTTTTAGGTCCCTCTCAATCATTTTTGGTGTCCAGTCCATTCTAAATGCAAAACCCTACCTTGACTACAATGACATTTGAGTGGGTTTATCATCTTCATTTTTTATTTGCTTCAAGTGTGTAAAGCTGAGTGCATGAGGTGTACAACTATAAACCAATAAGATGACATTAAGTTTTATCTATTAAATACCCATATTATTTTTTGAAATGAATCTTAAAAGACCCAGTAGATTTAGTGTTAAGATTAGGAATAATATTTTCTATTTAAAATGTCAAAATCACAAATTATGTTTAAGAGTGAAATTTTAATATGTTCTCTTAAACTATAAGTGGTCTTGTATAAATTTAAAATCCAAATAACATTTAATAATAGTTTTAGTTGTTTATGTATTAATCATTTATTTTTATAAACAATCCATGTTTTCATTATGTATAAAATAATTTTATCAAAATTTTGCATTTACTATTATCAAGAGAGGAATAACAATCAATTTATTACCATGAAAACACCATAGTATAAGCCTTAATAAATGTCAGTTGTTATGATGAGGTTTTATCTCTTAAATAATGTAACAAGTTAACAATGTTACAAAAATAATTTTAGCATACATATAAGATTATATAATCCCAAAAATATGTGGGTATAGTTATAAATATGTCAATTTTTTTATGCAAATGATAGTTGTGAGTCTATAGTTATTGAGATTTCCAATTTATCAAAGGAAAAGGATTGTGAGATCCCTTGTCCTTACTAATAGCACTCATATGTGCCTTCATGAGTTATAATAAAATCTTGAATAAATTTTACTTCAGCCTGATCAAACTTTGGGGAGACTAAGTGAGTTACATATGTACGTTTAGATTAATCTTTTGAAATCTTGGTAGTACCTAGATATGATTGATATAGTTAGTGGTTGTAGTGTTACCCATTAGGGTAATCACATTAGTTTAGGTGTATGTTTGAGTGACAAAGTTTGAATGCCTTTTCATTCACACTATCATTATTTTTATAATGGGTGAACTACAACCAACCCTAATTTTACATATGAAGGTGATAATTGTAGATATGTATGAAGCTTAAAGAGTAGATGCATTATTATAAAACTAACCCATAAGATGATCCCATACTATATTAATTAATGAATAAATTTAATATTTTCTTAGAACACACTATTTAACAACTAAATATTAGGTTGATTGTCCATATTATATATTCTTAGAGTGTCCTTCCTTGTTCATTTGTATCATTCTAGTTGTAAAATTCATAGTATGTGATTTTGTATAGTTGTTGTGAATATATAAGATGTTATATAGTAACCTCATTGTATAAATAGTAAAAAAAAACCATGTTCTTCCATCTTAGTAGTAAATTTAGAGATATGAAACTTCTTTGAGGAGTGTATAACAAATATTACTAAGACATTTATTTTGTATGATCGAAAGAACGTGGGTTCAATTTTTTAACTTTAATTTTTGTTTTTTTGTGAAAATAATTTAGGTAAGCACATGCATCTTAATTTATTAGGGTGTTTTACAATAAGTGACTTTTGAGTGTGTTATTTCATCTTGAATTGACATCTAGATATTATATAATATCATTTGAGTCATGTTAGATTATTTATTGTTGCATTAGAGTTACAAACAATTTAAATGATTATGTCTCTATTATCACTTGGATTTTTACCATTTGAGGAGATGACAAATCTCTCCTCATCCAAGTGGCACAATGGAAATACCTCTAGGCTTATGGGTAGACTAAGGATGAGGTGAATATCTAGATAGGGATAGCTCCCTTGATGTACCACTTTAGATTGAAACTTCACTTAACTTTGGGGGTGAAAAGGGAGAGAGATAAATGAAAACAAACTAACCTAAGGGAGTTGATACACCAAAATGGATGATGACTTCTAACAAAATACATGTTACACTTGAAACCAAGAGATAAACTGAACATACACTTCTCCAATATTCATCTTCTCACATCAATGTTACATTTTGAGGTTATGGATGAATGTATAAAGTTAAGAGGACTAGATGAGAGGCCTTTAATGACACTAATGAAAAGACTAAACTCAGATAATGATGTCTATAGGACTCTAATTTAAACTGGCATTGCACTCAACATTGATGATTTTAGACCTTTTCAACACATAGATATGATTTAAAATGATTTATATGAGCATTCATGTTATAATGATAATATAGAGAATATGGAATGTTATTTTCAAGTCCTATGGTCACCTATAGTCTATACACTGAGCCATTATTGACTTATAGTAGGGTACTATAATAGTGAGTTAGCATGAGTGTTTAGGTGTTGTTTAGGTCCATCAAAGACTATGAAAATTTTAAAGAGATGTTATGGGATCTCAAAGGATTAAAAGGTAACTCTTTTCACATCATGACTAGGTCTCAATGAGCTAAAGTGACCTACAAGCAAGGTATAAAAGGGAAGTGTCTTAGTTAAGGTAATTGAGGGTTTGTTCATGAACCAAGGTATATATAGAGGGATAATGAGATGTTAACATGAATAATTAATCATGTATACACTTTTATCCATATCCATTATAGACCTAATGAGCTCCAAAAAATGTGAATAAGCTTGTACGGACCTCTTAGGACCCTATGAGCATCTACAATCTTTATAGGTGACTGTATAGGATAGTGAGATAAAAGAGAGGTTCTTTGGTGATTAGTATTATAAAAATATGAAAAAATGAAAAAACACCCAACTCATAAACTAAGTATTTTATAAGATTTTTTTATACATGTATCCAAATCTAAATTTAATCTCAAAAGCACCTATAGATAGTGGTTCATAGTCAATACAGGAAGAATTCATTTTTGAACCAAGGTCATATGAAAGAGTTAATGCCATTGATAAATAATGATGGAGATCCTAAGGATAGAGAATAAGGAGAGTCTTACACATTTTAATTAGAATCCAAATAGGAAAATTCACCTATAAGCATCCCCCTAAGGCAAAAAAGCACAGTCAGGGTTTGATGCACAATCTTAAAAATGTAGAGTGTATGAAGGATAAATGAGGGTCTAGGGTGTTGAATGAAGATGAGATCAACTCCATAATTATTTTTAAAATTTAAATATACCTATTAATCTATATATAATCAAGGAAAGGGTCTTCAAATAAGTAATACATAGTCATTTTTTACTATCACATACATAGTCTATTGCCTAGAAGTCTATCTTGAGTTTCTAGTGCATTTGAGGGGTCTATTCATGAACCAAGGGATGAAAATTTATGGAGAGTGTATTTAAAAATTAATTAATCCTATAAATTATTCATATGGTTTTATAAAATAGGGGAAGTACCCCCTATTTTATCTTAGATAGGTGATACTTCCCTTCATGCACAAGCCCCAATAGTTTTGAAGAAAATGATGAAATAATGTGTTGAGACCTATATAAATCATTAAAAAATGTGTGGATAGATTTAAAAAACCTAATGAAATCTTGGAAACCAACCATATAGAAAGGAAACTAGACAAGGTGCTCTATACCTCCATAGTTATAGGTAGGTATATTGAACAAGGAGTAGGCCTAGTTTCTAAATGTAAGACCATTTCACTCCTAAATAAAATGATAATTACCATTAATATATAATTTTTTATTATGTAAAAATATATTTATATAGGCTATTGGAATTTAGGGAAGACATTAAAAAGGTTACGTTGGGCCTAAACCTATAGACAAACTTACTAGACATGATTGGATCTAGTGTCCAAATGAGGTGTCAATCATATTTATACAACTAGATATGAGATACAACATACTGAAACATTATATTTGGGTAAATAAAAAGTTTATAAAGATTTTAGAGTGCAAATAAAACCAAATTAAGCAATTATTGAACCTCAAACCAATTCAAACATGAAGGAATGGAAGAAGTAAGCTAGAGTGGGTAACTTTAAGTGCTCATTTCTCTTTTGAGGATCTGCATGGGAGTATAATAAGTTCAAATATGTTATTAAGGTCCTTGAAAATCAAATTAGTGAAATTGGTTTGAAATTTTAATGTGAAACCTATATGAACAAAGCTTAAGAATCAAAACTATCAAAAACCCTTATAAACCTTGATTAGTGACCCAATGGAGGAAATGGAGGTGGATACCTATTCAAATGGAATAGTTTTATTATGAAACATATTTTAAATTTATTATTTTTACCTAAATATAATTCCCACCAAGATTATTTTTATGGAATTATAAGGACATGGTAGAAATAAGGAATTTTTTACCATTATTTGTGTTATGCAAGTTATATGAGGAGTTTGAAGGTGAATTAAATTTTTTGGGGAAGTTTTATACCTTATATAATTCCCTATATTTATTTATTTTCATTAAAAAACTTCAAAGCCTCCAAACTAGGTGCTTTATTTTAGCTAGTCAAAACTGGCCTATTAGACAAGCTAATGAGAATCATGGAAAACATCAAGTGAGGTGAATTTAATGTGTCCCTAATGATTAAAATTCCATTTGGGGTCTTTAAATGTGTCATATACTCCATAAAATATATTTTAATGGGAAACTAATGCCTTTTTTGAGGCCATGTGTGTAGGGTGCATGAAAGAGGTGATTTTTAGGCAGCAAATGATGATAGCTTAGTTCTAGGTGATTATAGAGGACCAAGCCTAAAATTAATGCATGTAAAAGCATGTATGATTTATTTAAAATTATAAAAAATCATTTTATTCATTAATAATTATTTATAAGTAATTAAAATAGGGATAATCATGAAGGCAATTTTTTTGAGCTAGAATGAGGAGTATTTTTTAGATTTAAAAGCATTCTTGTGACCCTTGGACTTCTCTCTTCTTATCTCTCTCTCAAGTTATATAAGAAATATCCATTTTTACATTTTATTAGATGGTCCACCTAAGTATGTCAAATACTTTCTCATTTGTATACGTTTTGATAAATAAGATTATTTATTGTTACCTCCTCTATGAATTTTCTTAGTGTGTTCATTTGGAATGTTTGATTTTACATAATTGAAGACTATGGATTCCTTAGTATATTGTTTCATTATTTCATCATATTTTTAGTTGTAAATATTCTTATTTTAGGGCATGAAAATTATTAGGAGATGTAAATTATTGATTGAGTTAGTATTTTCATTAGTTCCATTCAAGGCCTCTTGTCTAGTCCTCATAACTTTGCACATTCATCCATAACCTCACAATGTAACATTGATGTGAGAAGATGAAGATTGGAGAAGTGTATGTTTAGTTTGTTTATTTTTTTAAAGTTTAACATGTAGTTTTTTGGAATTCATCATCCATTTTGGTGTATCACCTCCCTTAGGTTAGTTTGCTTTTAGTTATGTCTCTCCCTTTTCACCCCCCAAAGTTAAGTGTAGTATCAATCAAAAGTGGTACATCAAGGAAGCTAGCCTTATCTATAGATTAACCTCATACTTAAGCTACCAAAAATCATATATGTGTTTCCATTTTTCCACTTGGATGAGGAGATATTTTCCATCTCCTTAAAAGGTGCAAATCTAAGTGATAATAGTTTTTGGCATGCTCAAGGGGACTCTTGGTCCAAGAGGTTGAGAGTTTTTTGGTGTTGTCTCTCAATAATCATCCTTTAGAGGCATATATCCAAGCATCAATGGAAACTACAAAGATATATCAATTGGTAAAGTAACCTAGGTTATCATTTGAGGATTGTTGGTAACATTTTAATTTGTGTTTTTGCTTTCAATGAGGTTTTATGGCTAATCTTGGTGTTAAACTTTGTTTTACAAAAGTTGGTGAGACTTTTAAAGCTTATCTCATTGCCTATAAATATGAAAAAGTTATTAATTATCCTTTTCATGAAGTTTAACATCCTTATCATGAAGTATATTAGTCTTATAGCCAACCTTCTCAATGTCATGTTTCTCCTAGTCAATGTAGCCACTTCTCAACACCATTCATCTCTATCTTCAATAAAACACTTTTGGTATATGAGAGGTACATGTTGGATATTGACACATAAAGATAATGTGGTATATAGGTTCCTAATCATGTCATTAATAAGGTGAGAGAAGCATTATAGTTTGTTAAAAGAGAGTGAGTACCTATTGAGATAGTTAGTTGGAAAAGACTCACAAGTGAGATGCTTGATATGAGTGGACTAGTTTCTTCCTTAGAGGATAGGTTATGGGTTCATGAAATGAAACCTCACCAAATTTATCATCCTTCATATCAAATTCCCAAAGTTACCTATCAGCCATAGTTGATACCTACTTATGAGCCCAATCAAGGATATCAAAGTCATTATTTTCCAAATCAGTTAGAAGAGAGAGTTGAAAGGAGAAACCTTGTTTTTCAAGCTAATATTGATAGTCATATTGACTTGGATAATATGCATATTCATCAGTCCATGTTGGTAGTAGAGGAATTGGATTTCAATCCCTAATTTCCCTCTCACATTTCATCCTCACCACTTCCAAAATAAACTCCTAATCATAACATTATAAGCTGGAATAAGATAGTGGAGTCATAGAGAAAGAAAGAGGAAAAAAGTCTTGATAAAGAGTGTGAAGCTAAAAAGGATATTGATCCTATACAAACCCCTCCCATACTTAATAAAATAATTATAACCCCAAAATAATAAGTTGGAGTAAGATAGTGGAATCATGGGGAAAGAAAGAAGATAAAAACATTTTCAAGGAGTGTGAAGTGGAGAATGGAATTGATCCTTTGCAAGTCCCTCCCACCCTTCCTCAATAAGATTATCATGTTCCATGTAATCCCTCATGTATTCCTTATGCTTGTGATGATTCTTATGAACTTCAACAGATAATTTTCTAAGACAACCTAGCCAAGTAAATTGAATAGTTATAGTCAAAGATGAGATTGTTGAGTCAAGGTGTGATGGAAGGTTTAGACCCAAAATAATATCATATGCCTAAAAACATCCAATCCACCCTTCATAAAGAGATATTCAAGTTAAATAATATTTGAATGAATAATTTTTCAAGTGTAAGGAATAAAATCAAGTGGTTTTAGCCCAAATTCTACCTCCCCTTCCTCAAGAGCTTCCAAAAGAATCCCCTACACTTCACTCTCAATCTGATTTTGATAACTATGTGCCACCTCTACCAACTAGTTCATCTTATCCTCACCCCATCACCATTTTACTTGATGTACATATGGTATGGGAAACTAAAAAGGAATAAATGGTTAAAAATAACTCATAACTCTTGCTTGAAGAAAGTCTCAGCCCTTGGTAGCCTCATTTGACTAAGTCACATGACTTCTAAATGCCTAGTCTTGGAATCACAAATAAAGAGAAAGAAACGGAAAATATTTTATCCCTTGAGAATTAAAATCATATTTTAGAGGTTGATATGAAAATTGAGATCAATAAGGAGTTCCCAAGTGATGAGGAAGAGGTGATGTCTTGTGTGGAAATTTTTGATTGGGCTGATGAAGAAGAATGTATTCCTTTTTCCAAAGAGGAAGAAATGGTCATTAATTTTTCTATCACTTTGAAAGATGTAATATATGGGCAAGGAAAATTTATTAATAAATATTGTGATGACATGTTTGAATTAATTAGAGAAGGATATACTCTTATTTAAGGAGGTTATGATTTGGTCAAAGATGAAGAAGGCAATTTTGGCACTCAAGTAATTATGCAAAGGAAAATCAACCTTTCAAATCTATCCTTTCAAGAAATATATGAATTTGATGATGATATGTTTGAAGTAATAAAATTTTGATATCATCCTCTCAATTATTTTTAAGAAAAACATTATATCTTGAAGGATGGAACATGTTCCTATTGGCCTTATCTTTTAAGGAACATGAAACTACTCCTCTTGAAGCCATGCTTAATAAGGAGATACAAATTAACCATGAAATGAAGAGTGGGAAAGAGTATAAAGTATGTGAGCATGTTCAAGAATAACACACACACACACACACACACACACACACACACACACACACACACACACACACACACACACACACACACATTGGAGACCTATTTTATGATGACATACTTGAGATAAATTCAAGTGAAGTGCTAAGGAATAGTTATGATCTACAAAGCACCCAATCCAAGGAGAAGTAGGCTTGGCACTATGTTTCATTTCACCATGAAGATGATTCAAGAAGTTTTCATTTTGATCCTATAAAGGAGGTATGATTAGTATCTAGTTGTGTATAACATATATATTTCAGATTCCCATAAGTTCCTTGAGAAAATGTGTGTGTGTGTGTGTGTGTGTGTGTGTGTGTGTGTCTTATTAGTTTGTCATCTTGTTTTGTGTGTGTCCTTTATTTTATGTGGTGGAGGTAATAAGTGGTCTTATCTTGATGGTAAAACATTTCATTATTTGTCTCAAAAGTAAAATTACTCCCTAATATCAATGTAATAATAAGGCTACTGGTATAGTTAGTATAATAGGCATACTACCCCTATGAGTCACCAATTTGTTGACCAAATTTGACTTTTCAGTCAAATTGGGGCACCTATAGGTAAAAATTTTAGATTTTAGATGTTTTAAGGGGTAAAAAATTTGGTAATAATATGGATTATATTTAATTTTATGTCATTCAGTGTTATATTATCTTTGGTCATCAATTTCATTAGTAAACATATCCTTTTGAGTCATTTTAGGGGTCAAAATTGAGCATTTAATGAGTTGTACAGATTTATTAAGAATAATGAATGTTAAAAAAAATAATTTCATGTCTCATTTGTCCTTAAATTTCTTAATTAAATGAAAAAAATAAAAGGTGGTAGGTTATGCAAAAGAAAGGGGAGTTTTCTTGAAGGAAAAGAAGAGTTTGGCACTTGTACAACCTCCTTGGGAAGTGTGATACATGGGAAATGCTCAAGAAATGCATATTTATCTCCCCATGCTCAATTCCATTCCTTTTTTGTTTTAAAAGTTTCATTTATGACCTAAAACCATTTTTCTCTTTTTTCACCCTTCTTGGCAAACTAAAGTGACCTACAGGTTTGTACTTGGTATGGTCAATACAAGAGGTTTATAGAAAAATGATCTTAGGGGTCTATTATACACTCAGTAAGATTAAATTTTATGTTTTTTTATAGAATAATTCTATATTTAGATTTATGAACCATTCCTAACAAGTTGACCTTTCAAATATGCCTGCTAATCTATGCACCCTATGGGTTTTGCCTTGGTTTGAGAAATTCAATATGAACCAATTCATAATTTTGATGTAAAATTATGTTGACATCCTTCTTGAGTGATTCCCATGTTTTTTTCATGTTTCAATTTTATTTTATATTCCAAATATCTTATGTTGTAGGAAGGTACCACCAGGTAAAATTTAGTTAGTTTTTCACTTGTAGGAGTTTGAATTTCATACAGAGGCTTTCATGTGAATATTATATGGTGTATTTCCATGTATTAATTCCATATTGACTCCCTAATTTTCATGTTTTGCCTCATAATTCCATGTTTAGATCAAACTCTTAGTCCATTGTCATACTCATAGTTAGCTTTCTACTTACCACTCAGTTACAATCATGTTTTATAACTATGAGCATGTTTATAGATGAACAATGGAAACTATAAAGGGTGTTTGGTATGTTATTATGTATGAATATTTATTTATATCCCTCTAAATTTCATAAAAAAGTCTATGATGGTAGTCATGTATAGCTTATACAGTCTGACAACCATTTATGCCTATCTACAAGTATCTCATGAAATTCAAGCATGTTGAAGAGGAGATTTTAAGATAATAAGGGTATTGATTATGATATTAGTACTTTTTGAGGTCTTGAGATGGATATACAACTACTATAGATCACAAAATAGGCACCTTATCCATGCTTTCAACCATTTTACCTATATGAAAAAGGGCCACCTACAAATGATACTAATAGAGAACTGAGAATACATGTATGGGAGTGTTGAAAAAATTTGTAATTCTCATTGAATTATTTACATGATAAGGATACCATTAAATTTCATGTTTGGTATGTTAAGTGGGTAGTTAAAGAGTGAAGAATCCTTTTAGAATTCATTGACTGAGTTTGAGACCAAGTTCCCTAAACTAAGGAAATAGGGGTCCTAAAACTTTTTGCAAAAGGTAAATGACATGGTTTCAATAAATCCTGATACATCATTTTATTCTAAACTTACAATATCTATCACATAGAGGAGACATGTTAAATATGAGGATCAGAGAGTGAGGAGATGATGAAATTTTAGAGCCTCAAAGTGCCCATAAAAACATTAAATTTAGATAGTTATGTCTAAAGGACTCTGATTTAAAATGGCCTTGAACTCAAGGATGATGATTATAGACCTTTCTAATTTATGGAGATAATTACAAATGATTAATATGAGCATTCATGTTCCAATGATCATCTAGATAAGATGGAATACTATTTTTGAGTCACACAGTTATTTGCAGTCCATACACTGAGCTATTATTGACCTATAATAGGGTACTCTAAAAATGAATTGGAAAAAGTGTTTAGGTCACTCAAGTACTATTAAAATATTAAATATATTTTATGGGGTCTTATAGGATTCAAAGGGAACTCTTTTCACATCATGACCAGGTCTCAATGAGCTAAAGTGACCTACAGGCAAGGTCTAAAATGGAAGTGTCTCAGTCAAGCCAGTGGATGACTCATTCATGAGCTAAGTTACATATATAAGACTAATGATATGTTAACATGAATAATTAATCCTATAGACAGTTTTATCCATCGCTATGATAGACCTAATGATCTCCAAACAATGTGAATAAGCCTTTACAGACTTTTTAGGACCCTATGAGCATCTACAACCTTTGTAGGTGACTATATAGGAAAGTGAGATAAAAGAGATGTTATTTAGTGATTATTATTCTCCAAATAAGAATAAAAAGACCAAAAACCCAACCCATAATCTAAGGAGGAAGCGATAGGTTTTGATACATGTATCCAAAGATAGTTTTAATCTCAAAATCACTTATAGATAGGGGTTCACAGTCAATATATATAAAACTCATTTGTGAACCAATGTCACAGTAAGTAGTTAAGGAAAATGATACATCATCATGGAAATAATAATATTATAGAATAATTATATTATTTTAAAATTTAATTATAATCCAAATAGGAAAATCTACCTATAGGCATCCCCATAGGGTAAAAAAACACATTAAAGGTTTGGTACACAATTTTGAGAATGTAGAATGTATGAAGGATAATGAGGGTCTAGGGTGGTGAATAGAGATGAGAGCCAATAAATAATTATTTTTACAAGGTAAATATACCTCTTAAATTATATACAATCAAGGAAAGGGTTTTAAATAAGCAATATATAGTCATTTTTGATTGTCAAATTCACAATCCATTACTTAGAAGTCTATCTTGAGTTTCTAGTGCATTTGAGGGGTCTATTCATGGAATAAGGGATATAAATTTATGGATATTATATTTATAACTTAATTAATACTATAAATTATTCATATTTTATAATAAAATAGGGGAATTACCCCTATTTTATCTCAGATAGGGGGTACTTCCCTTCATGTACAAACCCTGGTAGTTTTGAAGAAAATGATGAAAAAATGTATTAAGACATATAAATACTTCAAGAATGTGTGGAGATATATAAAAAACCTAATTAAATATTTTAAAATAATCAAAAATAAAGGAAACCAAACAAGGTGCTTTAAACCTCCAAAGTTACAGGTAGGTCTATTGAACAAGGTGTATGCCTAGTTTCCAAATGGAGGACCATTTTCACTCCTAACTAAAATGAGAATTACTATGAATAGATACTTGTTTATGAGGTCAAAATGGAGGTATATAGGCTATTTTAATGTAGGTAAGACATAAAAAAAATTACTTTGGCCCTATACCTATAGATAGGCTTACTAGACATGACTGGATCTAGTGTCCAAATGAGGAGTCAATCATAATTATAAAGCTATATATGAGATATAACATACTGAAACATTATCTTGTGGTCAATAAAAATTTTATCATTATTTTATACTCCAAAGAAAACCAAAGGAATCCATTCTTGAACCTCAAACCAATTCAAACATGCATGAATGGAAGAAACAAGCTCGAGTGGGTAACTTTGAGTACACATTTCTCTTTTGAGGATCTACATGGGAGTCACATAAGTTTAAGGATTTTATTAGGGGCCTTAAACATAAAATTAGTTAAATTGGTTTTCATGTTGAATGTGAAACCTATATGAACAAATCTTAAGAATCAAAATGATCAAAAACCCTTTCAAGCTATGATTAGTGACCCGATGGAGGAAATGGAGTAAAATAGATGATAAAATGGAATATTTTTCTCATTAAACCTTATGTACCTTGAATATGACTCTCTCCACAAACTTCCCACTAATGTGAGTTGTATAAACTTCTATAGACATGGTAGGAATAGGGTATTTTTGACCATTTTTTTGGTTTGTAGGCTACAAGAGGATTTTGAAGGTGAAATAAATTTTGGGGGAATTTTATACTTTTTATAACTCCTTATGGTCATTTAATTTAAATAAAAAACTCCAAAGTGTCCAAACGAGGTGCTTCATTTTAGCCAGTCAAAACTGGCCTATTGGATAAGCTAGCGAGAAAGATGAAAAAATTCAAGTGAGCTAAATTTAATGTGTCTCTGATTATTCTAAGGAAATTAAGGGTCTTTAAAAGTTTCATACACTACCTCCAATGTAGTTTCATGGGCAAATGATGCCATTTTTGAGGCCAAGTGTGTAGGGTGCATGAAAGAGGAGTTTTTTAGGCAACACATGATGATAGCTCAGTTATAAGTTATTCTATAAGACCAATATTTTAAAAAATTAATGTATAATCATTTATAATGTACTTAAATTGTATCCCAATAATTATACCTATTCCTAATTAGATAAAAGGTATTCAAATAGGGATAATCATGAAGGTAGTTTTTCTGAGCTAGAATGAGGAGTTTCATGCCATGTTTCATAAAGTTTATGGATTAGATTGACATTTGTACATCCAAAACTTAAATGGTTCATCCCATACCATCTTCTCATGCAAAATTAACTAATTTTATTAGCTTGACAAGGGTCCTTGTGACCATTGGACTTCTCTCTTCCTCTCTCTCTCTCAAGTTCTATAAAAACTAGCCATTTTGGCATTTTATTAGATGTTCCACCTGAGTATGGAAAATCCCTTCTCATTTTTATACCTTTTGATCAATAATACTACTATTTTTTACCTATTCCATGATTATTATTAGTGTGTTCATTTGGAATTTTTGATTTTGTATAAGTGAAGACTATGGATTCCTTAGAGCATGTCATTTCATTATTTCATCCTATTTGCAATTGGAAAGCTTCTTCTTGAAAGGCATGTGAAGTGTTTTAGGAGATGTCAAGGATTGAATGATTTATTATTTTCATTAGTGACATTCAATGCCTCTTGTCTAATCCTTATAACTTTGCACATTCATCCATAACTTCATAATGTAACATTGATGTGAGAAGATGAAGATTAGAGAAGTGTATGTTCAGTTTGTCTCTTAGTTTCAAGTGTAACATGTAGTTGTATGGAACTAATCATCAATTTTGGTGTATCACCTCCCTTATGTTAGTTTTATTTTAGTTATCTCTCTCCCTTTTCACACCCCCCAAAGTTAAGTATAGTTACAATCCAAAGTGGTACATCAAGGGAGCTAGACCTATCTAGAGATTCACCTCATCCTTTGGATACCCACAAGCCTAAATGTGTTTCTATTGTGACACTTGGATGAGAAGAGATTTTCCATATCCTAAAAGGGTGAAATTCCAAGTGACAATATTCTCATGGAGGATACTCATCACAAGTTCAAGGATAACTACATTAGACCCTAATTCCAAGGAGTAGTTATTTAGGATGCCCAAATTGTGGGGGCATCAGGTCTACATCATAGTGTGGATTAGGGTTGTCTTCTCCCATTCCCTTGTATTTTATTGTAAACTATTATTGGATTGTATTTATGTATAATGATAACTAAATAAAATTTTAATATCAATTTATCTTTGATTATTATTAATCAATTTATATTAAGATTGATTTATTCTATTGATTCTTTTCCTTGAAATGAATGTTATATTTTAAAATTTACTTGATTTGTGTGCCTTATGGGAAATATTTGTGTAATAGTATAGTGGAGACTTATAACTTGACATACCTTAGGGTGGTAACCCTACCATGTTAAATGTTATCTAAGATGGTTATTGTCATCATTGTGTTTGACTATTCTATCAAAAAGATAGATTTCCTTTTACTTTATTGAAACTAAGAATATATAATTATAGAGACATTTTATTTGAGACGTAAAATTAACATAATTATTTCCAATTTTCCTTTATAAGGATATTAAGTTAAATGGACTTTCATGTGATGTTATAGTTTTTTACACCACTAGAAAACCTAACTCTAACCTAAACACATTGTATACCTTTATCTTACAGATCCTTATTATATAAATTAAAATAAAAATTAAATAAAACACTAAATAATTGTGTGTGTCACACTCATGTGTAACATTTTGAGAATGAAAAAATAAATTAAATAAATAGACATAATTATAGTTAATAAATCATAGTTAAGTAAACATTAATTTTTTATTAGGATAAATAGGTGGGTTTTGAAATTCCCCATCAATTTTTTACATAAAATTAAAAATATTGAAATAAATATGAAACAAAAAATAGATATCCAATAATCCTAACAAAAGAATAGGCTACCAAACTACAAACCAAAAATCATCAACACTTTAGAAAAATATTTGCTCAAGGCAGAAAAACAACAAAAAAACCTCACTACTCTATTGAACCTTTAGACATTTTTACACTTTTATCTCATCCTTAAAATATTGGATATTAATGGAAAAGACATATTCTCTCATTTCCATTTAGTTGACTTACTTATGCTTATTTTTACTCTTAGGCATTATGTTAGGGCCATCAAGGGATTTTCCATTTTTTTTCTTGGTTTCCTATTGATTTTCTATGATGATAATGGTTTTATTATTTTTACACTATTGAAATTTATCCTTCAACATCCCATTAATATTCCTCAAACATCTTCATAGTAGTTCTGATTATATTCAAATCTTCCTTCCATTGATTGGTATCCTAATTTAAGTCAATGTGAAGTAAATATTTTCTAATTTCCTTGATCTATTCCTCCATATTATGTTGTAAATCCATCAAAACCATCTTAAACTTATTGAAATAATTAAATAACTTCTTAAAAATAATAATTTGGGTGTTCATTCTTATGACAACTTGTCCAAATTGACATTTATATAGACATCAATGCTTAGAGGGTAATAAACTAGGTTAATACAAGAAAAAAGAAAGTTATCTTTCTCTCTAGAGTTATCCTTAGACCCCTTCTTCATGGAATATAATATATTTTTTTTCTTAACATTAACAAGGTTTATACCAATTTTTTAGGGTTGCATAACCTTACCTAACCCATCCAAGTCCAAAATATTTTTAATTTTATAGCTCTTAGTATATTGTGTTAATGTCTCTTCCTTAGCCTTACTTACACCATGAACTTCTTCCATAAGAATACTAGATGGGACTTCTAAATAAGGTTGACTTATTTGAACTAGGATAATTATAAGTGTCTGATGGATATTCATGCCATTATTCTCCATTGGGTAAGCCAATATAGAATTTTAAAAAGACATGAAGAAATAGAAGGGAATAATGATATCCTTATTATGCCTAAAGTCATTAAAGATGAATAAGTGATGTGATTAGATCAATTAATACTTACACTCAAGGGTGACATGCTTCATAATATTTAGACACACCTCCCCCACATGGTATGTAGGGAATTGTGTAGGATTACATCTTCACCCTCATGGATTATCTCATTATATTTTAAAAATAACTAAAATATTTTTGTTTTCCTCTGTATATCCTTATAAATCTTTGATCATTGTATGGACATTCTATTTATCATAGGCACTCTATCTTTTAAAATTTCCAACAAATTTCCTCTCAAGGTTACCACCCTATCCTTCAAAGATTTATAAAAATATAAGGTCAAGCAAAGATCATATACTTCAATTATTTAAATGTTAGAAGTTATCCTTACATGTTTGAGGATATTCAATATTTTCTTGTTTCCTTTAAGACCCATAATATACATGGGTTTCAAACGTATTTTCTCACCACCCATTCTTTCCCCATTGAATTCAATTTTTTAACTAGTTTTAAAGGCAAAATTAGTGTGGTTAAACAATAGTCCCAATTTATTTCCTCATTTGGATGAAATACTAGCCTTAATAACTATTTGAAGGATATAATTATTATTTTTATCAATGTTTCACCCCCTCTTAACTCATGATCCAATTTCATACGAGAGAGGTGAGGAGACTCATTCCCCCTTGGCCATTTACTCCTTAACTTATTAATGGATCCACCCTTCCAATCATAAGGTTTTAATATTATAATTTGGATAATAAAATTTCCAACATAATTAATTAGATATAACATGAGATTCTACATTCAAGATATTAATAAAAGGTTGAGGAAAACTAGACACATCACTCCTTTTAATGAGATTCAAGCTTGAGTCTTCTTTGTTAGATATCCAATCAATGCAAACATTTCCTTATATATAGGTGTGGGAAATAATAAACTCAAAAATTATGTAATAGATTTTTAACATCCTTGATTACATTCATAATGGTCTAACTTGGAGTTAAAGTGCCTTTGAGGCAATCAATAATATTTAATGAATCACCTTAGATAATAAGATCCTTTAAGTTTAGGTCCTTTACAACTTGGATTTTATATATTGTTGCCATCACTTATAATATATGATATGTTTGAAATACCATGTGTCCCACATAGAATTATAAAAATCCACCTTTTAAATATATGATTTCTCCACCTTCCATCTCACCAAGTTTCCCTTTCACTACTCTATGGAATTTAAATTTTTACAATGCACTAGTAGGATTTATTCATTTGACAAGTGTTATATATATATATATATATATATATATATATATATAATACTTATTCGGAACTCAAAATATTTATAGAATAATAAAAGGAACATAACTTATGTGGGGATGATGATTACTAAGGCAATAAAGGAAAATTGGCAAGCTTTCATAAATAGAGACAATGCATACATCTCTAAACTAAAAGATAGTATATTTTAAAATAAGAATATAAATATCCCAAAGGAAGAAGGGAATAAGGATTATATATATATATATATATATATATATATATATATATATATATATATATATATATATATATATATATATATATATATATATATATATATATATATATATATATAATCCTTATTCCCTTCTTCCTTTGGGATATTTATATTCTTATTTTAAAATATACTATCTTTTAGTTTAGAGATGTATGCATTGTCTCTATTTATGAAAGCTTGCCAATTTTCCTTTATTGCCTTAGTAATCATCATCCCACATAAGTTATGTTCCTTTTATTATTCTATAAATATTTGGAGTTCCTTTAGTTATATAATCCACATAGGAGATGGGTTAGGGATAGCTTCAAGAGTTTCTTCATAATGGGAGACAAAAAGGATACTTCTATTGATTATTAAAGTCCATCATTGAATTAGGTCATGCCCATGCCATGTTGAACAAATAAAGGTGATGTCCATTATATTAGCAGAAAATGAGAATTATAGGAAAATATGAGAAACTAAATCCACTTGTATCTCACATATAACACAATGGTTTTGGATAGGTTGTCATCTTCTCATTATATTTTTTAATCTACGAGGATATTATTTTTATATATCAACCAATAAAATAGGTTAAATTAATGAATTATATCCTTCATCCAAAGGGTTATCAAATAAAATTCATCATTTATAATATCTATGTCAAGTAGGTACACTAATTTAACTAATTATTCACCATGTTACTTGACATATCACACTAATTCATCATCTTTAGGGAATTTATTGATGCATAAACTCCTCAGCTTATAGTTAATATCCCAAAGGTGTTAGATAAATTATAATTCTATTGATTCCAATGACATAATCTTCCAAGTTTTCCCCTTTTAATTATTTTCCAAATAATCACTTACTTTCTCTACTATAGTTCTCTTGAACACTAGTCCCACCACATTATAATAATTTCTAGAACTTAAAGGGTAACTATAGAACCATGAATCATCTCAAAAAGAGGTTTTTTTAACCATGTCTTATATTCCACTTATAAATCTTACATAAAAGATTATTTATTTTAATAATATAATTCCACAATGAATATCCATGCAAAGGGGAATACACAATTAGGAAATGATCAACATTCATACCTTTCAAATATTTATATTTTATAGTTTCAGTCCACAGAGTATTGTTAGTAATTAAATTTCATCCCATATTTTCTACCTAGGATATTAATAATTTTAATTAAACAAGTAAACATATTTCACCTAATTAAACAAATTGAAAAAATCACACTTTACTTGGTTTTTGGGATAAAAAATATGGCATGAAATTTTGGTATCAAAGTATGGGTTAAACATTGGGAACTCTGAAAAAATAGTATGATTAGTTATGTTACCTTCCACAGTAAATAATAAATAATTTGTGTACTTTTAGTTTGGTCAAAATGATTTCATGAGACTTTTTATAAATTGAGATAATATTTGTGAGGTTTATTGGCCTTGCTTTCTTCAATTTCATAGTAGTTATGATTTAGGGTTGGTCAAACATAGAAATGTTTATATTCAATGTTGTTCTTTATTCAACTATAGTAGATATGGATGTTTTATCAGTGATGTTATAGAGTATGACATATGTACCTCTAGTTTCAACCATTGATATTAATTTGAACCCTATGTATTACAAGTGTACTTTTTATATCATATTGTGATGTGTTTGTACTCCCTGAGATCCACTATCATGAACCAATGTGAATAAATTTACTTTGAGTTAAATTATATATTTCCTTGACCTTGGTAGTAGTCCATGGATGTATGTATGTGGAAATCATTATTTTAACACCTAAATTATATTTTATTAACCTCTTGAAAAACATTCACCCTCTCTAAATAAAAATATTATTATATTATCACAATGTGCATATTTGTGGTGAAAAATGAAAAATTATGTTGTGTTTACCAAAATTTGACCCCAAGTTAAAATTGGTCATCCCATATAAATTAATAATTTCATAGAATTTTGATGTGTTTTTATTATGCCTTATATAGTACCTAAAATTATTCATAAAATCTTATTACCATTGTTTAATGTGAGTTTGGAGAAGTTAAGGTAATGCCTTATTTTTCTCATATAATGGTCTAGGCATGTCATGGAGAGATAAGGATTGGTAGAGTGGTTTAATAGGTTTTTAGGAGTATATAAAGGTAATTTTATTCTTGAATCACTCTTTCATAACTTTTCATTATGTTTTGAAGTGTTTGAGATTCATTTGTAATCTTGAAGGTCGTGAAAATGAGAGAAAATGTGATTTTTGTCTAACTCTAATGTATGTCAAAGTCTTCCAAGAGATAAATACATAAAATAAACCTTAAAAAGTCATTGGAGAAGTTAAAAAACTTCAAAACCTATCATAAATTCATATCAAGGTTAGAATCTTGAGTTTTAATGCCATCATGAGGAACTAAGAGATTTGTACAAACTTGTTGAAGTCAATTACAAGTGAACAAAGTTTTAAAATTTCATTTGAGATTCCAAAAGTCAAAAAAAATCATGGGAAGAATTTTAAATTTTAGTAGTTATATAAATATATCTCTCTTCTCCATCACTCCATTCACAAAATCTTGAAGTCCATTTTCAATTGCATGGTATAGGTCATACAAGTAAATTTGGGGGGATAATATTTTATACAAAGTTTGGGACCCCTATGGAATTCCAATTTGTGTCATTGGTAATTGGATTGATATCCTTAGATTTATGAAAATTTGATAAAGAGTTGGATTGCTTTTTGAAGGCTTAAATCCCCATAGGCTGAGTTTTATGTAACTCCAAAATAAGTGTGAACTATTTGACTACATAAGAAAAATTAGAGTGAGTTTTTAGAGGTATATAGATGTACCATACACATCAATTAACCATGTTGGCATGTGTGGATGGTATTTTAGCAAGAAAGGTTGCTCTTGTACATAGTTTGAAGTGACTATCAAAATTCCTATGTACCAAATTTTTTTTACAGGGTTCATATGTGCTCAAGTGTTGATTGAAAATGTTATCCATCTTTATATTTTAGTAAAAATTTCTCAAATATTTTAATGATTTTTTAATTCTCTCTAAGTGGCATTGTAATCCTAGTTTGAAGACTCAACACTTAAAGCTACCTATGTACAATGGTTGGAGATCTAGTTTTCACCTTGTTCAATTTATGATGAAAGTGTTTTAGCTATGGATATGTTGAAAAATACACATAAGACACTCACTAACCTTGTTATAATATTATAACATCCCCAAGAGACTCATTTCTTAATGCACATGCTCTCCATAGAAGTTGACTATATGAACACAATTTGTACACACAAAGGACAAGTGTGAAGTGTTACATGGTGTTTAAAATGAAGTATTAATGATTGATTGATGATAGTGTAAAGAATATTGAGACATAAAATATTTATCCTCTTATTACCCTATGTAGGCAAAAGTGACATGCAAGCCCTAAACCTACAGGTCCGCTTTGGGAACATAGATTTGTACATGTTAATGTAAAATTAAGCGTATATTTTGAAACATGTTTCAAACATAAAAAAATAGGTATAGACTATTGAGAACATTTTTTTGAGTGACTAATAGAAGAGATAACCAAACAAGGGTCAAAACATATAAGAGGTCTATAGAATCAATACCTCTATGCAGGCCTAAGTTTGAGGAATCAAGCAGGGGTATGTGAAGAGCTATGAAAAATTCATGATTGAACCTTGTATGAAGTAAGGAAAAACCATAATTTAGGTTCACTATTGTAGGTTTTATGTTATATTTGAAGATCTAAAATCATTGAAAATAGTCAAACTATCCCAATTGACACTTACAACCACCTATTGAATAATTTACCTTGGATAGTGATGGTGGTGGAGTTTCCATTTTCAGGACATTGAGAGGATCTCATGATAACCAAAATAATGAGGTATATCCATTGAGAATTTTTAATAATAGAAATGGAGGTATTATAGACCATAAAATGCACTTAGTCCTCTCTAAGAGAAATCTATAGGTCTACTGAATGATATCAGATAATTTAAAGCCTAAAGAGAAGGGTATAGTTCTTAAAGAGTGTTGGATTTTGACTTGGGGAATGATTAAAATTATAAGTACATTTGGAAATCAAAAGGAAGTATGATGAAATGACCAATGAATTGGGTCAAAATATATTTTTTAATACCCACACATAGATATTTAGGCCTATTTTCCTTATGAGAAGTTTTGATCAACTAAGGAAGTTTGTGTGTAGCCTAACAATACAAATCCTACTTGCATAGTCAAGAAGATTACACACATAGTCCTACCTAGGCCCATGAGAAAAAGATGTTTGATTAAAAGGTCTTGAGATTTATGTGAATTTTTACAAAGGGAATACCATTTTAATATGTTTTAATGATGATGTATCAAATAATAAGGTCTTCAAGTCCATTTGAAGTGAAGATATCAAATAATAATATGTATATGTATGTATGTATGTATTTATATGTATGTATGTATATATGTATGTATGTATATATGTATGTATATTTATCACAAAGTTTTCAAAACATATACATCATGTAAAGGTACAATCAATCATGAATGGGCATCATGCCCTCACTCTCAGTCTCACTCTCTCCTCTAGTGCTCATCCCATAATCCTATCTAGCATCCTCATGTAGTGATATATCCCATGATATTGGATAGCCTACTCATTCATCCATCCATCACTCACCAAATTTATATGGATATGCCCAACTCACCCTCAGTAATCTAATAGGTCACACAACTATTATGTGCTCATATACCCAGTAATGTAACAAAGTGGCCATACCCACACCACCACTAAATGACTCCTATGTAAATCTATATAAATATCTGTATAAGTTGGAAATCATAGTCCTACCCTATAAGAACATAGTGCCATATATCTCAATTCTATGAACCACCCTATGCATCCTATAATTAATATACACTTTACTACCATCCACTACAACAAAAGAAGCCAATAATATAGCTAACCACTTCTCTAATCATGAAACACTCAATTGCATAATCCTGACAATAACACATCACTATTACTACCTTAGTGATGTACTCTTGAGGGCATGCCAATAAAGTATACATATACATGATCAATGGTAGTTTCACCTATGTCATCCTATAATGTCACTCATCACCCATCAATCAACAAATGCAAAATGTGATATACATCCTTTAGAATAATAGTGATCTCTCCAATAAGAAGCTAAAATTTATAGGTATTAGCATTCCACCTCTCACATAAGGTAATAAATCATGTACCTATCCCACTGCACCATGCTTAGGTCATATACATGACCCAACCTAGCCCTATCCATAACAACATGCTCATTAATAGAAAATGGTAGCTTCCTAAGTGTCTCTATCCTAACCTCTACAAAACTCTTGCATTTGCACCTCACCCTACAGGAACATTAAAAAATAAACTATATATCAAATAATAATACCATGAAAAATATCCAAATAGATCAAAATCAAGAACAACTCAAAAATTGAAAAAACCAACCACAATGGAAAAAAATGCTACAAATGGACATAATCCCTGGAATACAGCACTAGAACTTTGATGCAGGAGCATCCACAATAGCACCATGGAGGACTAGTTGCAAATGCAAATGAAATGCTAGTGGGAAATTTCAAATTCTGGTTTTCCCTCCAAATTGTATAGATTTCAAAATTTCACCTTAAGAGTAAAATGTAATTATCAAAAAGTGAAAGTAAAAAGGTAAAAAGTGATGGTTAGGCTATTGAGGGAATCAGGGGGAAATGGTTGAAACTATTTTAAACCTTAGAATATTTTTAAAACTTAAAAACAATATTTTGTTTTGCCTTAAGCCCAATTTGGGGCGTAGAAGTTAGAAGGAAAGTTCTTGAAAAGAGAGAAAAAGAAGAATTCATTAAGAAGAGAGAATGAGAGAGAAGGAGAGGGGAAAATAAGAGAAGAGAAGATGAGAGGGGCATATAAGTGAAGAAGGACATAAAGGAAAAGTTCTCTCATTCAAGGAAAAAGAATGGAATGAAGAAAAGAGAGAAGAATTAGTGAGGGAGGACCTCACTCAAGAGATGTTAAAGGGAAGAGAAGGAGCAAAGAATGTGTGAAGGAGAAAGCAAGGCTTTGAAAGCCATGGGACACTGGAACTAAATATTATATTGATCTGTAAGTCTTCTATTTTATCTAAGAATAATGCATGTATTTGTTTCATATATGGTTTCTTTGTGAATTTTGGTGATAGGCCTATATATATGTGTGTGTGTGTGTGTGTGTGTGTGTGTGTGTGTGTGTGTGTGTGTGTGTGTGTGTGTGTGTGTGTGTGTGTGTGTGTGTGTGTGTGTGTGTGTGTGTGTGTGTGTGTGTGTGTGTGTGTGATGATTATTCAAAGAAAATTGTGAAAGCTACATGTAGACTGGTTATTTTATGTGTTTGGAACAAGTTAAAAACCAATATGATGTGACCAAGAGATCTTAAGTACTTTGAATGTATAAAAAGCATAAACATGGTATTCAAGCATCCAAAAACTACATCCCACTGTCTAAGATAAAATCAATGTATAAATGTTTGAATGAAGTTCATAATGATATGGAGAGAAGTATAAATGCAAGTATAAACCTAAAGGAAGAATAAATAAGCTTTAAAAATCTCTTTTGATATCTTAAAACTCCACAGTTGGAATTCAGGCTTGTAGGTGACAGTGTATAGGAAAAGACAAGAAAGTTGCATGTTTTGCATAGTAAATGGTTTGATCAAGTAATCCTTGATAGAGCATATGAATGGGGAGGTATTTTAGATGTTGAAATTTTTGTATATCACCTTGAAATGCCTATGGATCATTGTGTTTAAGAAGACAAACATGAACCCTGCTGACTGTCATGAAAATACAGTCAAAGACAACTAAAATGTTAAGCATTGGAAGGTACAGAAGGTTGTTATGAATGTGAGGATGATTTGGAAAGGTTTAGGGTAGTAAAAAAGACCCTATAAAAAAATTTTAACCCTTGAAACATGATAAAACACTCCCAACAAAATTAATAAGCTCTCGGCATGTGACGGTCATGGGAAAATCCTGAATTAGGATAAAACCCTCAAAATGAGTTTTAATGCTTGAAAACTCTTGAAAATTTGTAATATGAACCTTGATGATGTTATAAAACTATTGGAAGTGGTTTCAAGGTGCTACAGTATGGAGAAGTATGTAAAAAGTCAACTGTCAAGTGAGACCTAGGTGCATGTGAAGGGAAGAGTGTAGGCCAATAGAGGAAAAGTGGATTTCTCCAAAGAAGTGCACTAACAAATGATTGATTCACCTGTAAGAAGATAATGGTTATCTGGAATGGTGCTTTTTTTGATTAGGAAGTCCGTACTTTACTCTAGACAAGGTGTTTTGTACACAAGGAGGGCTAATTAGAATAGAGCCTAAAGAAGAAAGTACAATTCCGTACAAAGTAACCTCATGAGATTTTCTAGTATGTTATAGAAGGGATTAATGGGTATCCAGAAATGGTTTTAATTTCATGATTGAGTTAACCTATAAAGAGTTATGGCCAATAAATAGGGAAAATAGGGCTACAAGGAATGATTAAACTAAATAGGCCTTTCATGAGAAATTAGTTCACAAGTTGATGGTACAAAGTAGTGTAAGATTATTTTCATCATTTGGTATCTAAGCTTGAAGCTCTTGGGAATTGGTAACTTGTTTTTGGTTGTGATTTCTAATGAGTTGTTACAGGATTTGGCAAGAGGATTAGCAGGACAAGTGCTAGAAGAACCTGGGGAGAAAAGGTATGAATAATTTTGATATTTGATTTGAAATTTATTGTGTTGAGAAGAAATCAAGTGAAGAAGTGTCAAGTTCAAGGCAGCCAAGCCATTGAGGCTTAAGAAGAGAAGAAGCCAAGGAAGACTTAGTGAAGATCCAAGAAGAAGCTTGGATAATTTGCCAAAAGACTAAGGTGAAATAGACTTAGGTGAGGTAAAGGATGGAGTTTGAAGCTTGGAGAGCTCAAAAGTAAGATGAGAAAGTGAATGCTAAAGAAGAAGATCCAAAGCAAGGTAAGCTTGTATTTATGATTTGTATTTGATGAAGTGTTGTATAAGAGATGCTACAGGATTGAGAAGGGGATCAAAAGACTAGGATGCAAAAGGCCTAGGTGAGATCAAAGAGATTGTCAAAAGACCAGTCAAGGAGAAAAGGTTTGGGTGAGACAAGGGATTAAGAGACCAAGGTGGAAAAGACTTGGGTGAAGATCTCAGAGATGGAAGTATTGTTGAAGGCACTACAGAGCAGTAAGGTACATGAGGGCACCAAGAAGAAAGAAAACATCAAAGGTATGAACAGTTTTGTAATTGATAAAGAGATTGCTAATTTGAAGAGAGAGTTAGCTAAGATTAAAGATGAATATGAGTCTTGGATGCAGATGGATAAGCAAGCATGGGTGTGGCCAATAAGGAGGAGGTTGAAGTGGCCAATTGATCTCCTAGTGAAAAGGAGAAGAAGGCAAAAGAAGATTGCCATGAAGAGAGAAGCCCATAGAGGCTTGAAGAAGGTAAGAAGGTTGCCAAGTGAGCAGCAAGAGGAAGAAGTTGAGAAGAAAGTTCTCATTGAGGAGAACAAGAGATAAGAGAGAAAAGATGAAGTTCCAGGAAGAGCACTTGGAAAGATGAGAATGTCCATTAAGAGGACACTCATGGAGACATTATGGTCTCTTGTTTTTATATCTAATGCTGTTTTTGAGTGGGTAAGTGCAGGTATGAGCAGCCTTATGGAAGTTAAAAGAAAGGCCTTGAAGAAATAAGAGATTGGTGCAAGAGAAGACACCAAGTACACAAGTGAATGTGTAAGAGGAGAGAGAAGTGAGTTTGATGCTATTGATAAAGAAGAAGAGATGCATAGGTTAATGCATGAGAAAGAAGAGGTAGAAGAGGAAGCTGAATTCCATGATGCCATTGAATGCCAAGAGGAAGAAAGAGAGCATCCAAGCATAAAGGAATAGAAAGGTTGCTACATAGACCAAGCTATCAAAGAGGTAAATGAAATGTTAAGACCTGATTTTGATTGTTATTATGAGCATGAAGCTGCTAATGTATAGGTGAAAGAGTTAAAGAAGATGATAGAGCCCTCAAAAAGAGAATTTAAGCATGGGTATGTGATGCCTAAATGGTGGAAGAAGCAAACTCCCAAGCAAAAGGAAGTACTGATACAAGAGCATGGTTACAGGATGCCTACATGGCTTGAGAAGAAAAATGGTAAGAAGAAGAATCAAATGTGGGTGCCTAAGAAGGCTAAGAGTGAAGATGTGAGTGCTGAGGTAACAACACCAAGAAGTCAATGGAGGAAGGTGAAGGTTGACACAAGCAATCAAAAGCATGAGGATGCAAAGATGAAAGGTAAACAAATTGTTTATGATGATGTTTTTGATATTTTTATAAGAAATGAAAGATGGAAAGTGGTTGTAAGGACTAATATGCAGCAAGGAGAGAATTCCAAATGGATGGATGATAAGGAAAAGAGAAAGTATGCAGTAGAACAAACAAGATGGCTTCAAGCAAAGATTGAAGAAGGCAAGGATACACAAGGTAAGGGTGATACAATTATATTTGATAAGTATAATGATGTTGATAAAGAAGTTGGTTTATGTGAAGACAAGCTAAAAAAAGATGAAATAAGAGGTAAAGGACAAGTAAGCCTTGTGAGTGATCAGCCCAAGTTTGATGAAGATGGTGAGATAGATGAAAGCTTACTAAAGGAAGAGTTGAAGATGTTAGAAGAGATTTTTGGTAATTCAAGAGAGATGAAGGAAGGTACAAGCCATGGTGAAGACACCATTAGGAAGAGTGAAGCAAGAAAAGAACAGAAGAGTGAAGAGGCCAAGATAGTTTTGGTCAAGAAACAAGAGCATGGAGGCATCCAAGAGGCTTCATGGCTCAAATTTTTTATACTAAGGTGGCTTTGAATGTTTTTTATGTAGGTATGAAGGTTTCTGAAGTGAATGACATACATGAGTCATTGAAGAAGCTCATGAAGCAAGAAGAACAACAGGAAGATCTAGAAGACATATATGAAGATGAAGAAGCATGGAAGTAGGAGCTAGAAGCTGAGAAAGAGATGAGGAGAAGAACATACTGGAAGAGGAAGAACAACAAGATGAAATACAAAGACTATTTCAAACAAAGACAAGCATTGGTATTGGCAACAAGACCTTGGGATCCAGGCATAGAATGAAGGCTAAAGCATGGAGGAAGCATGACATTTGAACTAAGGTTCAAATCTTTTCTAGAGGGAGAGTATGGTGTAGGAGCATCTACAATAGCACCATGGAGGACTAGTTGCAAATTCAAATGAAATGCTAGTGGGAAATTTCAAATTCTGGTTTTCCCTCCAAATTGTATAGATTTCAAAATTTCACCTTAAGAGTAAAATGTAATTATCAAAAAGTGAAAGTAAAAAGGTAAAAAGTGATGGTTAGGCTATTGAGGGAATTAGGGGGAAATGGTTGAAACTATTTTCAACCTTAGAATATTGTTAAAACTTAAAAACAATATTTTTTTTTTGCCTTAAGCCCAATTTGGGGCGTAGAAGTTAGAAGGAAAGTTCTTGAAAAGAGAGAAAAAGAAGAATTAATTAAGAAGAGAGAATGAGAGAGAAGGAGAGGGGAAAATAAGAGAAGAGAGGATGAGAGGGGAGTATAAGGGAATAAGGATAGAAAGGAAAAGTTCTCTCATTCAAGGAAAGAGAATGGAATGAAGAAAAGAGAGAAGAATTA
The DNA here is from genome assembly GCA_037957365.1 of Torreya grandis. Taxonomy (NCBI): domain Eukaryota; kingdom Viridiplantae; phylum Streptophyta; class Pinopsida; order Cupressales; family Taxaceae; genus Torreya; species Torreya grandis. Next base: position 44,482 of record JARHVA010005224.1, on the reverse strand, counting down.
GTGAGGGAGGACCTCACTCAAGAGATGTTAAAGGGAAGAGAAGGAGAAAAGAATGTGTGAAGGAGAAAGAAAGGATTTTAAATCCATGGGACACTGGAACTGAATCTTATATTGAGCTGTAAGTCTTCTATTTGATCTAAGAAGAATGAATGTATTTGTTTCATATATGGTTTCTTTGTGAATTTTGGTGGCAGGCCTATATATATGTGTATGTGAGTGTGTATGATGATTCTTCAAAGAAAATTGTGAAAGCTACATGTAGACTGGTTATTTTATGTGTTGGGAACAAGTTAAAAACCAATATTATGTGACCAAGAGATCTTAAGTACTTTGAATGTATAAAAAGCATAAACAGGCCTAAACAGGGTATTCAGGCATCCAAAAACTACAGCCCACTGTCTAAGATAAAATCAATGTATAAATGTTTGAATGAAGTTAATAATGATATGGAGATAATTATAAATGCAAGTATAAACCTAAAGTAAGAATAAAGAGGCTTTAAAAATCTCTTTTGATATCTTAAAACTCCACAGTTGGAATTCATGCATGTAGGTGACAGTGTATAGGAAAAGACAAGAAAGTTGCATGTTTTGCATAGTAAATGGTTTGATGAATTCATCCTTGATAGAGCATATGAATGGGGAGGTATTTTAGATGTTTACATGTTTGTATATCACCTTGAAAGGCCTATGGATCATTGTGTTTAAGAAGACAAACATGAACCCTGTTGACTGTCAAGAAAATACAGTCAAAGACAACTGAAATGTTAAGCATTGGAAGGTACAGAAGGTTGTTATGAATGGGAGGATGATTGGGAAATGTGTATGGTAGTAAAACAGACCATATAATTTTTTTTTAATCCTTGAAACATGCTAAAACACTCCCAGCAAAATTAATAAGCTCTCGGCCTGTGACAGTCATGGGAAAATCCTGAATTAGGATAAAACCCTCAAAATGAATTTTAATGCTTGAAAACTCTTGAAACTTTGTAATATGAACCTTGATGATGTTAGGAAACTTTTGGAAGTGGTTTAAAGGTGCTAAATTATGGATAAGTATGTAAAAAGTCAACTATCAAGTGAGACCTAGGTGCATGTGAAGGGAAGAGTGTAGGCCAATAGAGGAAAAGTGGATTTCTCCAAATAAGTGCACTAAAAAATGATTTATTCACTTGTAAAATTATAATGGGTATCTATAATGGTGCTTGTTTTGATTAGGAAGTTCGTACTTACTCTGGACAAGGTGTTTTGTACACAAGGAGGGCTAATTAAAACAGGGCCTAAAGAAGAAAGTACAATTCCATACAAAGTAACCTCATGATATTTTATAGTATGTTATATAAGGGCTTAATGGGTATCTATAAATGGTTTTAATTTCATGATTGGGTTAACCTATAAAGAGTTATGGCTAATAAACAGGGAAAATAGGGCTACAAGGAATGATTAAACTAAATAGGCCTTTCATGAGAAATTAGCTCACAAGTTGATGGTATAGAGTAGTGTAAGATCAGTTTCATCAAACTTAGATAGTAGTGCTACATCCTAGACAACACTGACTCTAGGATAGGAGCACTAGAACTAGTCAAAATTTTCCTATACTACTTAAAATAACTCAAAAACATCCAAAATAGGCTTCTAAATAGGTAAAAATCAAATGTCCAGCTTCCTCACCAAGCTAATCTCTCTATCAAACTCAATTTAGGCTGATAACTATTTAAAAATGAGCCATGGAAGGTGCCCATCTTCTAGGCATTTTGAACTCCAAAGCTCCAATATCTCAAAACTAGTCTCTACACAAATGAACCCAAAGTTAGTTACAATTATTATATCAACCAACTATTCTATTAAAAAGGAAAACACTATTTTGATCATAACTCAAGCCCCATAGCTTCATTTTACAAACCATTTCATTTAACAGAATCATGACAACAATAGCTTCATCATCACATAACCTTGGTTCTTTCACTACGTCATTTACCTACTATAGCATTCACATATCCCTATACCTCTTTTGTACACCAATAATATAAATTAGTACCTACCAATCAAAATATTCAATCAAAATATTCATGTGACCTAGCCTATTCAATTAATCAACCTTTCACTTCATTCAATCTATTACTACCTCATTTTCCTACTACAACATGAACATTTCTATATCTCTACTATACGTAGATAGAAGATTTGATCATAATAAATCAAAGATACCTTTCACTCCTGGTAATTCAAATCTCACCAATTAAATAATGGAATTTTGATCTATTTAGTACATACCAACCAATTTTGTATACACTTCACCACTAGTCATCACTTTTGGCTCAACTTCTCTATCACATATTTTATCCCTCTCCCCAAAAGGGGGGAATCATTCCTATTATTCCTAATCCCACACTTATCTAGGACACCTATCCACTCTCATATATGGATACACCATGGTTCTTACACCTCTTGTAGTCAAATTATCAAATTAAGCTTAGATCAATCAATACATACAGTGATTCAGACTATAAGGGTCACTTAGCATTACTTAACTCAGATTGGTCAAGATCATATAGTGGTTCAGATTATATGGGTCACTTATCATCACTCAATTTAGTTTGGTTAAGATTATATAGTAATTCATATTACATTAGGTTACTCAAAATACTTATGACATTTAGAGGGATACACCTTCAGTTTATAAATATACAAACTATCTAGATACCAAATTTGGGGGCATGTACAATAATAAACATCTCATATATATAACTTCATATAGAATGACATAGTTATAAGACCATATAGTAGATCATAGGCATAGGTTAGATCACATTATTTCGATATCCAACATTTACACATGGGACATGACACGATAGATCATATCACATGTGGTTATATAGATTTCTAGATTATCTAGATGCATCAATCACATACCAAATTTGGGGGCATGGCATAGATGCTCATATCCTTCATTTTATAGGATTATACATATTAGGATGGTAAGGTATGCCATTTTATTCTTACATATTTACCAAAAATTTCAAATTACACCTAAGCATTACGTAGGTTGTCACTAGGTTGGATCGTACGATCGTCTGTAGTGATTAGTCCATTATATTACTTAGACCTAGAACTAGGATTTTGTGTGGGATAGAGGGTAGACATTGGTTTTATACCTCTAATCACTTCTCAAATCTAGTTTAGATTATTTAGATTTAGTATAGGAGGAATCTATTACAAGGACTTAGTTTAGGTATGCATCTTCTTCTCTTTCTTTTACTCTAGTACTTGATTGCATTACATCACTAGATTAAAAGGGGAAAAATGTGTACACCTTAAATTGGTCAATAAATTACACATCATTTAATTTTATAGTCCTTTCATACAAGAATCCAACTGGAGAATATGAGCTTTTATTCACATCTAGCCATGTCCCTTTGTCTAGCTTATCTTGGTCTTATTCTACCCTAGATACCTTTATACTTATCCTTAGTCATCTGTAGCTTTTCAAACTTAACCCTTATAGAACCAAGTAGCTCTTTTAGGCCCAAATCCACCCCCCTAGGTCCCACACCCCTTGGACAATAATTCCCAAATAGGAATATAACACTAAAACCCATGATGTCTAATTTCTAATGCTTTTATCCAAATGAAAATTTGATACCAATGATCAGTTTCATCCACAAGATGAGTTTTACCCATTTTCTTTGCTTCATTCCTAAGTTTTCCAATGTTGTCCAAATATGAATTAAAATCTCAAATTCAAAATAATGAGTCTCATATATAAAAGACTTCATAAGGAATTTTATATCTAGCACTTACTATTTTGGCACACTAGATATAATAAAAATTAGTCAATAATATAGCTCAACTTCTCTACATCACACAGATTTTCATGCTTGATCAAGGAAGGGCCTAGGTGATATTCATTCTTACATCAATCATGCACATTGATTATGCATGTTTCCTAGGGGATAACTACATTAGATCTGAGACCCTAGATTGAGGGTTAATGTAGGCAACAATCAAAATAGTAGGGGTTATTGATTATGCAATAATTCTTCCCCTAACCCAATTTTTCATCCTTTTGCTTTTGATCTATTTGTTGTTCCTATGTGTGTAGATGAATAGAGGTACTAAAGATTGAAACAAACCTACAATGAGCTCTGATGACTCCCAAGACCTAAAATTTGGTACATAGGGTCATATTGAGTAGAAAAATAGAACCCAAAAATATTTTTTCCTCAAGACAACATTGCTAGGAAAGGACTATAGCACCAAACACTAGGGTGTCCTATTTCTAGTGCTCCTATCTAATCAAAATATGAAAGATAGATTTAGGTTCTAGATAATATCTCAATCTTATGTGTGAGTTCTTAGACCCTAACTCATCTTAATCACCCTCTTTATTTGAGATTAGTGTTCTTCTCCCTTAGAGAAACTAATTTGATCAAATTGATATAAACTTATATTTTACTATATTTAATTAGGATTCTTTCCATATTCTAAACCCTTATTATTTAGGAATTAAACATTAGATTTTCTTATAATAATAAAATACATATCAAAGGAGATATCCCTTCAATCTATAGGTTTAACCATGCTATAGATAACCCATAGGTATAGGGGTAATCCCATTATTTCACTCAATTTGAGTAGGATTGAAATACTTATTCAATGGTGTAAAATTGAGTGATAATAGTTATGGAAGACTCGCTGGGATAAAGGTCCAAAGTTGTGGAATAATTCTTGGTGTGTTCTTCTACCTATCAGCCTTTTAATACATTCAATAAACAACAATGGTGACTCTAAATGCAATCAACTGGTTCTAGCAGTCGAGGTACTTATTTTTCAAATTATTTGATAGTATCTTGTGTTTTCATTTGACTCATGAATTTGTATGGATAAATATTAAGATATTTTTCATTTTATACCTCCTTATCAACCTTGTCATGACCCTAACTATGTGCCTCAACAACCATATCAATCTTATAACCCTCCTTATGAGCCATATCATCCCTATGGTCAACCTATTCTCCCTTTACATGACCATGATGTTGTCGATCAACCCTATAAGGAAGGCTATAAAAAGGATATGAGGAAGGATATAAAGAAAGATATAAAAAAGGCTATGAGGAAGGATATAAATAAAATGAAATTCTTATTGATAAATATGTAGCTTACTATCAAAATCAACATAACTCCTACCCACCCTATGATCCATATCAACCTCACCTTAGTTCCTTTTAGCCTTGTCATGAGTCATATCAGTCCTATGGTTGTCCTACATTGTCCTCATATAATTCCAATTACACACCTCATCATCCCTTGTCATGACTTGTAGCATTCAAAATCTTATTTTCCTATTTAAATTCCATCTATTGAAGAGCCTCAAGAGGTTGAAGATCAATTTTTAACTATTGAAGAGCCTCAAGAAGGTCAATGAGGAAATTAATGTTCTTGTTAAAGAAGATGTCTCTCCCATTTCTAAACTTAACTTGTCATCTCTCCAAGATTTCATTCAAGAAACCTCCATTCCTAATCCCATTCATGATCCATATACCACACTTCATACCCCCTCTCCAACCCATGATCTTATTCATCACCCTTAAACCACATCTCTTCTTGAAGAGGGACCTATACTATGGGAAACAAGTGAAGAGGATCAAGCTATAGTTACAACTGATGAAGAAGATGACTCAAGTGATTATGATGAAGAGTTCACTATAGGTACCCCCTCAGTGAATACAAACACAAATAAATCTTCTTGAATGAGGAAAGAGATGATATAAATCAGTTTGTAGCTTCCAAAAAAGAGGTTGTTAAATATATAGAAGAAAAGGATTTGGAGAGGAACATCACATTGGTTGAGTTGGTTAAATCTCATGAGAATGATCAAGAGATTGGTTTTGAAAAACCAATATAAGATAATTTTTTTGCTAACTCCATATACCAAGATGACTTATGGTAGAATGTAAAGGGGATATTTTATGATTTTTAGGCTCTTCAAAATCCTACACTTCATATTGGATAGTTTTAATAATCTCTTAGAGATGCCCTTGATGGTATGTTTGAAAAATAAGATCCTATGCCATGCAAGATTGTTGTAGTTTCAACTAGACTTGAAGTTGAAGACTTTCCAAGTAAGCATATCGAGGTTGAAAAAGTGTACAATGGCTAATAAAATTAACTTTAATAAGTTTCCTTGAAACCTCATGACTACATAGAAAGACTTGGAATTCTTGACATCCCTATGGTTCTTAAGGAAAAAGAAGATAAAGATGATTTGCATCAGTATAATGAAATCCTTCAATAAATTTAAGGCCTTTTCAAAGGTATGTTTCCTATTTAATATCATGTTCATAATGAGATTGAAAAAGATGTCTCTATTAAGAAAAAGATATGAATCTTGGAGTGAGTATGCAAAGCTCCTTCAAGAGCTTGATAAGCTTATAGTAGTTGGTAAGAAGTCTGATGTCATTCAAGATGTCCTAAAGGTCAAAGAAACATGTTTAGATGAAGCATCATTTGAGGAAAGTATATAAATAAAGATAGGTCATGAGAATATTTTTGAAATAGAATATGAATTACCCTTCATAGGTGGCATGTTTACAGCTGCCATCATTTCATTTAAATCATGTAAAGAAGATTGGCAGGCATGAAAGAGATGAAGACATCCAGAATAAGGCTCAAGAGACAAATTTCTTTATACCATATTTAATATCATGGATCAATAGATAGTACAATGTTTCTCTTTGATATAGGAGGAATGAGTTATGTTTAGGCTAATTTCATATAGTTTAGTTTTTTTATGTTGTTTTTGTGTTCCCTATGTGTTTGATAACATGTGTGTCTTGTTACTTTATTTTGTGTATTGTATTTTTTTGGTGTGTTTTGAAGGTAAAATTAGTTTTTTGTGCCATATTCAAGTTCTGGTCAAGTTTTAAACTAAGTGAAAATGAATCCATTACCCAATGGACAAACAAGGCTACTGGTCTATTTTACATTGTGGGCATGCTACCCCTGTAAATTACCAAGAATGTTGACTAAATTTTGACCCCAAGTTAAAATTGGTCATCCCGTCTAAATTTAAACTTTTATAGGATTTTCATGTGTTATTTTCATGCACTATATGGTCCATAAAATTATTCATAAAACCTTATTATCATTGTTTAAGGTTAATTTGGAGAAGTTAAGGTAATGTCTTGTTTTGGTCATATAGTGGTCTAGATATGTCATGGAGAGATAAGGCTTGGTAAAGTAGTGTAATAGGCTATTAGGAGTATCTAAAGATAATTTTATTCTTTAATCACTTTACCATAACATTTCATGATGTTTTGAAGTGTTTAAGGTTCATTTGTAATCTTGAAGGTTGAAAATGAGAGAAAATGTGATTTTTGTCTAATCTAATGTATGTTAAAGTCCCCCAAGAGATAAATACATACAACACACCTTAAAAATACCTTGGATTAGTTTTAAAACTGTCACACATATCAAAAAGTTATAAGAAGGTTGGAATTTTGAGTTTTAATGCCATCTAGAGGAGTTAAGAGATTTGTACAGACTTATTGATTTAAATTGTAGGTGAAAAGAGTTGTAGAATGTCCTTTGAGATTACATAGTTAAAAAACAATCATGAAAATAATTTTCAAGTTAAAAATTTTCAAACATATCTCTCTTTTCCATTTCTCCATTCACAAGCTCTTGAAGGCCATTTTCATTTACATGGTACAGGTTGTATAGGTGGAGTTGGGGGATAATATTTTCTCTAGAGTTTTGGACCCCTATGGGATTCCAATTTTATGAATTTGTCATTTTATTGATCTCATTATCTTTATGAACAATTACTAAGGATATGGATTACTTTTTGAAGGATTAAATCCCCATAGGTTGAGTTTTGTTTAAATCCAAAATAAGTGTGAACTATTTTTCTACATGAAACCTAATAGAGTGAGTTATCAAAGGTCTATAAGTGTTCCATACACATCCATTCACCATGTTGGCATGTGTGGATGGTCTTTTGGTAAGAAAGGATGCTCTTGTACATAGTTTTAAGTGACTATCAATATTCTCATGTTTAATAGTTTTTTACATGGTTAATATGTGTTCAAGTGTTGATTTAAAATGTTTTCCATATTTCCCTTTTATTCAATGTTTCTCCAGTCTTTTTATTTTTTCTATACTACTCTCTAAGTGTCATTGTACTCCTATTTTGAAGATTGAACACTTGAAGTTGCATGTGTATAATGGTTAAATATCTAGTTTTCACCTTGTTTAATTCATGGTGAAAGTGTTATAGTTATGGATATGTGGTCAAAAAATATTAAGACACTCACTAACCTTGTTAAAATATTATAACATCCTCAAGAGAGTCATTTCTCAATGCACAAGCTCTGTATAGATGTTGACTTTATGAACATTGTCCATACACATAAAGGACAAGTGTCAAGTGGTATATGGTGTTTGGAATGAAATAATCATGATTTATTTATGATAGTGTCAAGAATATTAAGACGTAAAAGATGGATCTTCTTAGTAACTTATGCAGATAAAAGTGACCTACAAACCCTAAACTTGTAGATCTTTTCTGGGAACATGGAGTTGTACATGTTCATATAAGAATAAAATTATATTTTGAAACATGTTTCAAACATAAAAAATAGTTATATACTAATGATAAAAATTTTATGAGTGAATAGCAAAGGAAATTACTAAACAAGGGTCAACATATATAAGAAGTTTGTAGACCGAGTACCTCTACATAGGCCTAAGTTTGAGGAAGCAACTAGGGGTATGTGAAGATCTATGAAAAAGTGTTTATTTAACCTTATATGGACTAAGGAAAACCAATCAGTGAGGTTGAATACTATAGGTGTTATTTTATCTTTGAAGATTAAAAATATTTGAATATATTTAGATTATCCCAATTGACACCTACAACCACCTATTGAAGAATTTACCTTGGATAGTGATGATGGTGGACTTTAGAGTTTTAGGAAATTGAGATAGTCTCATGACAACAAAAAAAATTTAGTCACAACCATTTATAAGTTTTAATAATGTTAATGGAGGTCCTACATGCCCTCAAATGCTCTTAGTCCTCTCTGAGAGAGACCTATAGGTCTATCAGATGATATGGGATAATTTGAAGCCTAAAGAGAAGGGTAGAGTTGTTAAAGAGTGTTTGATTTTGAATTAGGTAATTATTAAATTTATAATTAAATTTATAAATCAAAATGAAACCAGATGAAATCACCAATGAGCTAGGTCAAAATAAAGTTTTCAAACCCCATACATACATAATCAGGCATGTTTGCCTTATGAGAAGTTTTTCTCAACTAAGGATGTTATTGTGTAGTATGAGAGAGGGCGAGGTGAATTATTTGAATATTTATTCATTGAGGAAATTTAATCCCATTTTATTTCTTTCAACTGATATTCAAACAATACAAATCTTACCTGCATAGTTAAGAAGATTACACAAACAATCCTGCCTAGACACATAAAAAGAAGATTCTTGCTTGAAAGGCATTGAGGTTTGTGTTAAGTTTGACAAAGATAAAACAATTTTATTATGGTTTTATGATGATGTATGAACCTAAAATTCATTAAATTCAATTTTAAATGAATACAAAAACTTGGAAATCTTGCACACTCATGCCAATGCAAGACACAAAATTACTCATTATTGAGAAGTGTTTGCTCATTTGAAAGATTTTAAATACTATATAAAGAATAATTTAGAGAAATATAATTTAAAATGAATAAATTTTTTATAATTTTTACATCATAATATCATACTCAAGCAATAAGTGAGGCAAATCATGTTAGTAGACCCTATTCAAGCTTAACATGCTAAATCAAATGTGCAAACTTACAAGGTAGTTAGTTGAAGACAAAGCTAGTCAATTAGAGTTAATATGAGATCATAGAGGCCTTAAGGAAATGTTTAAGTGTTTTCATAGTCAATTCATGAAGTTATATACTTCCTAATAGTGGAAAAGAGGTGAAAATAATCAACTAGGGTATTTGGTGTAAGATGGCTTAGGAACCCTGGGCCTAAGCAAATGAGATGGATAGAAACATAATGAATAATAGGTTTAATATCAACATTTAAATAATAATTAAAGTATTTATTGGACCCATTTAAGTCATTTTAAATCATATAAAAATGTAGGAAAGCTCTCACAGACCTTAATTTATTCTCAACCCTCATAGAATGCCTACTAGCAGCTCAAGAGGTCATTTACTTTTTATTGGTATGGTACAAATATGTTGCATGGGACCTTGGGATATAAGGGGAGGTTAGATACCCTATTTTAATTTAATTTTTATGTAAATTTTTGGTATATTCATGCCCTAATATATATGAACAATTGTTAATAAATTGAAGCACTTTTAGGCTACTTAGGAGCCTAGTTTCAACTTGATGAGAAAGAAATGTACTTCTATGTCTCCAAATGGATTGGGAAAAGTTCTAAATCACATAAAACATTTTAAAAACTCCCTTGATCATCACCCCATGCCACTAGATCATACTTTTAGGTATGAAAATATATATAATGGGCCAAAAAGGCTATTTTAGATACTTGACATGTCTGTACAAGGTGTTAGAGCTTCAAATTTGACATGAAGAATGGGGAGGAGGTGACCTAATTGAATCACATGATTTTTTTTGGTTTAACATGTGTGGTAATGATGTATATTAATTTTATAGTCTCTAGGTAGGGAGGCCTAGCTAAGACCTAGTTAGGAGAGAGAAAAGAATAAAAAGGATATCTCCACTCATTTTTTGATCCTAAAATTGAACATGAAGTTGTAAGGCCATTGCTATCACATAAAATTTTCACCCATCTTGATGATGTAGCTCACTCTATAAAATTTTTATGATACAATAGGATCACCTCTAAGTTTTATGACCTTGGATAATTGAGGTGAACCTCTAAAGAAGGCTGACTTCCTTTCACTAAATTTGATGTAACGAATAAACTACCAGCCTATGTAGAAATTATTCTTCCTAGTGATCTTACTCCTAAACTAGGGTTTGATTATGAAAAAATATTTTTGGGAATGAAATTTAAAAACTAGAAATAGTGATTACACCAAATATTTTGTAGTGAATTTTAATTCTTGATTGAATGAACATATTAGAATAATAAATATATTGAAATTTGTAGGAGCATAAACTCATGCAAATGTGAAACCAAAGGCAATATTGGGTATTTTCCATGCAAGGGACATAATTATTTATTTTAAATCAAATAATATTTAAAAATGGTTAAATAATACCACAAGTGAAATTTGGTGACTATTTTAAGAATTAAAACATCCATAAAATATTTAAATAACCTTGCATACACAAAGATTACATAGACAAGAAAGGAAAATCTTTAATTTATTCTCATTATCTAAATTAAATCATGTAGACAAGTTATTAAAAATGCATAATAATATCTATAAAATCAAAAATATAAATGGGCTACACCATAGTACCCATATTTATAAAAAAATCTCATGAAAGAGATGTAGTTAACAAAGAAATCCATACCAAGTTGAAGAACATGCAAAATATAGAAACTCAATGCAAAGAGCCATGATCTCCTACTACAATGGAATCCTTGGCTTAGTAAAATTATTGGATATTACCATACAACTATATGGCATGATCCAAGCTGATGGAGGCATTGAGGGAATATGGGAATCTTCATGCAACACCTTTGTCTTATTTAGATTAGCTGCAATGGCTCTTCATGCATTGAGGTGCCAAAGTGAAACTCAAAACTTTAGAGAAAAATATAGATTTAGATAACTTAAGTCATATTTTTCAAAACCCTAACTTTTAATTTTCAATTGGGACTTTTACAACTTTCAAGACACATAATTTTGACAAAATGGGAAATGCATTTTACAATATTTGCTTTTGCAACTTAAACAACTCAGACTTATGAAAATGGAAAGTGTAATTTACAAGTTTGTTTTTTAATAACTTTCAACTTGTCAAAAAGGAACATGGAAATTACATATGGCTCTTTCTCTAAAAGAGTTGTCAAAATGATAGTTGTAATTTACAAGTTGTAACTTTAAAATATTTTTACAATAATGAAAATATAATAAACAAAAAAAATTTGATAGAAAGAATTAATCTACAAACAAAACATCTAAGGACTCTTTATCTTTTTTGGTATGTATCTTCTCAATATACATGTTAAAACTCTTGAAAATCTCCCATATTCTATCTTCATCAAGACTAAAAGAGTAGAGGTGGATTATCTTGCATTCTGCTATTGTATCAGAGAGTTCCCTTCTAAAAGCTCTATATTCTTAAGTTTCCTTTCCCATTTGATCTAGTGTGTTATGGTACTTGATGAAATGGTGGAAAGGGTTCAAGCTTAAGGTTGTATCTCTTGTTGATTCTCCTTCAACCACTTGTTTGAATTTATTATGGACTTTTTACACTAAAAGGACCTAGTTTAGTTGATTTGTTTCTTGACATGAAGTTTTATTTAGTAAATCCTCAATGTCATATATCATATCAGTGGCCTCATTGTGTCCAACCTTATCTTTATTGATAGTATTTGTGAGTATATTTATCCTGAACTGACCTAATCTATCCAATTCCTCTTGGTTTACATCATTTCTCAATATATTTTTTTCAATAATGATTTCAACTTAAATTACATCCAAAGCTCTCAAAATTAGATATAAATAGTTTAACCTTTCTATCTCTTCTTGATACTTATTTATTTTCTCTCTTAAAATAGTCTTTCTATCCTTCAGAGTTGTATAGTGGTCCATTACTAATTCAATAACTCTATTTCACTTTTGTATGTTCTCTTTTACCCAATCTTTGGTGGCCCTTCCCATGTTACCAATTTCTATCACTACATCAAGTGTCTCTTGATCCATGATCTGAGTAACAAGATGTGATGGATGAGTAATGGGCTCAATGAAATTCTTTAATGTAATCATTAATTATTAAACCTTGTTCTTCAATTCATCCTTAGTGACCTTGTCACTATCCATTTTCTCAAAAAGAGAGTCAATGTTGGATTGAATGTCTTGTTTCAATCCCTCTTTTGTAGGATGTCTAAGGTGAAGTTTTGATACCTGGTAATCTGCTATCACTAGATCTTATTTATTTTTATTGGGTGGGGGAATTGTAATATCTACATACCTATTCCCTATTGAGTCATAAAATATCCTTGAAATGGTCTAGGGAGTTGTTTTTGATTATTTATGTGCATTTATTAGGCCAAAATCCAATATGTTTGGGGACACCATCTACTTAAATTTTTTCCCCACTATCTATGCTAACCAACTAAAAGTAACATCCTATTGTGCTAACAAAATCTCTTGAGAATCTGTAGCTAAAGATGTTTCACTGGTGGGCATAGTGACAAGTGTTGTATCTTGTACTAATATTACTAATGATTTTTTAGTAGATGTTTTTGTAACCTATTCCCCATCTATGGGTTGGGTGTCCATATTTTCATAAGTGACTTAATCCATATATACCTATTTTGAGGTGGTTGGGATTAATATGGAAGAAGAAGAGACGGGTATAATGTAAATGGATGTGCCTACTAGGGGTGTGGGAGATGGGAGTGATACAAATGGATAAGTAGGCATATAAAGTTGGAAATGAGTAACCTATGGGAGTGTGGAGTCTAAAGACATGAATGAATAAATAAATTTTATGGGGAAACTTAGGTTTATGTTTTCACTTATATTTTCACCCTTTTAAGAGATCTAAATATATCCTCATCCAAGTGGCATAATAGAATCACCTCTAGGATTGTGGGTAGTCTAAGGAATGAGGTGAGTCTCTAGACATGGCTAACTCCCTTGATGTACCACTTAGGATTACAACTAATACTAACTTTGGGGGTGAAAAGGGAGAGAGATAACTAAAATCAAACTAACCTAAGGGAGGTGATACATCCAACCATATGCATATTACACTTGGAATTATAAGACAAACTAAACATACACTCTCTAATCTATGTCTTATTGCATCAATGTTACATTATGGGGCTAGGGATAAATGTGCAAATATAGGAGGACTATAAAAGAGGCCTTTAATTTTCTAATGAAGATACTAACTCATGTAAACTTTGAAATTTCTTGGAACAAATCACGTGCCCTGCAATAAGAAGTTACAAATAGGTGAGAGATTGTGACAACTTGCTAAGGAATCCATAGTCTTCACTAAGAAAATTCAACATTAAAGTAAAGAAAACTATGAAAAATCATGGAAGAGGTAACATTTAGTCATTTTGTTAATCATAAGGTATAAAAATGAGTATGAATTTACCATACTTAGGTATATCATCCCTACAATGGTAAAAATGGCTAGTTCTTATAGAACTTGTGAGAGAGATATAGAAGAATATAAGTACAAGGGTCACAAAGACACTTGTAAAACTGAGAGAAGTAGTTACTTTTTCATGTGAGAAGGATATGGGATGAACAATGCAACGTATATAATTCCAAGTGTCCATGCAAGGCATAAACTTCATGAAAAGTGGCATAAAACTCCTCATTTTGCACAAAAAAACTACCTTCATGATTAACTATATTTAAAAATCCCATAAATGATTAAAACTAGGTATGATGATTGTAATGCAAGTTAGGGACATTAGACATGCCTCTCCATGAATTGGTTGCATGCCTAGTCTTTTAGAATGAAGTAGAAAGGAGCCATCATCATCTTTAGTCCAAAAAAAACTCCTTTCATGTACCTTTCACATTTGGCCTCAAAAATACATTTAGTTTTTCATGAAAATCCATGGGAGGAAGTGAATGACATGTTTCAAGACCCTTAATGGACCTCTAATCATCATGGACACATTAAAATGAGCTTATTTTATGTTTTCCATCTTCGTTGCTAGCTTGTCCAATATGCTAGATTTGATTGGCTAAGTTGAATCACCTAGTTGGGGAACTTATAAATTATTTCAAGGTATGAAATTAATATTAAGGCTTATTATAAGTCTAAATATTCTCTCCAAACTTTGTTTCATCTCTTAACTCCTATAGACTACACAACACACAACATAGTGAGAAAAACCTTATATCTACCCCCATCCATAAAATTCCATAAAATCAAAAGGAATAGGGAGTACCCTACTCAAGTTTTTAGCAACATCCAATCCTTTATTTGGATTAACTATGTCATTTAAATAGATATACAATTCCATTTTATCAAACTAGACTCTACAAGGGTTTAATAAGGTTTTAGGCCTATTTTGAGTATTAAGCTTTGTTCATAAAGTTTTGATGTTAAAATTGAAAAAATCTCACTAAATCATTTTTCAAGACCCATACTAGCTTCCCTAAACCTCTAAGATTCCTATGCAAGGCCTCATGAAAGATATGAGTGTCCAAACATGTTTTACCAAGCTCTTTTCCTTATCTCTATAAGTTTGAGTTTGTCCTTGAGTAAAAAATGGATCTCCTGATATTTTTCCTACCTTATAAAAGCCTTATAACCTCTTTAGTTATCTTATGAACATGTTCCCATAGGTTAAAACCCATATCTAGTGATGGAAGAGTGATTGCCTCTTGATTTGTACACTAGGCCTAGTCATGCCTAGTGTACCTATCTACAAGTTTAAGCACACAATGACCTTATTTTTGTTTTCCCTATCTATAAAGGCTCAAAAAATTACAAATTAACCCTATAAACATGTCCTAACCTTTTATAGATCCTACCTAAGGCTATAATTATGAATGGCTCTTCATTTGATACTAGGATCAAACCCTTCGTAACAAGTTGCCTATATATTTATTGGTTTAGAGGACCATGTCAAGTTTCCTCAATTTTAAAAATGTTTTCCATTATTTATTATATATTTTACAACTTCTCACACTTTTCAACAAAGTTACCTTATCTTCTAGGTCATCCTTTTGTCCCCAATCTCCAAAACTATAAGGTACATGCAAAAAGAGAAGTACCCCTTATCTGAGACAAAATAGGGGTTAATTATCCTATTTTATCAAAAAATATACATATTTTAGATTATTATAGAGGTTATAAGTATGATATAAAAAAAAATAATCCCTTGATTTCATGATTATACCTTTTAACTCCTTAAATTTCCAAGGCAGAATGTGTAAAGAATACTGTGTGCATGATTTGTGCTTTGAACTATGTTTTGATGATTAAAGGACATCAATTTTATTGATTTTAGATTAAAATATCCTATCTATGTTTTCATCATCATTATTAATTTTTTCTATTCTTTTTTGATAACTCATGCTCTCTTTAATATCTGCCTGCTCAGTCACAATTGACTATGACTATGTTTTGCCCAAAAATATACCCCTATAGGTTGTTTTATCATGAATAAAGATTGAAATAATGTTTAAAAAATTATATATATATATATATATATATATATATATATATATATATATATAAATTTGGGGTCACTAATACACATTTTATATTCCAAACCTCACCAAACACAATATCTTTTATAACCAATAATACCTTATTCCTAACTCAATGCCTATATCTCCATATACAGGGTTGTAGGGGTTCACAGGGGCCTTAAGGAGTTTATAGGGGATTTCTTCATATTTTTTATATCTCATGAATATAATTCTATTAATAATTAATATATTCAACTTGTTTCATTATTCCAAACTTCCATTGGTTCTTCTTATTCACCTTTAGTCAAAACTAGGTACTCCACTATCCTCTAATTATGACACTTTGCTCTTTCACCCCTGTAAGTATATATGGCATTAAATAAAATTGGTAAAGGTATGGAAGGACTTATTTAACCATATTTAGGTCACACAATCACTTGTATTCACTTTGGACACATTTATATTCTCTTATTGTCTACAAACTATGATCTCTTATTTAAAATGAGACACCCCTGTTGTAGGTGCATATTTCTCATTAAAGAGATATTTGCAGGCATATATGAAGCCTAGAGTATCCTTATCAACATCATAATAGTTATATTTAGTATAATTTTTACACCATTTAATTCATGAGTATAATTTATTCATGATGGAATGCTTTTCTTGCTTGTGGGATGCAATGTCTTTAAAACCTCTAAACATGTAAACAAGAATGAAAACTTCAATCTCTTTTAAGGCCACTTTAAGGCTCTAAACCTCCATACTCTCCTCACTTTCTGACCCTCATCTCTAAAATAATTCTTTTATATTTTAAGGGATAAATGGTTCACATAAATATATGCTGAAAATATCTTAGCAAATAAAGTATAGGATATTCATAAAACCTCTTAGACCTCTATTTTCTCAGTTTAGGGAAAAGAACCCTAAACAGTGTCATATCATGCTTTACAAGTTTGTCTACTTAAAATTTTCAATTTAACACCTCATCCAAGGTCTGATATACTAAAACCATAAAATATAAATTCAAATAAGTCTTTGTCATTATCCAAATTTCTCCATTGAGAGTTTCACATTCTCTACTAGGAACACCTGTAGACAGTCATTATAGTATATAGGCAACAAGTGTAGAGTTATAAACAAAGTATATGTTTCTTAACCCCATGAGTTATAGGATTATCTTGATGTCCTAAAATTAATTATTTATATCTCATATATATTTACAACACCATTGAAGCCTTCAACTACTTGACATCATCATTGAATGCATGTATGTGCATCTTGACTGGTATGCAAACATTGAAGGAGAGTATGGACAGTGGTATTGTGACCTTGAACTTACGACCAAATTCATGATCATACAAATATATCAGGTGATAATTACTATATCAAAGGCTTGAGACAAAATTTACCTTTCGTTTCAACATTGGAAAACCTCCATGAAAGCATCTGTAGGTGCACATTGAGCTATATGTAAGCAATGAATCATGACTTATGAATCATACTCATGGAAACTAACTTCATAGCCATTTTTTTTCCCTATAAATTTATCTAAATGAAACATTATTATGTTGAAAATTCTAAAAAAATCTCTCTCATTCCATTTCAATGATGGATTCTTTTGAACATGCAGACACATAGGTGTGTTCATAGTTGCCTAACTGTGTTTGTTATATATGGCTACAAACTATGAATATTACTTTGTATAATGAAGTTTCAAGGTAATATAAAATAGGGTAACATTTAAATAATGTAAATTTTACTATCAAAACCCTCTATGACCATTCACAAAACATATAAATTCATAAAATAATGGAAACCTGCCAATCAACATAAAATGGACCAATCTATAAACTTGAGGTGAATTTCTCATCAAATAAACTTGAAACGTGATAAAAATCACGGGTAAAATGTGATTAGGAGTTAAAAATAATATTAAATCAAACTCAAAAAGTGGTTCATATGGAATTTCTCAAACTAAGGGAAAATTGATAGGATGCATAGATGGGCAGGTAGATTTATACAATCAACTTCATATGGATGATTCATAAAGCAAAATTGATAATTATTAAAAATATTTATATTAAAATTAATATATATAAGATTAAATAAACCTACAAAAAAAATTGTTTGAAACCCCTTGTGCTGATTGTACCAAGTACAAACATGGAAGTCACTTTTGTGTGTCTAGAAAGCCAAGAAAAGAGAAAAATGGTTTTGAGAATAAAATGGAACATAAAAATAAATTAAAGAATTAATATGAGTTTTTGTAATATTAATAGTCACATTTACACTTTGTACAAGTGGCACACTTCTCAAGGAGTCTGTACAAGTGCCATTTTCTTCCTTTTCTTTAAGAAAACTAACTTTTCTCTCAACAACCTATCATATTTTAAGTTTTTTTAGTTACTTAAGACATTTTTTGACACATGGGGAATGAAATAATATTTTTTAAACCTTAAAATTTCCTAATAAACTTGTACAAAATATTAAATGCACTATTTTGACCCTTAAAATGACCCAAAATGACATGAGAGACTAATGAAATAAGTGACCAAGGATAATATAACAATGAATGGAATAAAATGACCCATGAAACACCTAATTACATGATATTACACCCCATATATACCTATAAATTCAAATTTTTACCTATAGGTGCCCCAATTTGAATAAAAAGTCAAATTTGGTCAACAAATTAGTGGCTCATAGGTGTAGTATGCCTACTATACTAACTAGACTAATATCCTTAACAGTCTATTGGGCTTAGGATTCATCTAAATACTGAGACAAATAAGAAAAACTTTGACCATTGACCACAAACCTTTTATCAAGATAAGACACTAATGACTACCTCAACCACACAAAGTAAAAGACACACACCAATAAAGGAAACACACATGTACTCAAAGCGCATAGGGGAAGAAAAGAATAAACTAATATGTACAGCTAACAATGAGCATAACTCCCCCTAGATCAAATGAAAATATTGAGACTCTTATTGATTCATGACATAAAGGATTGAAATGAGGCATGTAGACTTTTAAACTCTAGCATTAATTCCTCCAACTCTTTAACAACATTTGTCAACTTCATTGGCATGATATTCAATGAGAACGAAATAGCTCCAAAAAAATGGATATGGGAATGAAAACTTAATGCAGCCAAATAGCCTCAAATTTCTCATATGATCCTTCAACTATGATCTCTAATGATGATTCAACAGGCAAACCTTCTTATCTTCATAGTGCTTTCAATAAAATTGGGCTACCTCTCAGCTGCAAGTTCTTATAGCTCATCAAGTAGATTTTAAAATTCTTCCTAATCTTGGTCATTATCTTCTAAGGAATATTCTTTATTCACCTTGTCATATACTTGGACTTCAACTTGTAAAATCTCTTCATGCTCTTGAAATAGCACTATTTGTAATTGCCAATCATTCCTGTCCTCTTTGTCATCCAATACCACTACCTCTTCATGCTTGAAATGGTCATCCACAACCTCATGATCAAACATGAATTATTATTCATGTGGATCTTTATCCGAATCTTGGACATATTCCTCATGGATATACATTCCATCAAATATGGAGGCAAAATCTTGTGAAGTGTCCTTTTATTCACCAAAAAGAGTCCCTATGGTAATATCTTCCTCATAATCACTCATGAGGTATTATTGATCAGCCATGAATTTAAATTATTCAACTTCACTTGCTCTTATGAAGGTAGGCTCTTCTTCCAAGATTTCCTCTTTGGCATAATGAAAGCATTCTTCATTATCAACCAAACAAAGAGATTTAACATAAGAACCTTCCTCTTCTTCATGACTTAAGGCCTCTTGAGGGATTTAAAATTATTTATCAGTTGTCATAATATGATCTTTCTTCTCAAGGGATGTAGGATATTCAACCTCCTTCATGGTGATGCCAAGACTAGGCATCTTGAAATCCAAATGACCTAACCCAATGAGGTTGCCAAGGAGTTACATTCTCTTCAAATAAGAGTTCTGAATTTTCATTAACCAACTACTCCTCCTTACATTTCCATACCATAGGTCCATCAAGGAAAAAGGTGATGGGATTAGGACAAAAGGAACTAGTTGGTGGAGGTGGGACATAGGGCTCAAAATCAGATTGATAATTTAAAGTAAGATACTTTTTGGGAAGCTCTTAAAGAAGGGGAGATGTGGTGTGTTTAGGCATAGGATCTTCTTTTGGGTCTAAACCTTCCATCACACCTTGACTTAGTAATTTCATATTTTCTTTTAACTCCTCTATTTTCTTGGCTAGGTTCTATTGGAAAATATTTTCTTGAAGGTCATATGAATCATCATGAGCATATGAAATACATGAGGGCTTGTATGGAACACAAGAAGATTTTTGAGGAAGGGTGGGAGTGGCTTACAAAGGATTAACTCCATTATCCACTTCACACTCTTTGACAATACTTATATCTTCCTTCTTTTCCCATGAATCTATTATCTTACTCCAACTTAAGATATTAGGATTAGAGGACTTTTCTTGAGGAAGGAAGGGAGGAGTTTGTATAGGATCAAGATTCTTATCAAACTCACATTCTTTGTCAAGAATTTTCTTCTCTTTATTTCTCCATGACTCCACTATCTTATTCCAACTTAGGACATTGGAATTATGAATCTCCTTTTGAGGTGGTGGAGATG
Source organism: Torreya grandis (assembly GCA_037957365.1). Lineage (NCBI taxonomy): Eukaryota > Viridiplantae > Streptophyta > Pinopsida > Cupressales > Taxaceae > Torreya > Torreya grandis. Next base: position 23,453 of record JARHVA010005224.1, on the reverse strand, counting down.
AAATGTGAGAGGGTAATGAGGGTTTGAACTCCACTTACTTTGTTTCAAAAATGGACTTTTATATATGCATATTTTCCAACTCAATTTTCTTATCAAGATTATCTTCAAACACAATATTTATTTTTTCAACTCTCTCCAAATGATTGGGAAAAGGATGAATTTTATAAGGTTGATTGGGTTCATGAGTGGGAACCATGTAGGGATGATATAATTTTTTTATAAGTGGATATGAATGTTGATAGAATTTATAAGGGTGTCTCTTATGAATTTTTAGCTTATCCTCCAAGGATGCAACCAAACCACTCACACCTAACATCTCCAATTGGCTCTTTCAATAGGTGCCCACCCTCTTTTGACCAAATATAATGCTTCTCTAATCCTATGAATAATATGACTAGGTATATCTAGACAACATCCCATTTGAGTATCAAGATCCAACATATACCTTTCATAACCCAAGAGTGCCTTCTTGAAGGTGGAAATGGGTTGGCTTGATGAGTGGCTAGGTTGACTAGGAACAAGACATTGAGAAGGCTGACTGTAAGACTATAAAGGATCATGTATGGGCTGAATATGATCATATTGAGGATGAAAATAACCATATTGGGGCTGATACACTTCATGATGGGTTTGGTTGAGAACTTGCTCATATTGATGGGGAATGGCACTAGCTTGAAATGTCTCACCAACTTGTGTAAATAAGAACTCAAAACCAAAGTTAGCCATGAAACTTCATTAAAACAAAGAACATAAGAAATGATCATTAAACATATTTAAAAGGAATAAATAGGCTTCTTGATCAATTGATACAACTTCAGAGTTGTCATTGATGCTTTGATAGATGCCTCTAAAGGTTGATTATTGAGAGACAACACCAAAAATATCTCAACCTATTGGAACAAAAGTCACACTGATCATGCCAAAAAATATTTTCATTTATATTTTCACCCTTTGAGGAGATGTAAATATATCCACATCCAAGTGGTACAATGGAATCACCTCTAAGCTTGTGGGTAGACTAAGGAATGAGGTAAGTCTCTAGATAGGGCTAGCACCCTTGATGTAACACTTAGGATTGCAACTACAACTAGATTTAGAAGTTAAAAGGGAGAGAGATAAATAAAATAAAACTAACCTAAAGGAGGTGATACACCAAATATATTTATGAAATCTAAACATATGTCTATTACACTTGAAATCAAAGGACAAACTAAACATATACTCTCCAATCTATGTCTTCTTGCATCAATGTTACATTATGGGGTTATGGATGAATGTAAAAATATTGGAGGAATAAACAAGAGGAATTAAATGGAAATAATTAATATACTAACTCACTTAAACTTTGAAATTTATTGGAACACATCACATGCCCTGTAGGAAGAAACTGCAAGTAGGTGAGAGAATGTGACAACTTGCTAAGGAATCCATAGTATTCATTAATCAAATTCAACATTAAAGTAAATAAAACTATTAATAGTTATTAAAGAGGTAAAACTTAGTAATTTTATTTATTGAAAGGTTTAAAAAATTTTAAGGCTTCACCATACTCAGGTGGAGCATCCCTACAATGGCTATTTCTTATAGAACTTGTGTGTGAGAGAGAGAAGAAGAGAATTCCAAGGGTCACAAGGATAATTTTAAAGTTGAGAGAAGTATTTAATTGTGAATGTGATATTTATATGGGATGAACCATGCAATTTATTAAAGTATAAGTGTCCATACAAGGCATAAACTTCATGAAAATTGGCATAAAATTCCTCATTTTACACAGAAAAACTACCTTCATGATTGTCTCTATTTAAAAATCCAATAACTAATTAAGACCATGTATTATAATGTTAATTCATAGTAGGGACATAAAACATGACTCTTCATGAATTTATTCATGTTTAGTATTTTAGAATCAACTAGAAAGGAACCATCATCATCTATAATCCAAAAAGAACTCCTTTCATGAACCCTACACATTTGGCCTCCAAAATATCTTTAGTTTCTCATGAAAATCCATGGGAGGAAGTGAGTGACACATTTAAACACCCTCTATGGACCTAGAAGCATTATGGACACCTTAAAATGAGCTCATTTGAAAATTTTCATCTTCTTCACTAGCTTGTTCGATATGCTAGATTTGACTAGTTGAGTTGAATCACCTACTTGGGGCACTTATAAATTGTTTTAGGGAATGAAATTAATATGAGGAGTTATTAAAAATATCAATATTCTCTCCAAACTTTGTTTCATATCTCAAATCCTCTTTTAGCCTACATAACACAAAAAATAGTGATAAAAACCCTATTTCTACCCCCATCCATACTATCAAAAGGCATGGAGAGTAGTTTTACTAAGTCCTTAACAACATAAAATCATTCTTATATTCAAAATATGCCATTTAGATAGTTATACAACTCCATTTTTTCAAACTATTTTGAGTCTTAAGCTTTGTTAACAAAGTTTGGAAATTAAAATTGAAAAAAAATCTCACTAAATAATTTTTAAATACCCATAATAGCTTTTATAAACCTATTATATTCCCATGCAAGGCCTCATGAAAGATATGAGTTTCCAAATATCTCCTATCAATCTCTTTTTTTGTTTCTATAGGCCTAAGTTTGTCCTTGAGTCAAAAATGGATATCCTAATGTTTTACGTACATTATAAAAGAATTATCACATATATATTGATCCTATTAACATGTTACCATAGGTTAGAACCCATAATTAGTGATGGAAGAGTGACTGCCTCTTGATTTGGGCACTAAGCCTAGTCATGCCTAATGTACCTATTTGCATGTTTAAGCACACAATGACCTTTTTGTTTTTTACCTACCTCAAAAGGATCAAAAAAATTAATATTCACCATATAAAAGTTTCCAAACCTATTATATATCCTACTTAAGGCTATAAATATGAATGTCTCTTCATTTGATACTAGGATCTAAACCTGCTTAATAGGCTGCCTACATATTTGGTGTTTTAGACCACCATGTTGAGTTTAATCCATTTTATCAATTTTTAAAATTATTTATTATATATTTTATATCTTCTCAAACCTTTCAACAAAGTTACCTTAGCATTTATCTCATCCTCTTTTCCCCAATCTCCAAAACTACAGGGTACATGCAACAAAGGGAAGTACCCCCTGTCTGAGACAACATAAGGGGTAATTTCCATATTTTATAAAATAATATAAATATTTTATAAGCTTATATATGTTATAAATATGATATAAATAATTAATAATCCATGTATTTCATGATTATACCTTTCAACTCCTTAAATTTCCAAGGCAGACTATGCAAAGAACATTGTGTGCAAGATTTGTGCTTTAAACTATGTTTTGATCATTAGATAACATATATTTATTTATTTGAGATTTAAATAGACTATATATATTTTAATACTAATTATTAATGTGTTATATTATATTTTTCCCATTTTTACCTCTCATGGATCACTAATGCTCTCATTGATATCTGCCTACTCAGTCACAGTTGATTGTGATTATGTTTTGCCAAAAAATGGACCCCTGTAGGTTGTTTTTTCATGGAGAAAGATTGAAATAATGTTTAAATAATCATATATATTCCTTTTGGGTCATTTATACACATTTTATATGCCAAAAGTCACCAAACATAGTCTCTTTTAGCACCAAGAATAGCTTATTCCTAACTCACTACCTATATCTCCATATACAAGGTTGTAGGTGTTCACAGGACCTTAAGGAGTTTCTATAGGATTATTTCACATTGTTTAGATATAATGAATATAATTATAGTCATAATTAATCTATTAAAATTTTTCATCATTCCAAACTTCCATTAGTCCTTCTTATGCACCTTTGGTCAAAATTGGGTACTCTATTGTCCTCTAACTGAGACACTATGCTCTTTCACCCCTGTAAGTGCATATGGATTTAAATAAAATTATTTAAGGTATGGAAGGACTTACTTAACCCTCTTGAGGTAAAAAAATCAATTTCATTCAATGAGACACCCTTATTGTAGGTGCATATTTCTCATTAAAGAGATACCTGTAGGCATATATGGAGCCTATAATATCCTTATAAACATCATAAAAGTTATATTTATGCTAATTTTTACACAATTTAATTAATTATTATACTTTATTCATGATGGAATGCTTTGCTTTCATGTGGGATGCAATGTCTTTCAAACCTCTAAACATGTAGACAAGAATGCAAACTTCAATCTCTTTTAAGGCCACTTTAAGGCTCTAAACCTCCATACTCTCCTCAATTTCTAACCCTCATCTCTAGAAAATTTATTGTCTATTATAGGGGATACATGGTTAGCATAACTATATGTTGTAATTATCTTAGCAAATAAAGTATAAGATATTCATAAAACCTCCTCGACCTCTATTTTCTCAGTTTCAGGAAAAGAGCCCTAAACAGTGCCATATCATGCTATGGAAGTTTTAATACTTCAAATTTTCCATTTTAAACCTCATAAAAGGTATGATATGATAAAACCATACAATATAACTTCAAATAATTATTTTTAATTCTCCAAATTTCTCCATTGAGAGTTTCTCATTCTCTTTTAGGAACACCTATAGATACTCATTCTAGTATATATGCAACAAGTGTGGAGTTGTAAAAAAAGTATATTTATCTTGACCCCATGAGTTATATTATTATATTTATTTAATAAAATTTATTATTTATATCTCACAGATATTTAAAACACCATTGAAGCATTCAACTACATGACATCATCATGGAATGCCTGTATGTGTATCTTGACTAGTATGCAAACATCAAAGGAGAGTATGGGTAGTGGTATTGTGACCTTAAGATTATGAAAAAATTCATGATATTACAAATATATCAAGTGATAATGATGATATCAAATGATTTATAAAAAAATTACCTTTTGTTTCAACATTGGAAAGCCTCTATGAAATCACCTATAGGTGCACATTGAGTAATATGTAAGTAATTAATCACGACTTATGAATCATACTCATGGAAAATACCTTATTAGTTAGTTTTTTTCCCCTAAATGTATCCAAATTAAACATTATTATGTTTAAAAGTATACAAAAATCTCTCTCATTCCATTTTAATGCTAGATTCTTTTGTATATGTAGACATAAAGGTGTGTTCATGGTTGCCTAACTGTGTTTCATGTATATGGTTGAAAAATATGAAGATTACTTTTTATAATGAAGTTTAAAGGTGATAATAACTATGGGGACCTTTAAATAATTTAAATTTGACTATCACAACCCTTTATGACCATTCACAAAACATGGAAATTCAAAAAATAATAGAAACCTACCAATCAACATAGAATGGACCAATCTATAAACTTGAGGTGAATTACTCATCAAATAAACTTTAAACATGAAAAAAGAATGGTAAACATGTGTGAGGAATTAAAAATTACATGGAATAAAACTAATCAAGTGATTCATATATAATAGCTCAAACCAAGGGAAAACTGATAGAGTGCATAGATGGGCAATCATATTTGCACAATGAACTTCAAAAGGATGTTTCATAAATCATAGTTGATAATGATTAAAAATATTTATATGAAAATTAATGTCTCTAAGTTTATAACAACCTCCCAAAATTATTCTACCTAAAACCCCTTGTGTTGACCATACCAAGTACAAACCTGCAAGTCATTTTTTGTGTCTAAAAATATAAGAAAAGATCAAAATGGTTTTGAGAAATAAATGACACTTTCAGATCAATTCAAGCATGGAGATGAGTTTGGAGAAGATTAAGATTCATATTTACACTTTTTCCAAGTGGCACACTTCCCAAAGAGGCCATATAAGTGCCATTTTCTTTAAGAAAACTAACATTTCTCTTAACAACCTACCATATTTTAAGTTTTTTTAGTTACTTAAGACCTTTTTATACAAATTGGGAATGATATAATCTTTTTTACACCTTCACATTTCCAAAAAAACCTATATAAAACATTAAATGCACTATTTTGACCCTTAAAATGACCCAAAATGACATGAGAGACTAATGAAATAAGTGACCAAGGATAATATAACATTTAATGACATAAAATGACCTATGAAACACATCATTACATGATATTACACCCCCTATAGACCTATAGATTATGTTTTAACCTATAGGTGCCCCAATTTGACTAAAAAGTCAAATTTGGTCAATAGTTTGATGGAAAGGGAAATGTGAGGGGAAATGAAAATAAAATAGTAATTATCTTAGGGGTTGGTATGGATAGCGAGATTGTATTCAGGATGATTGTATCCATGTCTATATACTATTGTTTAAAATTTATGCTTAAAGGGGATGAGATGAAAGGGATTATAGATGAGATGGAAGGAATTATGGAAGGGGGTAGTGAGATCATGGAAGAGGGAAGTGGAATGGAAACCTAAGTGTCAAATTAAGGGGAGACCTAAGTATCTAATTGAATTGATTGAACATTTAGTAATGGACTTATTATAATAAGTAAACTAGTGGTAACAAAGGGTATAATCACTTGAGGTAAAGGTGGAGTGGAGACAAGAGGAGGAGGAGGTGTTGAAGCTGATGTAATGATAGAGATAGGTGGATGGAGTATTATAGAGATTAGAGTAGATACTATAACTGAGATGGGAGTAGGAACTACTATTTCTTCCATGGTAGTTGTATCCTTAGATGTAATCACTATTGTTTGATTTGCTACTACTCCCTAGCTTCTTGATTGTCCCCTTTTAGACTTTGATTTCTTCTTTCTCTTATGGAAGACTTGGCCTATCTACCTATTCTTAGAGTGTTACACCACTAGAACCTTCTACTGATGGTGGCACTCCCTTTTCTTTGAGTTCTAGTAGTTTTTCACTAATGCTCAGTATTTCTTTGGTCACTTAGACCCCTTTCCTTTTGATCTAATTGAGTGTTATTTTTATTATATTGGTGGTTCTATCCATTAAATATAAAGACTCATGAATATACCTCCTCACTACTAAAAGGGGTTAATCAAGATCTGATTATCATAGTAGACCTTGTCTACTAAGAACTATTTATCTACAAGGTCCTTAGTGATTAGTGCCATGTTAAAATATTTATCCTAATCCATGGTCATTATTGAATAGTATTTTATTCTTACTTCTTGTTCATCTTCCAAGTCCTCCCAGTAGTCTTCATAGTAGGGGACATGTGAATATGTTGAGATTCTCAACATACTAGTTATGTTTATATGAACATCATATAATGGCCCTGCCTCTAAGGATATCAAGGTCATTTGTGTCGTTTTAGCCTCTACACATTTGTATTTGGACAAATGGAATGTGTATCTCCCTATGATGATGGGAAAATGAATTACTACCTTGTGTTTGATAGATAATAACTTTTAAGATTCAACTATTTGCCTCACAAGTTCCATTAATGCCCATTTATCACTCACATACCTCAAGAGGGTGTAATTATAACCATTGAATGTACATACTTTGATGTATGAGTATGTGGGGAATTGGATGAAATAAGAAACCCAATTAGTAATATTAGAGTTGCAGCATCAGAGAATCTCTTCTTCTCTAGTTCTTTAATGAACATAACCATGATGTAGTAGATGAATGCATTATTTAATCTTTTAATGTGTTGCCTACTAGCCTCAAGAGTGAGGTTATGGTAATAATTAAACACTTTATTTGTCTTGTTAGCTACTATGTTAAGTCCTAGGAAAGCTCTCCCTTTCGCTAATATATAAACTAGATAAGAATCCATATAAAATTTCCCTATGTTTTTAATCTCCATCAACTAATTATGGATGGAGTCACTGATAAGTTCTACTCAGTGGATTTATTGCTTATTATAGTGGATAACCCATATATATTGATACATCCAATCTTAGAAGTTCTTTGCATTGGGACTCCCATTGATTCTATGTAGTAATATGATGAGATCATGTACCTCATCCTTAAAATCAATCATTGCCAATATTTTAGGTAATATAGTAGATGTATTCCTAGGTATCCTTGGTGATTATTTATTCATTAACCTTTGACATCCAACATTATCATGTTGATATAATTTATTTGAGGACTCTAGAGTTATATCTAGGTAACTCTCAAATTTGGGTATCAAGAACATATAGTCTATGAAGTCTGGGTCTAGGTTTAGAATCCTTTATGCTTTTTAATTGATCACTTCTACCTTATCCACATCATATGTTTTTACTAATGTAAGAACCAAATCAAGGATTTTCATAGTTAGGGGTAAATTTGATGCTTGGGGAAGTCTATAATCATAAATTATCTAAATCCAATCATTGTTGAATTTGGCATTTTCTCTAGTCCAAAAATCACCTAGGTCTATGTGACTTAGGTCTATCTATAATCTCAATTGTATTGGATTCTAAATTGAGTGTAACACTGGGTCCTTTGGATTTAAACTTCATCTCTTTCCCAAATATGGATTCCATAGAAATGTTGGGGGAAATCCAATTACAGAGTTGGCTGAATTTGTAGTTGAAAAATACAAGTGAAAGGTCTAGTAGAGATTGAATTTGTAATTACAAGTGAAAATTCCATGGGGATATGAAGTTGAAATTGTAGGTATAAATTTCTTTTGGAAATGGTAGATTCAAACTACACTTGTGATCTCCAATGGAAACTCTGATGGATATTGAGTTTGTTTTATGTAATGGAAAAATCCCTAAGAATGTAGGGTTGGAAATGTAGGTATAAATCCTATAGGTTTTGAATTTTTATTTAGAAAGTGAAAAGTCTATGGGGACTATGTAGGGAATAAGCATGGAAATATTCATTGGTCTAGGAATCTTGAAGGAATATTCAATTGGTTATTTGGTTTTTTAAACCCTAAATTTTCAATGGAAAGAAATATGGAGTAAAAATTTTCAAAAGAGGCATAATCATAGACAAACAACCCTACCATGATTACCATGAAAACTATCTAAAAACCCCTAATGACATTTCATACAAAGTAAACCCTTAAGACTATAACTAGATCCATAATGGAGAACAGGCAATTAAAATAATAAAGCAAGTTTGATTATGAGTATAGATAGCTTGAAAAAAATAGGAGGTCACAAAATATACCATGCAAGGGGGTTAATTTCATTGTCACTCAAGGTTTGTGGATTGATTACTTGTTTTCATGGTGAAGATGTATGGTTTTCAAGCATGGAACATGGCTCAAGGTTTTTTGGAAGGATCACAAAGATTAAAACTTGATTTTCACAACTTAAGCAATGAATTAAATTAACCCTAATTTCATTTATATAATACCTATTGATAATTTTTTGTCCAACAGGCCAAAAAATTGGTCCCCTCCTATCCCTGTTATTTGAAGCCATTTCATTTGTTGATTTTGCATGAATCCATTCATTTCTACGGACTATGTAGAATTTCTACGGACTCTACAGGTCTAAATCTATAGATTCTATAGGTTTTAGAATTTATACAGACTCTGTAGGTTTTAGACTTCTACAGACTCAGCAGGATAGTCCTTTAGTGTATGGAGAATTAGTTCAAAGAGTTCTAGGTTTTACAAAGCTTCTTTGGGATCTGGTTTGAAGAAAATTAGAAGAAAATTTAGCGTCTTTGAAACATTAAACTTCATTCAATTGGTTCAAGTTCAACACTTCGTTCAATGGCTTTAAGGTTCAAACATTCGATTTAAATGCAAAGAGTTCATCGGGCTTGGCTTTTGGTTCATCGGCACGCTCCTTTGAACCTTTGAACCATTGAACCAAATTTTAGTTCAACGACTTCGGTTCAATGGAAAAGGTTCAATGGCTTTGGTTCAAAGGAAAAGTTTAATGAAGAGGTTTGTCAATCTTGGTTCATGCAAGGAGATCAACTATTTATTTCATACTTCATCGGCTTTTATGACCTTTGGCATTGGCACGCAATGCTTGAACCAAACCATTGAACCATTTTTGGTTTAATGGGTTCAGTTCAAAGGCAGGGTTCAAGGAAAATTTCAATGGAAGGGTTCAAAGGTTCATCGGTGCGCTTGGTTGAACAATTGAACCGTTGAACCAAATTTGGGTTCAATAGGCCGGTTCAACGCATGGTTCAAGGGTATGCCCTTGAACCGAAGGGAAGTCATGGTCAAATGGCCTTTTTAGAGGGCTGACACTTCAAGGACTTTTCAAATTTCAAGCATGGTTCATTTTAATTCAAAGGTTGATCGGCTTTTATTCACTCCCCATCGGCGTGCAATGGTTAAACTTTGAACTGTTGAACCAAATTTTGGTTCAATGGGTTCAGTTTAAGGGTCTGCCCCAAGCTGAAGGGGATCTTCAAGTCCAAAGCACCCTTTTGGAGGTTGGGTACTTCATATTTCAAGGATTTAGGTGTGCCTCAAAGTAACAAAGGGAAGAAAGGGGAAGGAATTTCTATGGACAATTTGTCTACAGAATTGCACAGCCAAGTGCAAAGTCAAAGCGAAATAATTTCTATAGAAATTTTGTCTACAAAAAATACAATGAAGCCAAGATCCAGGGAAATTGACCCAAGGAAATTAACCGAGGGAAATTATCCATAGACAATTTACCCGCAGGAGCCCAAGAGGACTTAACGAAGATAGAAAAGCCGTAGGTGCCTGAGGAGATGCCACGTGGACCCGATGATGGCTGCGAGGCTGTCAAATTTAAATGAATAGAATAGCCATTGGTCTTCAAAGAATGACGGCCAAAAAATTGTCAAATTTAGCAAAATTAAGTAGTCGTTGGGTTTTTAATCTGTAGGAGCGCTAAATGGAAAAGAGAAGGAGCCAAGCAACTAGAAAAGACAAATTTCAAGTGACAAGGTAGGGAGCAGTCAGGCAGTCCAAGTGGCATAAACAGGGTAATTTATTGCCTGATGGCATGAATGACAAATGAGTAGAGTGACAGGTAGGTGATGAGTGAGCAGTTAAGTCTAATTGGTGAAAATTGGAGAAGTGTCTTTGGTAGGTGAAATAGTGCCAGCAAATTGATCATTTGGAATGATAGCGGCCAGCAGTGCAACTGCTTTCTCTATTTCACATTTAATTGGAAGGCAAACCATGTAAGTCATCTAAGTAGGAAATGTAAGTCTCGAATAGGCAAAATGAATATTCCATTTAATTCTTTGAGTGACTTGTTCTCTTCATGAAGGGACATGTATGACACTTGTAAAAGGAGCGCCAAATGGGCCTCTTTGCTTCTCATATATATTTTGGACTTGTTCATTTTGGAATTTATCTTTTCACAATTTTACAAGGCACAACCCTACTAAAATTTCTACCTGAATCTATAAACACAGTTTTACCTCTTCTTGGATAGATTTTCTGCGTATGTATTGAGTGTTGATTTGTGTTTCAGTCATTGTCTTTGATGCTCTCACAGGTTCAACACCAACACACCAGCTATCTAAAAGGTGGCATCTGTAGCTGATATGAGAAGAGTTTTATTTTGGAGTATAGAACAGAGGGATTATTTACAAAGTGCTTTTTATAACAACTTTGGATGAACCTCCTTTTTTTATCTTTCATTTTTACCTCCTTGTCAAGTTTGTAGATTGCTTCTTCTGTCAAGGGTGTAGCATATAAGTGTGCTTGTCTGATTTTTAGAGTGGGTGTGAAAGGGTCATATTATTTTGGTGTATCACCTCCTTAGAGTAGGTTGTTTGTTTTCTTCATCTTCCTCCCTTTTCCCCCCCGATTTACCCATATATCTATATATCTATATTTTGTACTGCCTGAAAAAAATAATGATACATCAAAGGGAGCTAGCCCTTAACTAGAGACTCTCCTCTCCTACTTCACCATCCCACAAGTGAGAGAGGAGTTTTCATATTGTGAGGAGAAGGCATGAACCAGTTTTCCTACCACTGGGTGCAATTTCCTGTGTCAACAGTTCTGGCACACCTAGTGGGACCTTCAGTTTGATAATTTAGTGAAGTTCAAGATTGATGCTAGTCCTGATACAGCCATTTTAAGTCTTCCATCATCTGGCAACTCCACTAGTAAGAGCTTCAGTTTTATATTTTCAAAACCAGTTTCTTAATCTTCTATGCCTAAGGTCACCACAAGGTCTGCTTCAAGAGGGGTCCCTTTTGATTTCGTTGAGTTACCTTTAAACTTTGCTAAAAGACTACGATTTGAAAGGACCCATCCTTATCCAACAATCAATACTCTTAGGCCTGTTGTAAGAGCCACATACATAGCTCAACCCCAGTTACAGCTGATCCCAGCCATGGCACTGCCTTTTGCAGCTTTTCATGGTGAGAGCCCCTTAAATCTCCCACGCTATGATCTAATTCTAGGAACAACTCTAAAGAATGTGCCTTCTTTCGATGGAGTGGGACCTATTACAGCCATTGAGCACATTAAGAATATTTCCAATCCTTGTAATATTCACAATATAATAGAAGAAAATATTGCCATCAGACTGTTGGCACTGTCTCTTATAGGCAAGGCTCTTGATTGGTATGGGACCTTGCCTATGAATTCCATACATTCTTGGAATGAATTGGGCACTTAGTTAACTAATTATTTTGGGGAAAAGAGGGATGGCCTCTCTCTTGCTGAGTAGCTGATGACCATAAAGAGAGCTCTGCACGAGCATATGTAGGACTTTAACACACATTTTCAAAAGATTTAGGACAAAATTCCCATCTTGGTTAGGCCAACTCTTAGCTACGCTTTCTTTTACTATTTAAAGGCGTTAAACAACAATATTGTTGTGATGATCCAATCTATGGGAGGACATATACTACCAGCTGCTTATGACATTGCCATAGCAGCTAAAAATTTCTTGGTTTAAGCTGGGAAAATCACCCCTAGGCCTCACATGCCACTTTTCCCAAAATCACTACCCCCAATCTAGGCTGTTGCTCCCACAATTTCTCCCTTTCCTATCATTGATAAACTAGTTGCTGCTCCATCAAATGAATTAATTGAAGTTAAAAGCCTATTGTAAAACATGTCAAATGAACTTGTTGCCCTTAAAAGGTAGCAAGCTCAAAGCAACAGGCCGAACCAAGGATATCAACAATATGGCTAGGCCCCTAGACCCCCATTTCAAAATTATAACAAAAAATAGGGGCAGATCACTACAACTAGGCCATTTCAAAACTACAACACTAGTCCCTCTTCATCATCTAAGGCCATGGTACATGTTCAGAACAATTTAATAGAAGAACAGTTAAGTTATCTGACCATGGGATATGGTTAAGAATAGGTTGTCTATACAAATGAGGTGATGAACTATTTTTAGAATGCAGACAACCAAATAGCCACTCAATCCCAGGCCTTTGATCCTTCAATGTAGCCCAACACGAGTAATAATTAGGCCCAGCCTCATTCTACCCTGATGAATCATTTGGAAGAAGATTTTTATTCAGTAAATTATGTGGGCACTATAGATAATCAGGTTGATTGTGTTGCAGCCAACATGAGGTTTAAGAGAAGGGCAATGGGAGAAGCTCAGGCTACCACTTAGGCATCAGTAGCACCTCCTCCATCACACTCCAATGCAAAGGCCCCAAATTTTAGGTAGTCGTCTATACCTTCAGCCCCTCAGCCTGCAGTTCAGCTTGGAATCAACCCCAAAGAAAATTTAAGGTGTGGAAATCCTCAAATCAATATAGTGGATCAGATGAATAAGCTAAATATGAATATCTCTTTATGGGATGCGTTGTCTCTTCTAGGCCAAAAGGACGTGTTAAAAAGGGAATTAAATGAGCTAGATTGTCAAGCTATCCCAGCCAGCACTGACAATGTCTTGATGAAAAATGGATAGCCTTCCACTTCAAGACAAGTGAAGAAGGAAGAGAAGATTCCTCCTTTCTATGTATCCTTGGTCATTGGGGACTTCTTGGTGCACAACTGCATAATTGACAGTGAGGGTAGCACCTCAGTGATGCCCAAGTGTATTGCTGATAAGATGGGATTAAAGTATTAAGAAATGAACAAAGGAGCCCTACAGCTAGATGGGACATCTGCAAAAATAGTTTGGATTGTGAAGGGTTTAAGCTTGATATTGCATGCTTGCCCAACTTTCTCAATTCCCCATGATATAGTGGTAGCAGATGTTCCTCCATATTTCACAATTTGCTTGTCCAGGGACTTCACATCAAAGATAGGTGGCTATCTAGTAGTGAATTGGTCATATCTAGTTTTTCAAACCAAGTATGGGACCAAATTGAAAATTGAGTATGAGCCACTCTACAAAGACCATCTAGAACCATATTCGCCCAAGGTATCAAATGTTAGTTACACCATCATCGACCCAAAAGAGTCTTAGACAGACCAATCTCCATCCTCTACTCTTGAAGGAGTCACAGACTTACTCTTGGATGAGTGGGGAAATGATAAATTAGAACATGATCCATACAAATTCATTGAGGAGGCAGACCTTGGAGTCTATTGCATGCACGAGGAGGGTGCCTTCATGCCAAATTTAATGAAGGAAAGTGGAGAAGACCTTGGCCTATGGAAGCTATTTTTTGATGGTTCCAAAAGTAAAATAGGCACTAGAGGTGGGGCGATGTTGGTTTCCCCTTCAAAGGAAAGGTACTTTTCAACTTTTTGTTTCCAATTCTCTTGCATGAGTAATGTTGTATAATATGAGTCTTTGATCCATGGCCTTGAATGGGCAAGAAAAAGAGGAATTAGGGAGTTGCAAGTCCTAGGAGATAACGAACTAATTGTAAATCAAGAGGCCTAAATCTGACCAAGAACTCCTTGTTGAAGTCTTACAAGCATAGAGTTTGGGACTTGGTGGAGGATTTTCTTGCTTTTAACATTGCCTCTATTCCTAGGGAGCAGAACAAATAGGGTAATAGGATGGCAGCAATTGGTGCCCAATTTGATGTTTCAAAGGAAATAAGTTGAGACTCTAGTTCATGCCACTTGAAAGTGGTGGTTCGGCCTTCAATCCCAGACAATGTTGCAAATTGGTAAGTCTTCAAAAGTGACCAGCAGATAGCCTTCTTCCTACAAGAAGAAGCCAAGTTCACAACACACAACCAAGAAAAATTGTAGCAATAATATGGCAATCAGATTGTTTAGTTGAAGAACAATAAACTCCCCAAAGGTTTGGTCACGCTTGAAAGCATTTTCAATAGAGATTACCAGCTAAGAAATGACAAGGCGTGCATCACTACCAAAGAAGAAAATTATGAAAGGGTCAAAATCTTCAAGGGTAAGCTGCTGTCACTTGGCAAGGTCTACACATTTCATGAGAGGTGCTCTTTCATTCTATTGTGTCAAGAATTCGCTGATGTGTTTGCATGGGATTACAGTGACTTGAAGGGCTTCAACCCAAGGCTTGCCCAGCACACCATTGAATTGGAAGAAGGCACCAGGCCAATAACATAAAAGTAAAGGCCTGTCAATCCTAAAATTGAGCCCCTCATGCAAAGGGAATTGGCCAAATTGATTGAGTCTGGAATTATATTTCCAATCAAACATTCCTCATGGTTGGCCAACCTTGTTCTTGTCAAAAAGAAAAATAGGGAGATCAGGCTATGTGTCGACTTCAGAGACCTTAATAAAGTCTCTCTAAAGGATCATTACCCCCTTCTAAACATGGAGTGAATCCTCTAGAAGGTAACTGGTAGTGATCATTTCTCCCTCCTAGATGGTTATTTAGGGTACAATTAGATTCTAGTGCAAGGCTGTGACCAGCACAAAATAGCCTTCACCACAAAATGGGGAATGTTTACCTACAAAAAGATGCCATTTGGGCTATCCAATGCTAGTGCTACCTTTTAGCGAGCCATGGATATGGCTTTTAGTGACTTGATAAATGATAACATGCTAGTATACCTCGATGATGTAACGGTATTCTCCAAGAAAGTGAGCCAGCACATGGGACACCTCAAGCAAATTTTTGAAAGGTGCAAGGAATTTGGCATCTCTCTTAATCTAAAAAAGTGTGTGTTTTCTATTCATGAGGGGAAACTCCTTGGCCACATCGTGTCTAAGGAGGGTTTGTCTATTGACCCTGAGAGAGTTTGCTCTATACTGGAGATGTCCCTACCAAAACACAAGAGAAGTCTATAGAGTTTCTTTGGTAGGATTAATTTCATTTAGAGATTCATTCCAAATTTTGTAGAGATAGTCAAGCCACTTACCCCTACACTGAAGAAAGGTGAGTATTTCAAATGGACAGATGAGAGGAAACACAGCTTTAAGGCCATCAAGTAAGCCATAACTTGGGCTCCCACTTTGATCAGCCTAGACTTTAGCAAAGACTTCAACCTCTATACCTTTAGTAATGAGGAAGTGATATCTGCCATGCTTACCCAAGCTAACATTGATGACCTCGAGTAGCCACTTGCTTTTTTCATCCAAGGGTTAGAGGACTTCAAAGTCAGGTACACATATGTAGAAAAGTAAGTCTTGGCAGTGGTACAGAACTTGAAGAAATTTAGGCATATGTTGTCTAACAGTAGGATCCACCTTATGGTCCCACATCTAGGTGTCAAGTATTTCTTGACCCATCAAGATTTAAATGAAAAAAGGGTAGGGTGGATTACCAAAGTGATGGAGTATGACATAGATATCAAGATCACCAAGCTGGTGAGGGGGAGAGGCCTATGTGAATAGCTGGCTGCAGACTTAAAGCAAGAAAGGAGAGACAACTTATTAATCCATGATGTAGCCATAGCAAAAGAACCAACTGTCATAAAGGATTAGACACTGTACATGAAGCATTTCCTTCTCACATGTGAATTCCCATAGGGTCTTGATAAGACTGGGAGAAGGTATTTTAAACTCTAGTCCCTTCCTTATGTTCTAGTTGATGAAGTATTGTTTAGGAGGGATTTCTCCAGGGTCCTCCTAAGGTGCATTGACCCAAACTAGGCTAATAAGGTATTGGCTGAGTTCCATGATGGGCCAGCAGGTGGTCACTTCACCCCTAGAGCTATAACAATAAAGATAATGAGAGCTAGCTATTTTTGGCCTACTCTTTTCAAGGACACCCATGCCTGGGTAAGAAAGTGCCAAAAGTGTGCACTTTTTGATGGAAAATAGTGATTGGCTACCATGCCTCTACAGCCCATTCAAGTTGAGAAACCATTCATGCAGTGGGGCCTAGACTTCATAGGGATGATCAACCCTCCCTCCAGTGCTGGGCAAAAATGGGTCCTGACTACTACAAATTATTTCACCAGGTGGGTAAAGACCATCGCTCTGAAAGAGGTGAATGAAAGCACAGTCCTAGAGTTTTATGAGGACCTGGTAACAAGATTTGGGGTCCCAGCCACCATAATCTCAGATAACACTTTGGCTTTTATGGGGACCAGAACAGGTGAATGGGCATTGAAGTATGGCATATACCTCAACATTTCATCAAATTATTATCTGCAAGGGAATGGATTGGCTGAGTCCACCAATAAAAATCTAATCAGAATCATAAAGAGTACTATGGAAGAAAATTAGAGAACTTAGCATGCCAAGCTAAAGACAGCTCTATGGGCTGACTAAATTACTCCAAAAAGAGTAATCAAAAATTCTCCATATATGCTTGTGTATGGAAGGGAAGCTAGGCTTCCCATCTCACTTGAATTGCTAGCATTGGATCTCTCCCTCCAACTACAATTTAAAGAAGGAAATGGCTTGGAGGTCAGGTTGTGTGAGCTGATGGAACTCCAAGAGGTAAGGGATCGGGTTGTGGCTTCCATGACCAGTCGCCAACAACAAGTAAAGAGGCACTTTGACAAGAAATCTTTACTAAAGGATTTTGCTGAAGGAGAAATCATCTTAAAGTGGGATGAAGATCAAGCTAAGCCCAAAAAACATGCAAAATTCAATGCCCTATGGAGTGGTCCTTACATGATCACTCAGTGCAAGCAACATAATGCATTCCAACTTTCTAGGTTAGACAGTGAAGAATTGTGTATCCCAATTAATGGGATACATCTGAAATGCTACCACTAATTTTTTGGGTTTGCTTGTACATATTCTCCTTTTGTTTTCTTTTCTTGTTTCCCCTAAGTGTTGTTCCACAAGTTGTAGCTTTCTTAGCCTTCCATTTTTTTTCTTTTCCTTAGAGGTGGGTCTGCACATTTTTGTTCTAAGATATAACAAAGATGTTTTCGGTTCTCAAAGTTACTACTAACTCCATGCCTAATGGATTTTCAAGGCAGCTAGTTTCTAAGTATGGCAGGCATGCTTCCCCTGTGAGTCACCAATATGTTGACCATTTTTTTCCTAATAAGACAAAAAATTGGTCCCCTCCTGTCCCTACTATTTGAAGCCAGTTCATTTGTTGATTTTGCATGAATATATTCATTTTTATGGACTCTATAGAATTTCTATAGACTCTACAGGTCTAAATCTATGGACTCTATAGGTTTTAGAATTTCTACAAACTCTATAGGTTTTGGACTTCTATGGACTCGGTAGGATAGTCCTTTGGCATTTGGGGAATCAGTTCAAAGAGTTTTGGGTTTTACAAAGCTTCTTTGGGCTCTGGTCTAAAGAAAATCACAAGAAAATTCAACGTCTTTGAACCATTAAACTTCGTTCAATTAGTTCAATTTCAATGCTTCTTTCAACAGCTTTAAGGTTTAAACGTTCGGTTCAAATGCAAAGAGTTCATCGGGCTTGGCTTTTGGTTCATTGGCGTGCTCCTTTGAACCTTTGAACTGTTGAACCAAATTTTAGTTCAATGGAAAAGGTTCAACGGCTTCGGTTCAAAGGAAAATTTTAATGAAGAGGTTTGTCAATCTTGGTTCATGCAAGGAGTTCAATGGTTTATTTCATACTTCATCAGCTTTTATGAACTTTGGCATCAATGCGCAATGCTTGAACCAAATCGTTGAACCATTTTTTGTTCAATGGGTTTAGTTTAAAGGCAGGGTTCAAGGAAAAGTTCAATGGAAGGGTACAAAGGTTCATTGGTGCACTCGGTTGAACCATTGAATCATTGAACCAAATTTGGGTTTAACGGCTTGGTTTAATAGGCTAGTTCAATGCATGGTTCAAGGATATGCCCTTGAATCGAAGGGCATTCATGGTCAAATGGCCTTTTCAGAGGGCTGACACTTCAAGGACTTTTCAAATTTCAGGCATGGTTCATTTCAATTCAAAGGTTCATCAGATTTTGTTCACTCCCCATTGGCGCGCAATGGTTGAACTTTGAACCATTAAACCAAATTTTGGTTCAATGGGTTCAACTCAAGGGTCTGCCCCAAGCTGAAGGGGATATTCAATTCCAAAGCACCCTTTCAGAGGGTGGGCACTTCATATTTCAAAGATTTGGGTGTGCCTCAAAGTAACAAAGGGAAGAAAGGGGAAGGAATTTCCATGGACAATTTATCTGCAAAATTGCATATCCAAGTGCAAAGTCAAAGCAGAAGAATTTCTGCAGACATTTTGTCCACAAAAAATACAATGAAGCCAAGACCTGGGGAAATTGACCCAGGGAAATTGTTTATAGATAATTTACCCACGGGACCCCAGGAGGAATTAACGAAGATAGAAAAGTGTAGGTGCCCGAGGAGATGCCACATGGACTCGATGATGGTCGTGAGGCCGTCAAATTTAAAGGAATGGAATAGCCATTGGTATTCAAAGAATGATGGCTGCAGAAATGTCAAATTTAGTGAAATGAAGTAGCCATTTGGTTTTTAATCTGTAGGAGCGCTAAATGGAAAGAGAAGGAGCCAAGTAACCAAAAATACAAATTTCAAGTGACAAGGTAGGGAGCAATCAAGCAGTTCAAGTGGCATAAACAGGGTAATTTATTGCCTGATGGCATGAATGACAAATGAGTAGAGTCATAGGTAGGTGATGAGTGAGCAGTTAAGTCTGACTAGCAAAAATTGGAGAAGCGTCTTTGGTAGGTGAAATAGTGCTAGCAAATTGATCATTTGGAATGATAGCAGCTAGCAGTACAACCGCTTTCTCTATTTCAAATTTAATTAGAAGGCAAACCATGTAAGTCATCCAAGTAGGAAATGTAAGTCTCGAACATGCAAAATGAACAGTCCATTTAATGCCTTGAGTGACTTGTTCTCTTCATGAAGGGACACATATGACACTTGTAAAAGAAGGAGCGTCAAATGGGCCTCTTTGCTTCTCATTTATATTATGGACTTGTTCATTTTGTAATTTATATTTTCACAATTTTACAAGGTGCAGCCCTACTAAAATTTCTACCTGAATCTATAAACACAATTTTACCTCTTCTTAGATAGATTTTCTACGTATGTCCTGAGTATTGATTTGTGTTTCAGTCATTGTCTTTGATGCTCTCACAGGTTCAACACCAACACACTAGCTATCTGCAAGGTGCCATCTACAGCTGATAGGAGAAGAGTTTTATTTTAGAGTATAGAACAGAGGGATTATCTATAAAGTGCTTCTTATAACACCTTTCGATGAACCTCCTTTTTTGTATCTTTCATTTTTACCTCTTTGTCAAGTTTGCATATTGTTTCTTCTATCAAGGGTGCAACGTATAAGTGTGTTTGTCTAATTTTGAGAGTGTGTGTGAAAGGGTCATATTATTTTGGTGTATCACCTCCTTAGAGTAGGTTGTTTGTTTTCAGCCTCTTCCTCCCTTCCCCCCAATTTACCCATATATCTATATATCTATATTTTGCACTGCCTGAAACAAACAATGATACATCAAAGGGAGCTAGCCCTTAACTAGAGACTCTCCTATCTTGCTTCGTCATCCCACAGGTGAGAGAGGAGTTTCCATGTTGCGAGGAGAAGGCATGAATTGGTTTTTCGACCACTGGGTGTAATTTTCTACATCAACAATACCTTTGTAATAAATGCATGAATGGTGGTGGTTGGTGAGAGATCCAAAGTCTTCAAAAAAATTTACAACTTTGTAATTTTGCTATTTTCACTTTGACCTTCAGATTATATGAGTTTGGTTTATTTGACTTTTTTAAAATGGGAAGGAAAAAACTCAAGGAGTAATTTTCAACCTTTCAAGTTGCAATTTTCACTTGGAGTTTTGGAATCTATAAGAAAAGTGGTTGGTGGGAAGCAAAACTCAAATTGCAATTTACAACTTTGTAAGTTGAAAATTGCAACCAAATTTCCAATTTTTAGTTGAAGTGTTTCATGGGAAGCATAGGTTGGGAAGAAATTTATAATTTTTCAAGTTGTAAATTACATTATAATATGTAATTTCCATGAGGTATATGGTTTGTGCAAAGTATAATTCCACTTGTAATTTATAACTTTGTAAGCTGAAAATTGTGAGTGGAGTTCTAGTTTTCACTAACTAGGTGTTTTGTGCGAAGCAGAGGTCTGGGTGCAATTTTCAAGTTTGAAAATTAAAAATTGCACCTAGATATTTGATTTTTTTTGGGCTAATTTATTATGGGAAGTAGAGTTTGGGAATTAATTTTCAAGTTTGCAAGTTACAAATTGTATTCTAATCTCTATTTCTAACCAGCTTAGGAAAATGAGTGTTTTGGGTCAATTTAAGGCATTTTTACAAAACATTAATGGGTCTCCCTTAGGGTACATGAAATTTTGACATTTTTGGGACAAAAATATCAATATTTTTGGCAACATTTATGGGGTGATTTCCTACTAATCAATTTCTTTCCAGTAGCCTTCTAGTTCATTGGGCATGGAGTCATTTTAGGCTTAACACACTTTAACTGGTAAAGAACAAAAATAGGATTTGCCTAAACAAGAACACAATAGGGAAAAATAAAACAAACCAAAGAAATAAAAACTCCTAATAATTTGACCTAAGTGAAAACACTTATTTGGAAAACACAACTAACCCTCATATATACAAAAAATATTTTTTAGAATGGATTCCAACGTCAAAATCAAGCTTTGAGGTGTATCCATTGACTGGGATAGGTAGTTCTGATCCATCAAGCTTAGATAGATTAAATGAATTATCTACTATGCACTAAGTTATAATGTATGGACCACTTCATATTGCATCAAACTTGGTGTGTCTGCATGGTTTAGCTTTATCTACATCCCATTTAAGAACCATGTCTCCTTCATTGAATCTCATGTTAGATGATTTTTTAATAAAAATTCTTCTTTGTTTGAGCTTAATTTACTTCTATAACTTTCATTGACTAGTTTTTAACTTATTCTAGTTCCATGAGTTCTACTAATCTTTCTATAATTTCATCATTGTCAATCAAATCCAATTGATGATTGAGTTATAGATATGGTAACTCAATTGACATCAGGACTCAAGATTCCCTTCCGTATACCAACATAAATGGAGAGTTACCAATGTATCTCTTAGGAGTGATCCCTATTATCACATAGTACTAATTTCAAATTTTTGTGACATGTCCTTTGAAGGAATATTTCTAATAATCTAGACTTATGTCCCTAAATTGGATGGGAGATAATCTTTGAAATGAATATTTTTTAGGTTTTGTGTAAGTTTCACATGGAGAGTATGGTAATAATTTGTATTTATTCCCCATTTATTATATTGGAGAGAATTTAAAATTATAAAATTTTAAATAATGTATACATATTGATATTTTTTTTTTAGTTGGACTATAGATAAGTCCAAATTATCTGAAATAGTCCCTTTTGGATGTCCTCTATTATCCTTTTGATAATTATTATGAGGATATTATTGGTAGATTTAGCTAAACCATTACCCTTCAGGTAATAATTAGAAGAAGTACTTAGGTATACATTGTGATTTACAACCCATTCACTCACTTGAGTTCCTACAAAAGCTTTGGCATTATCTAAGATAATGGTTTAAAGAACACCAAACCTTAAGATGATACCATCCATTAATTTTAGAATAGATTCCTCCATAGCATTGTTTAGTCCATCTTGTGAAATAGTTCATTATTATAAGAACCCATTTATGGCTTGCACTTGATAGTGGATTGATCATACCAATGAAATCTAATCTATATTAAACAAATGGTTTGTCAAATTGAATTGATCTGAGAGGGAAAACTACTAATTTTTGCATGCCTATGAAGTAAGCTCACTTCTTGTAGTTCCTTACCCATTTATTAGTAATTTTAAACATTTCAACACAATAATATCTCCCTCTCATTATTTTCATGGTCATGGTTCTTGTTGATAAATTCCCGCCTGATAGACCATCATGAAACTCTTTGAGAACCATGGGGACTTGATTATGTTTGATACATCTTAGCAAAAATCCATTCATATCTTTTCTAAACAATATTATATCAACAAGAACATACATAATGGATTGGAATCTAAAATACCTTTTCTTGGATTACTAAAAATCATATGGGTACTCACCAATCTATAGGAAGATGGTCATATCATAGATCTAGCTATTAAAAATAGGTGGATTGGCTAGCTAAGATGCATTTTGATCATATACTACTTCAGATATTATTTCATCAGTCCTGATATTAGAAGCTAGTTATT
This sequence comes from Torreya grandis, assembly GCA_037957365.1. Lineage (NCBI taxonomy): Eukaryota > Viridiplantae > Streptophyta > Pinopsida > Cupressales > Taxaceae > Torreya > Torreya grandis. Next base: position 128 of record JARHVA010005224.1, on the reverse strand, counting down.
CACATAAACCCTTTCCTCTTATAATCTTTATAATTTTGATATCCAGATCATATTCCATGAATTTTGTGATCCATCCTACTCTTTTTCCATTTATTTCCTAGATCAGTAGGAACTCTGATACTTTAGTG
>JARHVA010005223.1:1242500-1272683 GCA_037957365.1 Torreya grandis | reverse complement strand
GCTTAGGGGTCATGGGACATTAAATCACCAAATCGATTTCATTTTTGAGGTAGTGGTTAAAAACTTAGGTAAAATGGGTTTAAGTTAAAATAAAAAATAAGTAAAGAAGAAGGTTTTAGTTTAGATAACTAAAAGGAAATTATAATGAATCATTTCCATGCATAACGTCAAATGAAAATTAGGGTTATCTTGAAGTCATGGTTAAATATTATGTCTTTTTATATGAGGAGGTATTTTTACTTTTCCATTTGGAAGGAAATGCATTATAATTTTCATGTATCCACCATACATAATAAACCTTAATTGAAATATGATTTTATTTTATTAATATGGTTGTGCATTTAAGGAATTAAAGTTTTGTGTTGAAGAACTTGCATGGATCTAGGAGAAATTTTAGGGCATACAAAAAATGGGGAAGAAGAGAAAACATAATAAAAGAGAAGATAAATGGGGGGGGGAGTGGTAAAAACATATGAAAAGAGAATAAGCTAGAAGGTTTATCAAAGGAAATAAGATTTATTACTATTCTCAACATTCAATAAGTGACAACCATTGTTCTCTTCAATAACCATGCAAGTGGATGTATTATAATTTTAAATTCATATAATAATGTGGGTTTACCTAAGTATGAATGTATTATGTTTATTTTGTTTATTTCAATCTATAAATAGAATTAGGGGCCCTCTTGTCCATTGGGTTAGATTATACATCTAATTGGATGCATATAATGGTAGTCCTTTGGCCATTCATAGATATCACACAACCAAATAGAAAATAAAATAAAAAGAGTTTAAATTTCATTTTTCCATTTTTAAATAAAATAATCTCTATGTATTTAAAATAATTTCACTCTTATAAACATGTGGATGGAATAAATTTCATATATAGGACTATAAGGTTGAGGGAAAACTAACCATATAAACCTATAAATATTTTTGAATAAATGAATTTTATTACATTCATGTCTACAGTTGAATATCCTTTGTTAGTTGACTTGCATATGAGAAGGAACACAAAAACAATTCTTAATTTATTATTACTACAAGTTTTAAAAATTAGAAAAGAGGAGAAATGAATTTTATTTGTATAGTATCATTTTCATAGTGACACTCACTTATAGCTCCTTTAGTGATCTCTGACCTTAGTTCCACCTTCATTGCAAAAACTAAAACAAGCTCTTTAAGCTTTGAAAAAGAGTCAGAATCATTTTTTAGAACTATATTTAATGCTTTGTTGAATATACAAAAATGCTTATTTAATTTAAATATGTCATCCATTCTAACCTTGATATGTGAGATATAAATAACATTTCATAATGAGTTATTTCCATTATATTTTTCTTGATTTAAAAGGTTTTCCAATAAAGGAGTTTTAGGTTTGCATTTTTTAAAAATCATTTAAGAGTTTTAGAAAGGAGTTAAGAAAGAAAAAAACTATGAAATATCTTTCATAGTTCAAATACAAATAAAATATATATTTGGTGGCCCAAAAAATTCATTAAATAAAAATAATTTGAAATGGAATTGAAATTACAAGAACAAGTTCAATAGTCAGAATGCATGATTCAATAATACTTAAGGGAACATGAAACTAGGAAATGGTTTTAAAGAAGGTTTTAATGAAGGAAATTAATATGAATGGAAGCGACTACTTAGCTAATGTTTTACATGTGTATGATACCATTATGCTAATCAAAATCTCCAGTAGAAGATATAAAGAAAAAATAAAAATTCATCTACCATTACATCATAGTAGGGAACCTTCTAGAAGTGCATTCATGTAGTTGTTAACAATCATCAATCTAAATACCAAACCTTTCCCATTAAATTATTAGGTAAATTATTTGGGTATCCTATTTCCATTTTGATATATATTGGAGATACATAATTTTTTTTCACTCCTAGTATGTTAAATAAGTTACATAGGAAAGTTGGTTTCATTGAAAATGCTTGGTCAATGAAGTATGGGAATGAATCTAAGGTCAAGGTAGATAGGTGTCCTTTTTGAGGAAAATGTGAAGTTATCATAATTAACCATGGTATTTTATGTTTATTGAGAACCATTTTGACCATATGACATGATCCTAGGAGTGAATTAGTTCTCTATGCATAAAGTAGATGTTGACTGATTTTTTAAATAAGGTTGAATGATTAGATTATTTGTAGAATCAAAACCAAATTTGAAGAGAAAATAAAGAATTGAAATCAATAAAAATTTTAGACATTCAATTGAATAAGGATCAATATAATGGATGTCAATAATTCTTGGTTAAAGTCTATGAGATTGAATAAACCATGGAACCCACCATTGAAGACTACCCCTTTCTATAAAAGTTCTAATATGCTTTTCAAAAGAGTTACCTAGTTTACCTCCAAAAAGGGAATATAAATTTACTATTGACATCATTCTAGGATGGGAACCTAAATCTAAGGTTCTCTTAATAATGGAAAAAATATAATTAGTTGAGATAAAATCCCAACTTCAATAAATGTTGGCCAAAGGGTTGATTCAGCCAAGTGTATCACCATGGGGTGCACCAGTAGTATTTATGAAGAAGAAGGATGTATATCTTCACCTATCCATATATTAAAAGATGTTTAATAATCTGACCATGAATAACACATATCCCATACCTTGTATTGATGATTTTTTTATCAAATTCAAGTTACAATGATCTTTTCTAAGATTGACCTATGAGCAGGGTACTATCAGTTAAGGATCAATTAAGAAGACATTCCAAAAACAACCTTCAGGACAAGATACATGCATTATGAATTTATAGTGCTTCTTTTTGGGATAATGAATGCACCTATAACATTCATGAATATCATGAATAATGTATTTAGGTATTAAATTGATTATTTTGTGATTATTTTTCTTGATGACATCCTAATTTATTCTAAAAAAGAAGAGGAACATATTGAACATTTAAATTTGGTTATGTAATGGTTAAGAAAGCATAAGATCTATGGGAAATTATCAAAGTGTGATTTTTTTCAAATAAGAGTAAAATACTTGGAGTATGTAATATCTACATAGGTATTTTTTATAGATACAACTAAAATAAGATCCATTATAGATTGGACAACCCCTAATAATGTGCATGAGGTACATATATTCATGGGTTTAGCAAGATATGATAGGAAATTTTTGCTGAATTTCTTTAAGATAGATAATAAAATAACATCTATCTAATGAAAATAGTAATGTTTTATTTAGATCAATGAATTCAAATAAGAATTTAAAATTCTAAAAAATAGGCTTACTTCAGCACTAGTGTTGTGTATTATATATATACATATTATTTTCAAACTATATCGATTGTTGATTCTTTCTCTCTTGTATAAACCCATCGAGTCTCAATCTCTCTAAGTGCATGCCTTAAAGGGTGTAGTGAGAAAGGGATGGGTAGACCATTGATGCTTCACATGATTTTTCCCCCATGTACCACCACTTTTTATCTACACAACCATCTCCTATAAACTTCCCTAAGCTACACCATCTCTCTTACACACTCCTCTAAGCAATTCACAACCTTAATTATCCCCTTTTTAAGATTAAAACCCCCTTTTGACATTTACCTACATTTTTGGCTTGAGTCAACCCTATATTAGTATTGATATTTGCACGTTATAATTCTAAGTCATCCTTGGCTGACCTAGATTAGGACCTAAATTTTTTATCAATTAATTATACATAGTCAAATTTGGTCAACCTTGTCAGATAATTTTTTTTAAAGGTTTAGGGTTAGATTCAAATTTATCTACACATCCATTTCCACAATTTATGAGAGGAAGAGAATAAGAATAATATTATACATCACATCTACTTATCCACCATTCTAATTGAGGATCATTTCCTAGGGGTTCCATAATTTCTTTATAGATATGGATCTTATCTTGTGGAGAAGTATTTTAGATGCATAGAGAAGTTTTGTATCCTAGAGTTGACTTATCCTTGTTATCCTTACATACCGCAATGACCTATTGTGAATCACCTTGGCCAATGCATAGAATGAGGATTGGTGGGTTCATCATTAAATTTAATTATTCCTAAATTTATTCCTCCTTTGTTAAAGTAGACAAATTTCATTTGTACTTATTTCCCATGCATTAAGATTTCCTATACATTGGCTTGAGTATATATTTTCTATGCATGTTTAATTTTTATGTTTATTACCCACACTTTGTGCCTTAATATTTGGTGATCACTATATTATATTCTTATTTACTTGTTATTTACTTAGTTAATATGAAAACATAGGACCTAGATAGGGTTATTGCATAATGTTACTTGACTAGAAGATTTGGAACCTTCTCTAGTGATGTTATTATGGTAAGATATCCCTTGGTTAGGTCTACCAAATCCATCTTAGTTATGACCCTAAATGTATAATGTATCAAAAAATGAAATTATAAGTAGTGTTTATCTTCTCCAATGTAGGATTGATTAATAGGTCAAATGTATTTCTATTTGTATACATTATGTAAATGCAGTGTGAATCAAAACCTTGTAGGTTTTCTTTCATGCATTCATTTTATCATCATATTATATATTTTTACTATTTTTAAGTACTATATCAAACTTGTCATTATATTTGTATCAATTTGTGCATAAGTTTAATAGACAATCACTTTAAAACAACTTTTTTATGTCTGTGCAGGTCTTCTCCAAATACAGGTGACTAGATAGATTATCTTGACATAGTCATCTTCTTCAGCTATAAGATTGCATACATGGTCAAGATAGTTAACTCTTTTTCTAGTTATTATTTTTTAGCATATATGTTTGAGCCAATATACTCTATTCATAAATTATTTTTCATTGCACAGGTTTTGTAGACTCCATCAACCTAGTCAACTCTATGCGTAGAATATTTAAATCAGAACTTGATCACCATAGCATAAAATTTTGAAAACTAAGCATATTAAAAACCACAAAGGTTCGTTCATATTTTTTCTATCATTTCAGTTTTTCATTTATAGTACTATTTTTCACAAGTTTAAAGTCTATAAAATTGTAACCCTGTAACAAACTGGGTCAACTAACTCAATATATTTATATAGCCTATATTCTATCTAGAAGAAATATTTGACTTGTTTGAATTTTTTCTTCTTAAACTTGATTTCACAGAACAATAGTGAACCTGTAAACTCTATTATCCATTATTTACATATAATTTCACCTAAACTAACTCTATACTCTTCACAGTCATGTAATTAACTTATTTTTCTATTAATTAGTTCACTTTTTATTTTTGATTATTTGCATGCTTAGAGTAACAAACATATATTAATTAGATGGTTTTTTAATTTACCAATTTAGTCAAACTATTTTTCTCTTTTACACACACTTTTAAATCACTTTACACTTCTAAATCATTAAACATTTTTCTTCCCAAGGAATACCTACTTGGATTTCATCACCAAGGGCTAATGTGACATGGTTTATTTGACAAGTGTAGACACGTGGCTGATGGTATGTATTGGCAAAACACCTGACAACCTTATCATTATGGGATTATGAAGTGAGGGGCTAGGCCCCAATACTAATCTAGTGCCATCACTAATATAGATCCCTTTTAGCTTAAACTACCTAAAAATATTCATATATTGCTTTCTAGTTCCTTCATACAACCAAATCCCAATCACATTAATTTTAAATTTTATTATAACTTAAAAAAACACTTAGGAATAAACAATTAGTCAACATTTAGATTCAAGTTGTTCTTTTATCTTTGATCATTTTATTTTGCATTGAAGAAATTGAAATATCCATCATTAGTGTAAGGGTTTTGCTATGTTTTTCAATTGAATCAATCACATTGAGCCAATTGCTTGTGCGCTTCATTTAATTTTCTAAGATATTATCTTTCAAAAATTTTCTCTATTTGTAGAACACTATCATCTTTATTGTCATAGTATCTTATCATCTATTCATCTTCTTTCCATTCAATACATAGTCAACCTATGCAACTATGTATTTTATCACCCTATTTTGTTTCCTATCTAGTAGTACATAGTCGACTTGTATGATGGTGTCCTCTTGTTTCCCATTCTATTTTTTATTTTAAAAAACATTTTTGATCTATGTGATTTTGTATCCTATCAACTAATTCTTTTTCTATCAAAATTTTAACCTCTTTCCTTCATCATGAACATCTTATTTGAGGATAATATAGAATTAAATATGACAAATATGATGAATCTTACCATTCCTAAGAGGTTTCCCAAGACACAACTTATGGTTCCCACCTTAGATGAAAGTAATGTTTATCTTTCCACTCACACTACAAATGATGGGACTCCTACCCATTCATACTCAATTTGTAATCATTTATTATCCTCAGAACATAAGTGTGATTAATAGTATACAATTTAAATGCTATTCTTCATTAACTAATTTCCTCAACATCTATGAAAGGACCCTTCAACCATTTATAATATTATGATTGGTCCTCAAGTAGAAGAACCTCTTTCACCCTCCCCTACCTTCTCTCATATATTTGGTGGAAACACTTTATTTACTTCTAAACCTTTTCCTTATATTAGGTCTCATTCACACACCATGACATATTTTATGACTTATTCAACCTCCATGCCAAGAATATCTACTAAAATGGTAGGTTTAACTTCTAGTGGGACTTTTATAAACACTATTCTCCATAATCATGCCACTAATGTATATTTTCCTTACAAAGTTAATCATGATACTAGTGCTTCCTTTTATACAAATCCTAATCATGTTATTAGTGCTTCATTTTTTACCAATGTTTCTCATTCCATATGTTCATCACATGCTACTAATCATAGTGTAACTCAAGCCATTAATACCAATACTAATGCATCATCTACTATGTACATTAGTCAAAATATTCTCCAAAATTATCAAATATTATTACAAACAATAAAATTCATTCTATTCAAACCAATAGTGCAAATCAAATGATGTAGATCCAAAACCATCTCATTAAAATTCAAAAATAATCCCAATGGGTTTTATGGGGAGAAAAAAATTTGAATGCCCCCACCCCCCTTAGGGATTACCATGGTAACCTTATTTATCAACCAAACCTTAGTAATAAAACAATAAAACATCTCTAAAAAGAACATCTTGTACCTAAAATTAGTAATATTAACATAGGAGGTATTACACCTACCATCACCTTTAATGGGCCCACTAATCCTAGATTATACTTAAAGACATTTGGTAAGCTTTATAAATATTGGGAAAAACTTAATACCTTTGTTGATACTAAAATATTATATAAAACACTCTCAAGAGATGTTTTAGATTGGTATATGTAGAGTAAAAAACTCTACATTTTTTATCTATTGAGTTTCAATTGTGCACTCCATGTTTTACCCTTGTGCATTTCAGTTTCAAAGTAGTGACGTTTTTCGACACAGAGCATGGGCATGAATTTATTTTTTCCTAAATTTTGTCTAAGTATCAAAGTCACATGGAAGCTTCCAAGTGTCATCAGCTGAAACACACTTTATAATTTCTATATGTTGCTCGAAACATGCCACATGTCCTGTGGTAACTCATTGGAGCATGACAAGTGTTGACATCCACATTTCAAATTTATTATTAGTTTTGAAAGCTTCTTTCAATAAGCTTCTCTCAGGGTCAAGCAAAAGGCACCAAGTGCAACTATAGAAGGATTCAATATGTTTTTCTAAAAGCAACAAAAGATGTCACGTATCCCTAGCTAAAGAAAGTGGAAGCTATCACGTGTCAACATCTGAAATATCTTCATTTTGTTTCATTATTAGAGTAAATAATATGGTGGGCCACAAGTTTTATTTCTAAAGTCAAGAGAAGCCACCAAGTGTCACCAATTGTATGAATCTAAAATGAGTCCTAAATGTTTCTACAGTCTAGCTAAAGCTCAATAGAAGCCTCCACGTGTTCCTAGCTAAAACAATGGAAGCTGCCACATGTCCCTTATTAAAATACATGGAAAGTGACACCTGTCCCTGTTCCCCTTTTGAAGCTACTCAGGCAAGAAGTGTTGTGGGTCCCATTTTCTATAAGTTGTTAATGTTTTGAAGTAGCAGACTTTGATAGATGTCAAACACATAACACTAATAAGTAAAGACATATAAAGAGTATAAGTTATGCAAAAAGTGTCGTGTGTTTTTTGTAAGTGCCATGGAAGCTACCAAGTGTCATTTTCTAGTGTCACCTAAATAACGAGATGGTTTTCAAGTGAAAAAGTAGATACTACCAAGTGTCCTCACCTGTTTCACAGTGGGAAGCATCTTATGTATCTATTTTAGCCAATGAACTTGTAGGGAGACAAAACATTTCAAATCATGGAAATATCTTTTGTTAGAAACTTTTAGTTTAGTTAGAGTTTAGTTAGACCATTCGATTTGGAATGTGCAGGAAATCTAGAGCTAGTTCGATGCTATAAATATGGGTGCAGAGATCATCAAAAATCATCAGAAGATAGAGAAAATTTTCTCTAGGAGATTATTGTCAAGAAGTTTAAGAATTTTTTTAGTTGTGACTAGGATTATCATTTTCCTTTAGTCTATTTTCTTGAGTTATAAAGTTTGTATAACTGTGCATGTCTCTGTGCCTTTTATGTGACTAGAAAATTAATAATAAGACTAATTTTTGTGCCTTTGTTGATATTTTCTGTGTTATTGCAAAATCATCTAAGTTGTGAGCCTTTGATCCTATCTATTTTCATCTTTTACATTGATGATGCCTTGTTTGCTCTTTAATGTAATTGAATCCTAAAGATAGCTTCACTATGCTTAGAATCGAGGGTCGAATTAAATTCAAGGACATCACCATAGTTAGATTTTCTTTCATTGCATTTGTGTTTTTGTTTAATTTATATCCTTTTTCCCCATAATACTTTTGAGATAAAGAAGAGCTAGCTTCTTTAAAATTTGGAGGTCGTTTCAGGTCACAAGTCCCACATTCCTAAAAATTCCCATTGTTGGTGTTAGAATTAATGTAATTCTAAGCATCAACATTTTTTGACACACTCAATGGGAAACCATCTTGAAGTTTCTTTCAAGACCATATGAACTAGAGAGCTATAAGGAGTCAGAGCTGTGGACCAATAACAATATCTCAATCTACTATAAATCCAGGTATTCTTTTTCCACCTTTGATAACTAGTCCAAGAAGGAGGGTAAATCAATTTATATCAATACCAAGAGTAAACATGGGAGCACCTTAGCCCCAAGGAATTATGCAAGTTGGAACATTGGTAGTCCTCTGATTCTCCCAATACCACCAACCACTTGGGATCCTATTCTAGTAAATGCCCTGAAAGCTCTATCCAAATTCAGTGGGAAAGATTTTAAAGCACCTAAAGAACATCTTTAGGATGTATCTAATGTATGTGCCATACATGTGGTCACACAACAAAATGTGGCTATAAGATTTTTAGCAGCTTTTTTTAAATGGAAGGCTCTAAAATGGTATCGATCTTTGACCCCAAATACAATATCTACATGGGATCATCCTGGAGATCTTTTTTTTGAAAGGTTTGAAGAAAAGAGTGGTAAATATTCTTTGTTGCAATAATTGATTACTATCAAAAGGGCACCACAAGAAGTAATGACTAATTTCAATTCAATATTTCAAAAGACTTGGGAAAGGATTCCTGCTACAACAAGACCATTACTAGGTATGGCTATAGTATTTTATCTTAAATCTTTAAATTTAGATATATCAGTAATGATTCAGTCACTTAGAGCTCAGACTCTGCCAGAAGCACATGACTATGCATTTAGAGCTAAAAATATTTTAATAGATGCTAGAAAGTTACCCCCACGGCCTCCCATGCCCATGTTTCTAGAGATTAGCTTACCTTTGCCTCAAGAAACCCCTAATTCCATAGCCTCACCTATGTCTATGTACACATATCCTCAACAACCTACTAAAGAACTTGTCCCTGCCCAGTCATCTGAGATGGATGATATCAAGAAAATCTTAAGGACATTTTCTAGTGAGTTAATTAACATAAAAAGATAGCATAATCCTTATCCTAAACCCCAATATCAAGGATACCAAGGAAATATATTTCCACCATAGTCAAACTAGTATCAGGGTCCTCCAAGGCAAACTAACCCTTAGCCAGTGAACCTAATAGTTGCAGCCCCTACACCCTCACAAACTATTCCCCCTAATTCAAATAGGGAGATTGTTTAAGGAAAAAATAATTACATAGATGGCACCAATGCCTAGTGTTTCCCTTGTAATAATTCTCATATGCCCAAATATTGTCCCATGGGTAATTTACAACAAAAGGTAGTAGAGCAAAGAAGAATGGACAGACAATTTACAAGTACTTCTGACACTCAAGGCTACCAATCCCCTGGTATGCAAAATTTAGTCCTAATGGATCAGATGCAAGGGATGTCCTTACAACAAGAAGAATAAATATCCCCTAAGCATGATTTGTTTTCATGGGTTGAAGATGAAGAGTCAGTATTCTTGAATGAATCTTCCACTTCCAAGAAGCTAGTAGTACAATCAGATTACTACACCAGATCAAAGAGAAGGATGATGGAATAGCCTGAAGTCACAAATAGTAATTTATGGGGCCTCCTCCATTTCAAAGTGATCAAAACATAGCTACTAGAAAAGAAGTGCATCAGCCAGTGTAAAATCAATTAGTTCCTAGACAAGTTCAAGAAAAAGCAAGGTATCCTTATTTTCCAAGAACCCAAACATTAGGACCAATGAATGTGGTGGATCAGCTGAAGAGGACTCCAACACAAGTGTCAATATGGGACATATTAGCCATTCCTAAGCAAAATATACTATTACAAGAAGCTCTATAGCGCCAAGCAGTGCTTAAACATACTAGCACCAAAGAAGGACCTGCTGATAAAGAAAAGCTCAAGGACACAATTCCTCTATAGACAACAACCCTTTTGAACAATGCAGTAGAGGTAAGTAAATCCAAGCCAGAGCCCTTCTATTTGACTCTGATAGTTGGAAAGAAACTATTGCATAATGAGATGATAGACTTAGGGGCTAGTACTATAGTAATACCTAAGAAAATAGCTGATGCTTTAATAATAAAGTATGAGCCACTTACTAGTGGAGTCATGTAGTTGGATGGCAAATCAGTGCAAACAATAGGGAGAATTAAACAATTCCCATTGCAATTATATACTTTCCCCAATATAATTGTCAATCAAGATGTAGTAGTCATAGATATACCCCCTATATTTGGCCTATGTTTATCCAAGGATTTCACAGTCAAGATAGGAGGATATATGTCACTTGATTGGTTTCACCTCATCCTAAAAACCAAATATGGTTCAAAGATGAAAAAACTATCTGAGCTATTATCTACGGATCACATCACCGATGAACCAAACTCAAAATTAGAGGTAGCTCATGCTATGCTAAATAAGGAAGAAAGGGTCTTTGTTGAAGAGTTAGGTGACTAGATTGAACATGACCAAGAAGAGGAAAATAACCATTTATTATCTATGATGCATCATGAACCATAAGGAAATAATGACTCTACTGGTCTGGGCACTTATGTCATTCTTGATGAAGATCATAAAATCCCAAATGTTTTAAGGGAAGAAACTCCAACTACTCAAGAATCTGAAAAGAATTTAGAAATTTGGACCTTAAATTTTGATGGGGCTAGAAGTAAAAGTGGTGCTGGAGTAGGAATTTGTCTTTCTTCTCCAAATGGTGAGAAAATTTCAAGAGTTATCCGTTTCCAATTTGCCTGTACTAATAATGATGTTGAATATAAATCCTTAGTACATGGGCTCATATTAGCCAAGAAAAAGGGAGTAATGAATTTGATAGTAAAAGGAGATTCAGAATTAGTGGTGAAGTTAATTAGGGAAAAGGCAATAGCCAAAAATGCAAGGATGAGATCCTATAGACATAGAATTTGGGACTTAATAAAATATTTTGAAGCTTTCAATATTGAAGTAGTTCTTAGAACCCAAAATTTTGAAGCTAATAAGATGGCACAGATTGGCTCATAGTTTGACCTAGCCACTGGTTTATTAGTTATCAATGAGTTAGTAAAAGTTATAGTAAGGCCAACTATCCTAGACAATGATGAGAATTGACAAGTATTTGAAAATGATTCTTAGGTACTCTCATTATTACAATAATTAGGAGAATTTGCTGATCAATTGCAACCAATAATTGAAGAGGCATATGGAGACCAAGTTATACAATTAAAGAATAATAAGTTTCCCAGAGGCTTGATCTCTTTAGAAAACCTATATGATCCAGAAGATGTAGGCCTAGAGAAAAAAATATTCCAAGTAAATAGAGTAGATTATTCTAAAATAGAGGTGAGTGAAGGGAGAAAATAAAAAATTTGAAATTCTACAACTCGAGAGGAAAGGGAAAGACTAATTGACTTATGCAAAAGATATGAAAAAGTCATAGCTTAGAGCTATGAAGACCTTCATGGATATAATAAAAACATCATTCAACACACAATAGAACTGACTGAAGGATCTAAGCCAGTCAGATAGAAGTAGAGGCCAGTAAATCCAAGGATTGAATCTATAATGGTGGTTGAGTTGTAGAAAATTTTAGATTCTAAAATAATTTTTCCAATAAAACACTCAACCTAGGTATCTAATTTAGTACTAGTTAGGAAAAAGAATGGTCACATAAGACTCTTTATGGATTTTAGAGACTTGAATAGAGAATCTATGAAAGATCACTATCCCCTGCCCTCTATGGAACAAATTTTATAGACTATGGCTGGATTAGAGAGATTTTCCTTGCTAGATGGTTTCTCTGGATACAATCAGATTTGGTTGGCTAATGAAGACAAACACAAGACTACATTTACTACCAAATGGAGAACATTTTCATATGCTAAGATGCCATTTAGCCTGTCAAATGTTGGAGCCACTTTTCAAAGATCTATGGATGTAACATTTGGGGAACTTATAAATAAAATCATCCTGATTTATCTTGATGATCTTACTATTTTTTCCAAGAATGCTGTTGATCATTTTGATCATCTAGAATCTATTTTTAAGAAATGTCAAGAATTTGGAATATCCCTGAATCCCAAGAAGTGTATCTTTGCAGTACCTCAAGGTAAACTATTGGGACATATAGTATCAAAAGAAGGAGTCTCCATAGATCTAGAGAGAGTTGCAGCCATAATGAATTTGCCCCTATCAGTAAATAAGAAAGCAATTCAATCTTTTTTGGGGAAGATTAATTTTTTCAGTTAGTTCATATCCAATTGTGTAGGCTTATTGAGACCAGTGATACTCTTGTTGAAGAAAGACCTAGTATTCAAGTGGACTACAGAAGGAAGACAAGCCTTTGAAGAGGTTAAGAAAACAATTTCAATGGCCCCAGTACTTAGAAACCCAAACTTTTCTAAGCCTTTTGTAATGAATTTCTATAGAGGAGAGATCAATATTGCTACTATCCTAACACATAAAGATGATAGACATGAGGGAGAGCATCCAATAGCCTTTTTCCAAAGGAATCTTCAGGAATACGAAACAAAATACAACTTTGTGGAGAAATAAGCATATGCTATGGTAAAATCCCTCAATAAATTTAGGCATATAGTATCAGGAAGTAAGATTTTGATACTTGTGGCTCACCCAAGTGTCAGAGAATACATTATGGAGGGTGAAATTACTAAAAAAAGAGCAAATTAGATAACAAATATCTTTAAGTATGATGTAGAGGTAAAACCCACTAAGTTAGTCAGAGGTAGGGGTTTGTGCCAATACATGACTCAAGAGCTTCTAAAGATGATACCTGAAGAAATAGATTCAGAAATAGAAAAGGAAATTGTATTGAGGATACAATAAATTGGTCATAACTCCTGGGTCACAAACAGGATCCATTTTATGAAACATGGGGTTTACCCAAAAGAAATCCATTGGGACAAGAGGATATACTATAAGATGAAAGGGGTCCATTTTGTTTTAATTGAACAAGTTCTTTTCATAAGAAATACTAATGGCAAACTTTTAAGATGCATAGAGAAAGATGAGGCTAAGAAAATGTTGCATGAAATGCATCATGGAGTCTCAGGTGGACATTTTTCTACAAGAACCATAGCTATAAAGATAAGTGAGGTAGGTTATTTCTAGCCCACTTTATTTATAGATTGTTATCAATTGGTAAAAAAGTGTCAATCTTGTCAATATTATGTGGGGATGAGAAGGAATGCAGCAATGTCCCTTAGTCCTATAATTATTGATGAACCCTTTATTCAATGGGGTCTTGACTTCATTGGAATGATAAATCTAGTGTCAATTATGGGTCACAAATAGATTATAACTGACAAAAATTATTTCACCAGATGGACTGAGGTAGTGCCACTCAAAGAAGCAACAAAAAATGTGATCCTAGATTTTCTAGGGAGTATCACTACTCGCTTTGGGGCTCCTCAGACCATAATTTTAGATAATGATAAAGCATTTTTAGGTTCTAAAGTATCTGAATTTGCATTGAATCATGGAATCTATTTGAAAACATCCTCTAATTATTAGCCTTAGGGTAATGGTTTGGCAAAATCAACCAATAAGAACCTGATTAGACTCATCAAGATAATAGGGGCTGATCATCACAAAGAGTGGCATAAAGTGCTCAATATAGCAATGTGGGCTAATAGAATTACACCTAAGTAGGTGACAAAAATTTCCCCATATGAATTGGTCTATGGAAAGCTTGCTGTAATACCCCTAAGCTTATAGATTCCTGCTCTCCAACTATTAAAATAGATTAAAATTGATGAAAATGGCCCCATACAGGTCAGACTTGCTAAAATTTTGGAAGTTCAAGAAAAGAGGGATGGAGCACATGATTCAATAATAAAGCATCAGAAAATAATTAAAGACTAATTCGATAAAAGGACTTCAAATCACCATTTCAAATTAGGCTTAATTGTTTTGAAATGGGATGCAAGAGCTACCAAGCCAGGTCAACACACTAAATTTGAAGCATTGTGGACTGGCCCCTATAAAATTCGTACATGTAAACATAAAAATTTGTTTGAGCTAGAAGCAATGGAAGGAAAACTTGAAGATATTCTTGTGAATGGGATCTACTTGAAACATTTTAGTTAAGCTATGTCTATAATGTATTATAGTTAGATAGTTTCCCTTTCCTTGTTGCTTTATTTTCCCATTTTTCTTTCCCACTCTTTCTTTTAAATAAGTGTTCTTTAAACACATGGTCATGGCTCAGAGAATTTTTTCAAAATTTTAAAAAACTCTTGAAACATTAAACCTCTCCCAAATCCTTAAATTCCCCAAGGTACCTTGCGCAACCACTTTCATGACGTGTCTAACTCGCTGTCCCATGAATATTTAGTAAGATTTGCTAACGGTTATCTAGTTTTAATGCCATTTTAAGACTTGATGGGTCATTAAATACCCCATAACAAGAGTTAAATCTTAATAGTGTCTCAAGCATTCCTATGTCTGCTAGAAAATCCCTATTACTTGCATTTTTAATTCATGGCGAACTTGCTTAGTGAAAGTGCCTTCCTTATTGCAAACCTCCATACTTGTTACCACAATTCACTATTTATAAGTATAGATATAGATATGGAGGGAACAAAGTCTATGCAAGAAGGGTCTGGGATTTATGAATCCATTGATAAGTTTCTCACAAGCAAATAATATGCTTTGGCCCCTACATAACCTTTAAAGACCTACCCACGGACTAGAGTCCCTAAAGTTGGTTATGGAAACGACCCAGCAAAGGTGGAATATTTTGTAAATGGAATCATGGACCCAATTATTCAAAATCATAGAAAAACTCTTAGAGAAGGGGTACATTAAAGGTGTATTCAGAGGGCCAAGGATAGACACTATGAAACATTCACAATGAGGATATCAACTTCTTAGCTGGCACAGTTCATTGTCCCAGGTGTACATCTATGCCCTGACTTGGTGGAAATATGTTTTGAATTGTTTCATACATCCTCAAATATCATACAATAGGGTCCATTCATTTTGAAAATTATAAAAAAGGATATCAGAGACATGTTGGCCCTGTATCATGACAAGATAGCCATGTTTTCCACCATTTCCAAAATGCAAAAAATGTGGGAAAATGTCAATACTCAATTGAGGTTTCTTAAACCAGAATTGCAATTAGGTGATGATGATACCACTATACCAACACTACCAACAACAAGAACACAATTTGCACAAGCTAGTAAAGAGTCACATTCCATGATGGCTTTCATTTTTGGAATGAAAGAGGATATCACTATCTATGAAGAGCAAATGGCCATTCTATTCAGATTGAAAACTATTGACAAGTCTCAAGAATATCGGCTGGATTTCTCTGAGTAGATTACATATTCAATGGTTGAACAACTCACCCAGTTCAAATCTAAGGGAATTTTTAATTATTCTTCTTATCTGTTTCACCTTATGTTATATCAAAACTCTAGCATCTTTTCCCAACACATGCATATAAATATGTATGACCCAAGCTTCGATCTACATAGGACCATTCCTATGTCTACATGGACACATATCTTGTCCAAAACTAGTGACCCATATGAGTTTTGGGAACTTTTTTTTGCTCCTAATTTTTGTCATCTAAGCCTAGAACTGGTTGTAAATAGATTGACTCCAAGTGTCTCAGGCCTTATGACCAATTGTATAATTCCTTGTGATTACTTTTTTGGATCCCATCATACTATTATTAGAGTCCATGGTTTTAGTGGAGAAATAGTGTTGCTACCTAAGATTTTGACCCTTAGGTTATCACTCTTATAGGTCACCAAGCAAGTGGTAATGGTGGATAATGAATATGGCACTGGTAAGAAAAAGAAGAAAATGTATAATGTTACATGGGTAATAAACAACATGTCCCTAGAGGCCAGAGATGCTGAGCTCATGTTGTTGACAAAGCTAGCCTTCTTGGGTTTCTTTCTAATTGAATATAAATGGGGATATGACCCAAATGGTTTCATAACTTCACGGGCCAAGAATAATAAGGTTGATATTAGAATTATGCTTGAAGGCCATCCCTTTTGGGAAAATATAAGAAACCCTCAGGAAGATATTCTTGATTTATATGTGGAATTGACAAATTTTCCATCAAAAGAGGCCAGGCCATGGGAGAATTTTTATGATAATAAAATAGATTTTAACCCTAAAATTAGAATGACTTCTAGTTTAAGAAGGGCATTGAAGAATAAAGATTGGAAACTTGAGAAAATAGAAGCCCATTGGAAATATAGGCAAGAGATTTTTGAGAACACTCAATCTTTTTGAAATGTGGATTTAGATGAGAAATAGGAGGAAATCTAGGATGAATGTCATCTATCTCCTATCTCTAGCCTTGATATAAGTAATTTCTAGACATAGGGTGGAGAGTTAGAAGTCAAAGCAAAATCTAGTCAAACATTGTAGACCCCAGGGCAAACCTCAGCTACAGTCACTGTAACTATTTGGCCCTAATCTCTCAGTGCCATTAAAAAAAAAAGTGTGGTATCCTCACCACCAAAAGTTTCTCCATTAGTGTCAGCCTTTGGGGTTCCCAGTTTTGTACATTCACCACTAGTAGTAGTGATAAATGTTGAAGAGAAGGAAACACAGCTAAAAGAGGAAATGCCACAGAAATGTAAGAGGAGGTTTTAGCTTGATTCAGAGGAGGGGGTAGAACCCTCACAACACCAACCACAAAGTACTTTTCCTACTCCTCAGGTATGTGTGGTTTCTCTTTCTTCTTCTCAATCTCTCTTCTTTTCTTAGGATGACAATCTCGTCGAGCCAAATAATATCCCCTGCCACCTCTATTGTGCCCATTTCTTATTTTTCCCTATCTATCCATACTCAAACCACATCATTGTCTCATTTTTCCCCCTTTATCCCAAAGAAAGTACCTCTTCATATTTCCTCTAGCCAACATTTGGCTATTCCATATGGCTTACCATAAGGTTATCCTTTTGTGGGTGGGCACATTGCCTCTCCTTCTACCTTCCAAAATCAAGCAAATGCAGCTAAGAAGGCAAGGGAAGCCCGAATGGAAAAAAATAAGATCAAAGATAATAAATCCCTAGCTACACCACATATGAGGTCACAATTTGACCCAATCCAGTAGAAACTAATGGTGACCCATTTGTCACCTAATGTAGTCTAACCAAATGAGCAAATACAGCCTGAAGATTATGTAATGAATGCAGTGGCTATAGACATGTCCCTTTTTAGACCACAAGATAGGGTTGAGCTACTAAATGAATCCACTTCTATAGTAGCTAATGATTATTTTAAAATATCAAAGAAGCTATAGAATATGGAGGCGAATCTAGCCCAAGAGAAGGCAAACTGTAGCAGTTTGACTACAAAAATCAATACCAAGAATAAAAAAATAGAGAGTCTCAACAAATAGTTGTAAGGTAATATTTCTTTTCAAACTCACTAGGCTATTTAGGCCCAAAATGATTCTTTGAAAGTAGGGCTAATGTAGGTGAAAGATGTAGTGACAGCCTTAAGGTGGGAAAAGGCAACATTACAAGAGATATATGAGGAAATCTTTCTACAAGTCACTCAACTTCAACAAAAGCTACTAAATGAGCCGAATAATACTACTACTATACAGACCCAACTTCAAGATGAGTGACAAATGATAGAACAATTGACACTTGAGTTGGCTAATAGGCCAAATAATGTAGGGGTTTTGAATCTGGTTAAGGAGCTTTATGTATCAATATGGAAAAGAATCTCTGAGGAGATTACTCAGCTCAGACCCTCTTTAACCTTTCTAGTAAATGCACATAAATTATGTGAAAAGGTGGAGACTTTAGTTGAAGACACTCTATCCACTAACTCTTTGAGAGTGTTTGAATCTCAAATGCTGCTACAAAAGCTATATGATGCAACTAATGAAACATTATCAGCAGCAAGGATTAGTGATAGAATGATCACTACCAAAAGAGTGAATGAATTTCTCAATTGCAATTCCATAGCAATCAATTATAGAGAGCTTCTAGATGGTGAAGGAGTCAAAGACATGAAACAACACATTGAAGATTTAGTGCAATTGGCTCTTCCCTCACCTTTTACTGATAGTAACACTGTGTTGATGATTGATGAAATTAAACCTTTGTTGTTAGCCAAGCAAAATGATCAAGTAGTCTTTCAGGGTTTAAGAGATGATTCATCAGTGCCTGAAGTGGAAGCTATCTTGATTCCCATTTCCTAGATTGAATTTAAATTAAAGGATATAATTCATATTTTGTAAAATTTTTCACATAAGGATATCATCAACCTTGATTTAGCCTTTAATGAATTACAAAATAAGCAGGGATTATCTAATGATGAGTGGTCTGTTTATTAGACAACCTTACTGAATTTGTGATTTTTGTCACACTTTTTATACATTCTTTGGATTCTTTTTGATAAGGCTAAAAGGTCCTTAGGGTCACCAAGAACTGTAGAGTAAAAAACTCTACATTTTTTATCTGTTGAGTTTCAGTTGCGTGCTCCAAGTTTTGCCCCTGCATGTTTCAGTTTGAAAGTAGTGAAGTTTTTTGACACAGAGTGTGGGCGTGAATTTCTTTTTTCCTAAATTTTGTCTAAGTATTAAAGTCGCACGGAAGCTTCCAAGTGTCATCAGCTGAGACACACTTTATAATTTATATAAGTTGCTCAGAACGTGCCACATGTCCTATGGTAACTCAGTGGAGCACGACAAGTGTTGACATCTGTGTTTCAAAGTTCTTATGAGTTTTGAAAGCTTCTTTCAATAAGCTTCTCTTAGGGTCAAGTGGAAGGCACCAAGTGGAAACTGTGGAAGGCTTCAATACATTTTTCTAAAAGCAATGGAAGATGCCACGTATCCCTAGCTAAAGAAATTAGAAGCCACCACGTGTCAACATCTAAAATATCTTCATTTTATTTCATTTTTAGAGTAAAGACTGTGGTGGGCCCCAGGTTTTATTTCTAAAGTCAGTAGAGCTACCAAGTGTCAGCATCTATATGAATCTAAAATGAGTCCCAAATGTTTCTATAGTCTAGTTAAAGCTCAATGGAAGCCTCCATGTGTCCTTAGCTAAAGCAATGGAAGCTGCCACATGTCCCTTGTTAAAATACGTGAAAAGTGACACCTATCCCTATTCCCCTTTTGAAGTTGCTTAGGAAAGAAGTGTTGTGGGTCCCATTTTCTATAATTTGTTAATATTTTGAATTAGCAGACTATGACAGATGTCAAAGATGGAACACTCCTTAGCAAAGACATATAAAGAGTATAAGTTATGTAGAAAGTGTCATGTGTTTTCTATAAGTGCCACAGAAGCTGCCAAGTGTCATTTTTTGGTGTTGCCTAAATAATGAGATGGTTTTCAAGTGAAAAAGTTGATACTACCAAGTGTCCTCACCCGTTTCATAGTGGGAAGCATCCTGTGTATCTATTTTAGCCAATGAACTTGTAGGGAGACAAAACATTTCAGATCAAGGAAATATCTTTTGTTAGACACTTCTAGTTCAGTTAGAGTTCAATTAGACCACTAGATTGGGAATGTGTGGGAAATCTAGAGCTAGTCTGATGTTATAAATATGGGTGTATAGATCACTGAAAATCATCATCAGAAGATAGAGAGAATTTTTACAAGAGATTATTGTCAAGAAGTTTTAGACCTTTTTTTAGCTGTGACTAGGAATATCATTTGCCTTTGTTCTATTTTATTTATTTAGAAAGTTTGTATAACTGTGCATGTATCTATGCCTTTTATGTGACTAAAAAATAAATAAGAAGACTGATTTATGTGCCTTTGTTGATATTTTCTAAGTTATTGCAAAATCATCTAAGTTGTGAGCCTCTGATCCTATCTATTTTCATCTTACATTGATCATGCCTTGTTTTCTCTTTAATGTAATTGAATCCTAATGATAGCTTCACTGTGCTTAGAATTAAGGTTCAAATTAAATGCAGGTGCATCACCATAGTTATATTTTATTTTTTTGCATTTGTGTTTATATTTAATTTCTATCCTTTTTCCCCAAAATACTTTTGAGATAAAGAAGAGCCAACTTATTTAAAATATGGAGGTCATTTTAGGTCACAAGTCCCACATTCATAAAAATTCCCATTGTTGGTGTTGGAAATAACACAATTCTAATCATGAACAGTATAATTAACTAAAAACCAATTCTATCACTAGCATTGAAGACCTGGTTAACTCACTAGTACAATAATTTCAAACTAGTGATCTTCTAGAGATTAAATTAGCTAAATTTATAAATTATAAACAAATTGAAAATAAAATGGAATAAACCTTCATCAAATGATGGAATAACTTGTGTAATAAATGTGATCATAATATGGTGGATGCCAACCTATTCTATATATTTAGTAGTGCTTTCTACCCAAAGTTACATTATCAGGTTAGGACTCTCTATCTAAGAACTTTGGAAGAATCCCTTGACAAAACTAAGCAACAAGACTTTCTCATTCACCAATTTGAACATTCTCAACCTATAACAGGCACTCGTATGCTCCTTAAAAATAAAAATCATCATACAACCAATGATGGCATTATTGATACTTATGATATTACTCACAACATTAAATAAATCACTCTAGAAAAAACTATGGAACATGTTCCACCTCCAAACAACACTCCTAATCTTTGATATCTGTAAATAGGCAAAACTAATATCCACAAACCACTATCCTTATCAAAGATTCAAAATCATCTTTGAAGGCCTATACCATGATATCTTGACTCCACTCATCCAATGATAGCATGGTATGATTCAAATAATTTTTCTGGTTTCATGCAAGTTGGGGCCATTCTCATGAGACTTATAGAAAATTATGTAACTTAGATATGGATTTTATTCTTGTACCAAAATTTGATCATGAATCACTCATTCAAAATCAACAAACATATGACATAGATTTTAAATCCCATGAAATTTAAAATAAAAATCAATATTTAAATCAAGCTAATGTTTATCTTTTTATATATAAAGATCTTCTTCCCAACCATCATTATAACAATGACAAGATTACTCCTAAAAATAATGTTGAAATTATTATATACCTCCATAATAATGAATAAAATGTGGTATATATAAATAAAATGTGAAGAGTAATTTATTTTATTGACTCTAATCCAACACCCATTCCCCAAACCTATAAAACATTCTACATCATTCAAAACATTTACCCAACTCATCTAATGGATTTGGGGCAAGAGGACCTCATAACCTTCCAATAACCACTCTCAACAACTCAACCTGGTCATACCTATCACACTATATCTACTCTTCCTCTAACATCTACACACCTACATAATGTTTCCCAACCTTCCAATAATATTTATTCAACCCAACAACATTAAATAACTCAATAAACTATCCCACCACATTAAGTCAATCAATCTATTTGTACTCAACCCAAAACAACTACACTTTACCAACACAGGTTTAGTTGCACTTAAAACCCTCCTTCACAAGATCTCTTACACCATTATGCACCTATATATATCCATCCTCTCATGGGTTATGATGAGTGAGATCCTTTTATATAATTTCCTCATTTTTCATCTCGTATCCCTTATATCAAATGCCATGGGTAATATTTGTGGACAAATTTATCAATATTTGTGAACATGTCAAGGTATTCTTTCACATTATTTTTCATTATTGTGTTAGATTTTATTTGTGATCCATTTTTATATATCTTATAAATTTTATTATGTGTCAAATTTGGTTTCACCTATTTACTTCACATGGATATTTATATTATGCTTTATGTGTTTTATATGGTTTCATTTACTTTCCTATTTTCTTATTGATTCTTATCTTTCTTTCCATGATTGAACACTTATGTTTATGAGTTCACTTTTTTCATGGTTTTTCTTTTATCTTTTCCAATAATTGTTTGCTACCTCATCTATATTAAAACTTAGATACTTATTATTGTGACTTGGTTATCCAAACATTGATCTCCTTAGTAATTCTTTCTCTACCATATGATCAAATATCAAACAAGACATCTCATTGTACTTTTATTTACCAATCTAATTTGTATTTCACTTTATTCATTTATATTAATTTCACATACTAAGCCTCCATATGGTTGAAACTTGAGATTACATACTATTTCATAGGTAAGCCTAAGTGTTTATTCAATCCTATCTTTGGATACTTAAATTACTTTAACCAAATTCTAAAACTCATTCATGTGTATCACTTTTGTCACTCATTTTGGTCATTCCAAATTCGTATGGATGAGGAATCATACAAGCCATACAAATTTTAAATCCAAATCATTTAAATAAAATACAATGATACAAAAAGGAAACATACAATTAAAAAGTCAAATAACACTAAAAGACATGTTCATAGCATATATCCTACTTATAATCAAATATTAAACTCTAAATTTGGCCTCATGATAGATTCAAGGTCTATTGGGATGTGATAGGCTAGTAGATTTGGATAGGATAATACAAAATCTTTTAGTTCTACCTACTTTCTCACACAAGTGCCTAGTCATCATAGTAGACCAATGGATCTATATGAGCTCTTGAAGAACATGTAACATGTTGTGGGAAGGTAGGTCCATTTTAATTTTCTTGTTCATATAACCAACACAAGTTGATCTTAGTATCTCACCTATTTTCATATACAAATTTGTGTTTATTCTAAGCAGGTATGCTTTGTAATTTCATGGTTACTATAATTTTAGTGTCTCTCTTTTATACCTAGTATGCCTCATGTTTCCTAAGGCGTTCTAATAGATGCCTATGTAATAATTTTTACATTCCTAATATTTCCCCTTGATAAATATTATTTTGTTAACTGATCAATCCTGTTAGGGTTTCCCTTTTTTAGTTCCAATGTAAGACCATGGATAGGACCAAGATCTCCTAAAACATTATTATAATAAAACATTTACTTATTACCATTCACCTCATTGGTATTCCCTTTTGTGAGTTGAAGCATAATATCATGGATAAAACTAGGCCCTCACAAATTACCATATTAAAAACATATTTTAAAATCATTCTCATAATTGTTTTCAACTCATTATTGTCCCATTTATGAGTTATAGTGTAGAACACGGATAGGAACAAGCCTTCATCAAAAAATACTATAATACCTAGATCTTACTATAACCAAGTCAAAATGAAATTACATGCATCAAATTTGATACGTTTGATTGTGTTCTACACATAATTGACATACTTCCCATCTTGAATTAATATGTTTTATGCTTACTTCTTAACTCTTTCACTTTATTTTTCTTTTTCTTTTTTTTTAATTGTGTGTATGCTTACAACCATTTTATTAAATTTATCATACTTTCCAACTTGAGTTAGTGTGAGTAATTTTTTTTAATTTTAAATTTTGTCTCTTTTCTTATACTTCCCATCTTTATTTAGTATGATCAATTGAATTCATTATTTTTGTTTTTATACCATTGGGTTTTCATGTGTTCTCCATTTTATTACAATATTTTCATACTTCCCAATTTGATATAATGTGATTTTTATTTGTTTTAATTGGTTCAAATATTTACATGGTTTGAAAACATTTGTTATCCTTTTAACCATCTTTGGTTTTTTATATTTATTCATTTTTTGTTTTAACACATTTCCCATCCTGATATAGTGCATATTAAATTTGTTTTGATTACTTATACTTTTACAAATAATTTTTTCCTCTTTATTGTTAACCATGCATGTGTATCACATAATTTTAGAAAATAAAACACACATCACATATCTCCCATAACATATAAAACAAAAATAAATTTCATATGCTATAAAGGAAATATATCCATCCATCCACATCTAAATCCAATTACAACTCATGAGATCAATGAAACGGTCAACACATGCATGCACACGCGTGCACACACAGACACACACGTGCGCGCGCGCGTGCACACACACACACACACACACACACACACACACACACACACACACACACACACACACACACACACACACACACACACACACACACACACACACACACCTTGTGTGTGTGTGTGTACATACATATCATTTATAATGGTCTCACTATCTGCTTTCCTACACACACACACACACACACACACACACAAGGTGTGTGTGTGTGTGTGTGTGTGTGTGTGTGTGTGTGTGTGTGTACATACATATCATTTATAATGGTCTCACTATCTGCTTTCCTATTGATCACCTCCTCTATGGGTTACCTCTACACCAAGGAAAATTTAAGAGTCACCGCCCAAGACCTATGCAATCCTATAATTAGTGGTCTCTCTATGGGATAAATGTGTCCTATAGATATTTTAGGATCCCTCTATATGATATCTAACACCTACATATCTTTGCATCGATGGTATCTCTGTATGATGAGCTTGTTGTGGATGTTACCACCTTTTCTATAGCTCCTTATGTATTTCCTCCTCCCTTTCATCAACATCCATAATTTATTATCTTCCTAGCCTTGTTGCCTCCTACTATTGTACTCAACCAACCCATGGTCTATCTCATCAAAGCCTAATCATTGATATTTCCATAGGTATGTATTTTCCTCCTCTCCCTCTTATCTCTATAACATGTGCCAAATAAGAAATAACTAATAAAGGATGTAGTATATTGGGAATACATTCACTTTTTAGGTACACCAATATACTAAATGAGGCTCTACCCATCAAGTGTAGTGGCTTATGATCCATACACATGCCAAACCTATAATAATGATATCCTAACTAGGCCATTTGATAACTATATGAGTGTATGGTTGCCATGATTTATTCTATCATGTGATGGTCTTCAATGATGGAACACAAGGCATGACCCATCATACATCGTCTTGCCTCCATCAATTGACACAAGGTAACCTATCATTCACTATATGGGGTCACCCATCAAGATCATACATAGGGAACCTCTCATTTTTCCATTCACTCAATATTATAATAAGTCCCATCATATTTTGTCCCATAGAAAACATTGCATACATATCATGATTGAGCTAGACCCATATGATAGAACCAAAATCATACAACACTCTTTGCTCCAAATTTGATTAGTAAAAGGCTATCATATATAATGGTACCTTATCATCTGAATTGTGACACAACACTCATGTTATCACAAGTCTTATCATCACCTTATATATGTCTATAATATAAATAAGATAAACATTTAACAAACTCACCTATAATATAGGGTAGATCCTATCTAAGCCTGTCACCCACTAGGCTATGGCTTATCTCTCATCCTCTAAATCCATTGTATTATTAATCACCAGTGTCCTACCAATCAAAAATCCAAGTAACATATGGACATCCTAAAAATTAATAGCCACCTCAATGGTATCCCCATCCAAATCCTATCAAAAATTGTTGGTAAACATTTACCATGCTCTTATTAATATGACAATGAGATCAACACTTAGAGGGATCTATCTCATTTTTATAATGGTGCTGAAGTACAAAGTGACTAGTCGATCCCTATTCACGTCTACCAACCAATACAATATATATGGTATCCGTAATAAATCCAAAAAGTTATAAAATATTTTAAATATCTATAAAATATCAAATAACAAATGATGTATTATATCTTGATGTCATGATAATTAAAATACATTCTCAAACATTCTAGTTTTTTTATAAATTTACTACTTCATTAGCTTGTTCATTTTATGGTCTTTCTATTTTTAAAAATCCATTTTATTCAATTATGAGAGGAAGAGAAGGAAAATAATATTACATTTCACATTTGGTTATCCAAAATTCTACTTAAGGATAATTGCTTAGAGTTTTAACACATTATTTAGAGATATGGATCTTGTCTTGTATAGAGGTCTTTTGGATGCATAGAGAAGTTGTGTAGCCTAGATATGACTTATCCTTGTTATCCTTACATACCATAAAAACCACTTGTAAATAACCTTAGCCAAGGGAGATATTGAAACTCAATAGATTCATCTTCAAAGGCAATTATTCATAACTTTATTCCTCCTTTTTTATAGTAGATAGATTTGCATTAGGATTTCTTATACATTGTCTTGAGTATTGACCTTATATGCATGTTTAATTTTTTTGTTTATTAACCCCACTTTTTTCCATAAGATTTGGTGAGAACTACATTATATTTTTATTTACTTGTCATTTACTTAGTGAATATGAAAACATAGAACCTAGTTAGGGTTACTATATCGTGTTACTTGACTAGAGGCTTTGGAACCCTCGCTAGTGTTGTTATTATGGTAAGATATCCCTTTGTTAGGTCTAGTTGATCCATATTAGTCATTATCTTGAATATATATTTTATCAACAAATATAATTTTAATTAGGATTTATCTTCTTTGAGCTAGGATTGATTAATAGGCCAGTTGCATTTCTCTTTGTCTAAAGATTTTATATCCAAATGTTCATTTTGTGGTAATAATTGATACTTATAGGGATGATTTAGGTAGATTTATTATGTATGAGGCTTCAAATATATCTTATAAATTAATTAAATTCGAGCCTTATGAGGATAATTATGCCCCACATGACTTGGACTTGGATGCCATAGTGCATGCTTTACAAGTATGAAGTCATTATTTGTTAGGAAAACCTTTTGAGCTCAAAACAAATGACTTGGGGATAAATTATATATTTACCCAACCCAACTTGAATGATCAACAAATATTATATTTGGAGTTCCTATCAAATTATGACTATGACTTTAGTTACATAAAGGGCAAGGAAAATAGGGTTATAGATACCCTTAGTCATAAAAATTAAATTGTAATGGCTACTGTCATAATTACCTTCCAAGATCATGTTTTAAATTTATCAAAAGGAGATTAATACTTTGATCAGGTTAATAAATCTCTAGTATATAATCCTCAATATCTTAAATAGAAAGGATTACAAATTGAAAATGATGGACTTTTAAGACTTAATGGAAGGATATATATGCCTAATAAATAAATTTTGAGGGTGATTGTGTTAAATTAGCTACACAACACTCCATATTCAGGTTATCCTAGTGTTACTAAGATATTAACCAATTTAAAACCTTCTTATTAATGGAAAATAATTAATAAATATGTAGTGGATATTGTGTCAAGATGCTTATAATGTCAGTGAGTCAAGGTTGAACATGTGTTCCCTGTTGGGTTGTTCTACACCCATACCATACTATAATGTAAATGGAAAGTCATTAGTATGGAATTTTTCCAAGCATTTCCTATGTCAAGGAATTTTCATGATATGATATTGGCATTTGTTTATAAACTCACAAAAGTGGCACATTTCATTCAAAGAAACTTGACCAATGATGTAATAATGCTTACAAAGAGGTTTTTAAAGTAAGTTTAGAGATTAAAAAGGTATCTATAAAATATAATCTCATGTAGGACCCTCAAATGAACTCAAGTTTTTGGCAAACTCTTAATGTAGCATTGGGTACATAGTTGTCCTTTAGTATTTCTTACCATCTAGAAATAGATAGGCAAATAGAAAGAGCAAATTAGATCTTGAAGTAAATTTTAAAGATGTATTGCATTGAAAAAAAATATTAATTAGAATAATATCTTCATTTGGTTGATTTTTATTATAATAACTCAGTTAAATCGGCCTTAAAAATAGCTCCTTTTGAATCATTATATGGTAGGAGGTGTATGACACCTATCAACTAGGATGAAGTAGAGGATAGAGTGGTTTTGGTCCCTAATATGCTTACATAAATGGAAAAATGTGTAAATATAATTAGAAAAATATTATCCAGAACTAATGATAGACATTAAAATCTATGATAATACAAAAATTACAATAAGGTAGTTCCTGGTTAGAGATAGGGTTTTTCTGTGAGTCAAACCCTAAAAAGTGTCATTAACTTTGTGAAATCAGAAAAATATCACCTAGATATGTGGGACCCTTTGATTTTATATAGGTGATAAATCTTATAGAATATATGCTTACCTTTCCACTTGATTTATCACAAATACTTAATGTTTTTCATGTATCATATCTTAAAAAGTATGTAGTTGATCCTTAAAATGTTTTGGACTAGAATGCATTACAAGTTATATATCTAGGGTTGGTAAAACTACAACAAATATAGATACATGATATACACAAGTTTAACTTGTGTAACAAGTAATTATATTAATTAAATGTCCAATTGGACTAATATTCTAAAGATAGTACCACATGGGAGGATTATAAGGAGTTTTATAGGTTATTTACTAATTTAATTAAATAATTTCCCATTGAAATTTATTTTTATTTTTATAACTCTTGTTTACATAAATGCCATCATGATGATGTCCTATTTTATGGGGTAAGGATGTTACATCCAATCTTAATATTCATAAACTAAATTAATATTAATATAATGGAATAAACTATTGATTAGTT
The DNA here is from genome assembly GCA_037957365.1 of Torreya grandis. Classification (NCBI taxonomy): domain Eukaryota; kingdom Viridiplantae; phylum Streptophyta; class Pinopsida; order Cupressales; family Taxaceae; genus Torreya; species Torreya grandis. The sequence continues at coordinate 1,243,340 of JARHVA010005223.1, read as the reverse complement.
ATTCTTGATTTTGATGATATATTTAGATATATACTACTTGATTAGACATTTATTCTATTTTTAATAGTTTATTATGATTTGAGAACATTATACATGCACATACATATTATTATATTGTGTTTTAAAAAATTGTGTTGTGATGATTTAATTTACATATTTTATTTACTATGTAGAAGTTTACTTGATGTATATATGTTCTTAGTATTTTTTTATCTTATTAAAGCTCATACTAACTATTATTTTATTTAACCAAGGAGATCGTAGGACTATCTCCACCTCATTGAGTGAAAAAGAGGTATAGTATCACTTGGGAAGATGATGCAAATTTCATAAAATGGGGATAGGAAGAACTCAACCTGAACGCATATACACACATAGTTACATAATTGAATGTTATGATTTTAGTGTTTATGATACGAGTTATGTGATTGTATTTAATTATCAACTATTTTGGAACTTTATTTATCTATTTAAAAGTAATATTATTGTTATTTTTATTATAAATTAGTATGAACATGGATTCTTTTGTTAGTCTCATTTATTAAACTTGTTATACACATTTGTTGAGTGTATCTCTAAGAAAATGAAAAGCAGGTTAAAGGGTGGTTTGTTGAGTAATGCTTGAATATTAAATTAATATCATAATTTTAAAATATATATAGGTATAGGATGTTATTTAATTCATTTTATTGCATCAAAATGTGTAAAGGCTTACTTGGTTTTATTTAACCCCTTTTTGGTGGCCTAAGGGTCATGGGACATTAAGTCACCAAAGTTGTTTCATTTTTGAGGAAGTATTAAAAACATAAGTAAAATGGTTTTATGTAAAAAAACTGTAAG
>JARHVA010005223.1:1207500-1240000 GCA_037957365.1 Torreya grandis | reverse complement strand
TACTTATGTTATTTTTATGAAACTCATTAAAACTTATTAGAATTCCTTGAGTTTTATAGGAACCTCCTTGTGTTATATTTGAACCATAGCTCAAACTATGAAATTTTTTGTAAAACAATGATAGGAAAATTATTATGCAAGTTGATATAAATAAATATGCATTACTTGAAATTATTATATGTGATAATGATTGAATCTTTTTATAAAATTAGAGTTATTTTTTGAGTGTGAAAGATGTTATTGAACTTGTTTTAAATGGTTTTTAAGAATATACTATAAGTGATTGGTTGATTTTATGTTACATGTTTTGAATATAATAGTTTTAGAACTATTTTTATGATTTATATAATTGCATGATTCCTTGTGTTTAGGGATGATAGGTATGTTGCGCTCAGGTGACGAAATGTACAAACCTATCATCTATTAACACAAAAGACATTGAGTTGTTTTGGAAGAGAGTATGAGTGTGTGTGTATTTGACTCAAATTCATGATAAATATGAATTCTATAGTGAAAAAAATTTGGATAAATAAATTTAATAGTCATAAACATTATCAATCTACTTTATTGTCTAGTTTACATGTGTGTGCATGAAGTCATAGTAGATAGAGGATTGTGTTTGAAGGTATATATGACTGTTGCATGTATTATTAAGTGTAATACACATAATTATATTTTAGTTATTGATACTAACACTATCATTATCCACCCATTCATGAAGGGAAGGGACACTCTTAGTGTGGAGGTATATAGGAGACTGATGGCTTATGGTTACAGGAAAATCACCCAAATGATGATCTCCCTCTCTTCACCTGATCAAACATTTTGGAAGAATATTCATGGATATTTTATTGTTTTGATTTATTATATGAATCTTTCATGCACTATTGTACTTTTCATTCTGTATTAATTTGACATTGAATAAAATTGTAATAATTGCACATTTAGTGTTATTAAAATATTTATAGTGGTGGTTATGTATCTGATCATAACTAAATAGAGAATTTATTAACCATTGTAATAATATTTTTAAAAATGTAATATTTAATTGTAATTAGATTTCAAATAGTAAAAAATTTATGTTGGTAAGTGTAAATGATTATTTTTTAAATTATGTTGAAGTAAAAAATAAATTATTTGGTATTAAGTGATAACCATTGGGGTTAGCACAATCAATTATCCAAATCTAAGCCTATAATAATAAATGTGTAAGAATATTGAAATGCTTCATCATGCATTAATTATTGAAATTTTGAACATCATGTAGAAAACTCATTTAGTCAACAAGCTAGATAAAAATGAAATATATTGTGTACGTTATGTTTATCAAGTGATTTTTTAAGGGGTTAAACCCATAATCTTGAATCTAAAGATTTATTTTAAAGGTGACCATCACATTTATATACTTATAGTGTTATACATAAATCATCAATAATCATAATATTTAAAATAGGTTTTATGAAAGTAGAGTATTTAGATGATCACCCCTAGATAAATATAAAAGTGTAGATTAAACCAAAAAGTGTAACTAAATAAAATAAATAAAATTTCATTTTTATATTATCAAAAGTTAGGGTAAAGGAAAATACAAACCTAAAGGTGAAGGATAAAAAATAAAAGGGATAACACATGGCATATTTAAATTTTAACATAGAGATGGAAGCCTAAACACCCATAAACAAAAAAAATCTCATGGTATGAAAATGTGTATTTAGTAATTAATCAATGACACAAACCTATAAGTCTCAAAACTAATGAAATAATAAATAATTCCTTAGTACATGAAATTCACAAAAACATTCCTAAGAATTTAGAGCTATTTGTGTATTGTTTCAAATATGACAAGGCCAATTATATAAAAATAAGGTGATACAATCCATAAAATTTATAGTGAAAACTTAAATTATCATGTAAGGATGCATTCTATAATATTTATTTATTATTCATTACATAAACGAAATTATATAGTAAGCCTAATCAAGATATAAAAAGGAGATTATAATGATTTAAAACTTTTAATAAGACCAAAACATGCATATCATCATAATGGCACCCTAATGAATCATGGATAGATGAAAATAAATGAAATATTTTGGATTACTTTTATGATGTTAAGGTAGATGAGAGGAATCTTACCCTTAGTTTTTTATACGAGGACATATTTTTTCAGTACATAGAGTAGTGATAAACATGATAGGAATGTATAAAGCGTTTGGAAGTATGACCTTGGTAAAATTATAGTCCCCAATTTTTTTGAGACCCTGGATATAATCACTTGCACTAAATAAAATTATAATTAAGGTATGAAGGTGGTTATAAAGGATAAGTGTAATACTCTATAATATATCAACATTGATATCATAAGGGAGATATTAAAACCTACCAAAATCACTCTAACATGTCTAAACATGAATATAGATAAAATAAAATTCATGAGTAATCATGGATGCTATAGGAACATTGTGTTTCATAAACATGCCAATGGATTTGAAGGGATGCCTCATAGAAAAAGGCATGTGGAATAATATTTAATAGAACATTTTGAGACCACAATTTTTTTGAAGAATTTCCAACATGTTATGTACATATCATCTCAAATATTTGGGGAAGAATATAGTTTATGGTTTACTAGAGAGAGTGAAATTGTGTTGGTAAAAGTCCTTCACTATCACCACCCTATTACTTATGACAAACCTAAAATTCTATCAAATCAGATACATAACCAATTAGTATAATAAAAAACCAATGGGCCTAATAAGATTAAATATCACTCTCACCTTTGTTTCATGTATCTTGTAACACATCCTAATGCATGCCTAATAAGATTGGAGGTCTAGAGATGAGCCCAAGATTACCAAACCAAACCAACTAACTTAAAACTAGTAAAGACAAGGATTATTCATTCATACAAATATTTTAAGTGAATTTAATATAACTTTTTTTAAATTTTAATTTTTGAAAACATTATAAAATAATTTTTAAAATGGAATAAAATTACATAGATTGAGTGCCTCTTTAATGAAGGTTCTAAAATATTTGTATTTTTTCCCAAATATTGGTGCTACTCACAGTTGATCTATTTGGTGGTTAAATATATATGTAAATTATATTATGGTATACGGATTTTATGTGTTCTATTTCATTATTCCATTGCGTGTACCTCTAAAAACATTATGTCATGAGTTTTTTTTGTAGATTCTTTGATTGACAAGGATTTTATTTGGGTGGGTAAATAAGATATTCTTGAATTCATGTCTAGCATAGGTGATTTTAAATTTGACCATAAGTGTACAATGGTGAATTTTACAAATAAAATATCCTAGGTTTTATATATAATAAATGAAAAAAGATTAAGTGACCTAGATAGAGTTATTAGTGAGAAGAGGGAGGCTAATAGGGAAAGTTGTTAATCTCATTACTTTAATGTGTTGGATGATATATGTAGAATATGTATGGATGGATAATAATTTTTTTTATATAAAAAATAATAGAATATATTTACCATTATAAAATATATGAAGGATAATACCAATCCATATTATGTTGGATCTTTCCCTAACATTGATAATCATATCAAAAGAATGGATTAAAAGTAGAAATTAGTGAAATATATATATTTATCCTACCAAGGAAGAAAATAATCAAACCTGGAGATATGGTGATGAATAATATTAATAAAATAATTAATCTATGTTATCAATTCCCAAACTGAAAAAACTAATAATAAATTTGTCCAACTAAAATCTCATTCCAAGAGTATTTTTATAAATGACCTTGACATTATGGCATAAATAATAAAACATATTCAATAAAATATCAAAGGGGATGTGAAAATTGATAATTTACCACCAAAAATTCATGAATTACATAAATATTTTAGTGATAATACTACACATTAAGGATATACTAAAAATGGGTGAATGTTTTTCATACCAAAAATAAGAAGGGAGAGACTCTGTTTGATAGACTTCATAAGAAGGTCATAGATGAGAAGGTAGAGGAAAGGAAATGTTAAAATTATCTTAGAGTGATGAATTGGAAGATCAAATAATTTATAAAAATAATAAAATTTTTAATGATGATGATTTCATCAAAAAAAAAATTCAAGAATTCATTATTGTATACATTGAACAACATCATAAGGGAAAAGAGTTAATGTGTGAAGCTAAAGAATAAATGGTTAAGGGTTAAAATTTTTATATCTCATATCAATTTAATAAATTAAAAATATTATTCCAATAAGGAATATATTATTATAATATTACTCCTAAATAGGCCCAATAAATAGTAAGGAATAATGGGTGTTTATTGCTTCCAAGATGGGATACTACTCAAGATATGGTGCTACATGAAATGATCCAAAATAATGATACTAAGATGTTGTTTAGTTAGGATTTACATTATGATAAAATTTCAAAATAATTCCATAGTAATAATTTTAATTTTGATACAAACTCTTTTCCAACACATCCTATGGCTCCATGACATAGTAATCTCATAAATTGACTAATTCCCTAAGTTTTCAAAGGAAAACTAATTATTGTAAAGATATGGAACATGGATGTAAATGATTATTACATTAGGTTGGTTATAAATATTTTAAATTAAATAAACTTAAATGATATTTCTTAAACTTCTCATAAAGTAATATTATGTAATGAAATGAGAACCTAGAATGAAGAAGGAATATGTTTAGAAAAGATAAGATGTAAGATAGGCCAGAAAATGATTCCTTATGACATGGATTAGTGAAGAGTCATACCCTTAGACTTAATACCTTCTCAATATATAGGTATAGTTCCAAAGGATTTTTAAAATACCCCTAACTAACATGTGAACCCAATAACTAATACATCAACCCACCCCCAAATTAAATCACTTCCTTATGGAGATTAAAAAGTTGGAAAAGAAATTTAGTAATTTTAGTAATACTGAAAATGGTTTTCAAGATGAGAATGGGGCCTTGAATATATAAAATTAAAATTTAAAGTCTTTTTTTAAGAAGGTGATTATTGATTTCATCAATTCCAAGGTGGAATAAATTAAAAATTTGGAAAAAATACTACAATAATTCATAAATAAATCTAATAATATTAGGAATTAATGTGATGATGATGTTATAAATATAGTTGTTATCAGGATATAATTCTTTCATAGGATAATGATACAAGACTACCCAATGCAAATGAGAAATATTTCATCACCAAAAATATATTAGTAACTTTTGGTAGTGTTTAATAAAATTAATTGGGACTGAATTATTAGACTAACAAAGTAATTGAGTCCAAAATATAGATTTATAGAGTTATAGTGGCCAAAGAAATCATAGTAGATTACATTGATATTTTGATTGGTTCATTTTTCCTATTCATAAATTTTATTACATTCATATGGACTCGATAAGATTATTAAGTGGATTGTATATTCCAATGGATATATGGCCTAATGGATTTTATAGGATTTGTAAATCCCCACAAAGTATAGAACAAGGAGTTTAAATATCTCACATAATTTGTAAATCCCCATGGAATTCATGATGACCACATAGTCCTATGAAGTTTTTGAGTCCACGAAAGTGACATGTGTCACAATCACAACTTATTCATAGGTCAAATTAAAATTCAAGGATCACACTTATAAAGTTGGATTCATGAAAATTATTTAAGTGGATTAGATAAATCCATTATACACATAAAAAATATGGTAGGTATACACATGATCAACCTCTATGTGTATTTGATAGGCTTATGGGTATATAGAGTGCAATAATAAATGGTAAGTCCATTACACATGGGCTTTAAGATCCTAACACATGTCAAAATATTATCAATTCATAGAAGCCTTTGCTCATAGTGACATCATTGCAATGTGAGAATCATGGTAGTTTCAAATGGCTATATATTCCATGTTTGATCAGAAAATGACTTGTTTTTTGTATTTTTGAAAATCTATTTTTGAGATATTTTGATTGGTAGTGACCATGAGACATGAAAATTCACGTGTGGGTGATTTATTGCATGTGAATATCTTAAAACCATTTTATTGTGGTGGTTTATTTATTTCAAGATCCACATGTTCATTATACAGTTATGAGAAGATGAGGATCTAGAGGTAGAGGGTGTAAAATGTATCCTCAACAAAAGAGAAGTGGTTATTAATTCATAGAGATGATTGAGATAAGATAAATAAAGGAAAAGCTAGAGGTCTACAGTTCAAGAGTAAAACATTGTGATCCTAAATTTTTCTTTGAATTTAATTTTATCTTAAATATTAATAAATGGAATAATATTAATTGTTTTGGATCTTGTGTATTAGAGATATAGAGATAATATCACCATTGAAGTGAAAGGTAACCATTAATTTTACCCCTTATTACCACATGAAATAATTAGTATTAGAGAAAGGTTGTCTTTCATTTCTTTTTTTGTGTGTGAATACTCTAGTTGAGTCATTAGAAATTTTTAAAGAGAAAATTATATTTTTGAGAAGTGATGACACACAAAGACAATCACATTAAAAGAGGAGTAAGACTAAGGGAACCTAGAGTTATAGACTTAGCATAGACTATGAGATAAATAAAATAAATATTGGATGCAATGGAGACAATAAAAGTAACAATAACTCATGTTGAATATGTGAGTCATGATGAAGAAGTAGAATCTCATGATTTTGAAGTGGTAGATATGGATAAATAATATGATATTATATTTATCAAATCTATTTCAAATCTTGGTAGTAATAAAAAATTGGATACCCCTTATTACAATGGAATCTTAATCCCATGGGATCTTATAGATTGGATCACAAATACGGGGAAAAAACTACTATGAGTTAATGGAATAACCCAATAAGGTAATGTTTTCTTATTCAAAGTTGAAGGGTCACACATATTTATGGTGGGATCATGTGCAAACTCAGAGATAAATAGGAATTAAAAAATAAAATAAAATATTGGGATAGGATGGTGATAAAATTGAAGGCCAATTTTTTTCTTTAGACTACTATATAAGATTTTTCAATAAATTATAGAACTTAAGACAAAAATATAAGACTTATAAATATTAAATAAGTTATTTTTATAGACTCTCCATAATATTTGTATATATGGAATATGATTTATATAAAGTGTCAAGTTATGTGACTTGGTTACATGTTTGAATTTAAGATGAAATTATTTTTCTCAAAATGAGGAAATTATAAAAAGCCTATCGATGTGAATTGAATCTAAGGGAAAATAAATATAAGGAAATAAATGAGCTCCATAGATATAGGTATGTTATTAAGAAGAAGATGAAAAATTATTGGTAGAATAAGAGATTAGATTCATGATGGAGAATCAATAACATCTCAAAATCATAATCAAAATACAAGAGGAAGAGGTTATTTTTCTATAGGAAGAGGATGTTATGGAAGAGTAAGAGGTAGATGTTTTACTAGTAAGTTCTTAGAGTGAAATAATTATTATAAATAGATATTTTTAGTGTCTATAATAATTTAATAATAAAAATAAGAGGGTTTATCAAGTAACCATATTATTCATGTATATGAATAGAGTGTTTCTTCTACAACACACACATAATATATATAACAAATAAAAAAATGTATGATTAAAAGAGTGTGATTGAAACTAGCCATGGAGATAGTTGAACTAGTGAAAATAAAGAGTATATTCTAAACTATTTTCAAATCAAGAGGTAAGTGTTTTAAAGTAGTAATTGATATAAGTATAATGAATAATTTTGTGTCTATATAAATGGTGGAAAACTTTGATGAAAATGTTAGTACATATAACACCATCAAGTTTTCATGGTTGCTTAAGGGTGATTGAGTGTTGGTGAATGAGAAATGTATGGTGAGTTTTCAAATTGGTTTATACAAGGATGATGTTTTGTGTGAAATTGTGATCATAAATGTGTGTAATGAATTTTAGGAAGTCCATAATAGTTTGATAGAATATATTTACATGATAGTATAGATAGTATTTACACTATTATGAAGGATGAGAATAAGATAAATTTCATCACATTGAAGGATATATGATAATATGTGGATAATAACCCTAAGGTAATGTTTATTTCAAATAAATAAATTTTAAGGTTTGAAAAAATGGAAGGTACATGATTTTATCTATTATTAAATCCTATACAAGTTGTGACAACCACTAATTTAGGTGGTCTTCATATTTAAATTTAAAAAAAAATGAATATATTTCTATTGTGTTAAATAATTTTTCAAATGTACTAATACCCATGAGGAGCACTAACCATCATATGTATCTAGTACTAGGATAAAATTTTCAAAAAAATGTATCTTATACATTAACTGTAAATTAAAATTAAAAATAAAGAGACATGTTCAAGAATTGTTATAAAGGTGTTTGATCCAAGAGAGTTTGAGCACATGCGTTTTCCTAGCCATATTATCACCTAAATGGGGAGAATGGGTAGTTTGTATATTTTCTAGAGTGATAAATAATATCACCATTAATTAAATGTTTCCATTACCAATAATAGATGAATTGATGGATTAATTGAGTGGAGATAAGTAATTCACCAAGATAGATCTAAAAAGTGGATATTGTCAAAATTGGATAAGGGAAGGTGATGAGTGGAAGACTATATTAAATTTAAATGATGGATTTTATAAGTGATTACTTATGCCATTTTATTTATTAAATGACCCAAACACATTCCTAAGATTTTTGAAATAAGTATTGAATCCAGTTATAAGTAAGTTTTTTATTTTTATCAGGATGATATTCTAATTTTTAGTCATAGTATAGAAGAGTATTTCAATAACTTGAGATTGGTCTTTGAAAATATAAAGGAAGAAAAAAAAATGGTCAAATTAAAGAAGTTTACCTTCACTTAATATTAGCTGGTACATTTTGGATTTGTGATCTCAAAATATGGGTTAATGATGGACCCCTAAAGGGTGAGAGTTATTGTAGATTGGCCTTCACTAGAAAATATATTTGATGTAAGATGTTTCCATGTGTTGGAATGTTTTTATATAAATTTCATCAAGAAATTTAGTGGAGTATGTACACCCATCATGAAAAATATAAAATGAGATAAAAATAAATATTATATGACTATTATAATGGAGGATACCTTTCAATTTATTTAATAAAAGGGTAAAAGAATAGTCGGTGTTAGATTTACTAGGTTTTTGTATTTTTGTTTCATATGGAAATTGATGCAATAAAGATATCCATAAGATTGATATTCATCCAATAATGTAATCTCATAATGTGTTTTAATAATAATTCAAATGAAACTAATAGATAAATTTTAATCTATAAGCAATATTATATGCAATGTTATAATCTCTCAAGAAGTGGAAGTGTTAATTATTGCCAAATTAATTCATTTTTTACATGGATCATAAAGTGTTACAATTGAGAAATATCTAAGATAATTTTAATCACAAAAACTTGAAATGGTTAGATTTCATTCAAAGTTATTATCATTTTTTAAACATAGAGGTGGTAAATATAATAAAGTTATATATTTCTTGAGTAGGTGAGCCCTTGTTGTGAATGAGCTCATGGTAGAGTTCATTGAGTTGATTCAATTAAATACTTGCATGAGGATGATTCAAATTTTTTGGATGCATGCATAGTATGCATGAATCCAAAATATATATAAATAACTCCAAGGTTAGTGTATCTAGTTTTAGATGGATTTTTTTCAAATGTAAGAGTTTATGAATACCTTAAAGTTCTAGTAGAAAGAACCTATTAAAATGAAACATAGTATAGGCCTAAATAACCAATTTCAATATAATAAAACTTTGTCATATATAAGTTATAGTTATTATTGGCTGCAATGAGAATGGATATGAAAATTTTCATTCAAACATGTAGATTTCTCTAACATGTAAAAGTAAAAATTTAAAAAATGGGAATATATCATCCATTACCTATTATAGATAGACCAAGAGATGCATTTAGCATGGATTTTATTCCTGGGATGTCAATAAATCTCCTAGGTAATGACTCTATTTTTGTTATTGTGGATGGATTTTATAAATGGCTGAATTTATATCATGTAAGAATACTAGTTATTCCACCAATATTTTTAAAGTTTTATTTAAAGAAGTTGTGAGATTACATGGATTGCAAAAAAACATTTTATCAATTAAGACTAATAATTTCTTTTTGATACTTTTATAGGACACTATGCAAAAATTTGGGCATTATATTGGACATTAGTTCAAATTATCATATTCAAATGTATGGGTAAGGATAGGTGGTAGATCATAGTCTTTTAAATTTTATAATATGTTTGATTGGTGATAAACCCAAGTAGTGGGATTTGGAGTTATCCTGTGTTGAATTTTTGTATAATTATTCAGTCAATAAAATTGTGGCTATAATTCTTTTACATATTTTATATGGAAAATACCCTCTAGGAGTGTATGAATTGAGAAAAACAACTAATATGAATATAATAAGTGTTGATCTTGAATATTATGCTGAAGTTATGTATGATGTGCATATTGAGGTGAAAATGTGATTGGAGGAAAATGGCATAAAATATAAATAACATGATAATTAGAAGAGAATATTAGATTTTTTTTTAAGTTAGGGAGTTATTAGAAGAACATTTTCTTAAGGAGAGGTTTCCAAAGGGTATATAATATTCTTGGACAATGACTTTGAGATTGAATTTGTAGATGGAATGGATATTTCCCTAATTTTAAATGTATCTTATTTGTGCACATATATAAAAAGACAAAAAACTAAATAATATTGAAGTGTGGATTATTAAACCATCGATTAGAAGGAGTGAATTCCAACTAAGGAAAAATAAGAAATAAAATTCATTCTGGACATTTGGATTGGCAAAGATACTATAGGCAAAGTTTACTATGAGCACCTTATGAAATGGAATATCAAGAAGATGAGAATAGAATTTGGATGAATGAATATAAAGTTTATAAACATGAAAAAAATATAAAATATATCACATTAGGTTAATAATTAGGATCTCATGGATATTTTAATTTAACTTGAGCATCTAATGCAAGAGTATCTAAGGAGAATGAGAAATATTGAATCACTAACAATATAGTATAAATTTTGGGTAGTGTTCAATAAAATTCATTGGGACTAAATTTTAAGCCTAATACATTCACAAGTTTTAGTATTAGTTTGATATAATTTTAGTGGAAACATAAATCATAAAGATCACATTGATCTCTTTATTGAGTCATTTCTTATTTGAAACTTTTGCTTCAAGTGTAACAAATTCCACACAATTTACTAATTGTTCATGACTAAGTATTAAGGCCAATGACATTCAATATGGAATTGATGTTATTGTTAAGTGTATTTTATATTCTAATGGATTTCATAAAATATTTCACAAACTTTGAAAGCACCCATAGAGGATGGAACATAAAGTTCATAGCCTTAAAGAATCCCAATGGAGTTCATAATAACCACATAGTTATTAAAATTTTATCATTCTATGAAAGCAGCATGTGTCATAATCAAAGTTTCTTTAGAGGTCAAAATAAAATTTAAGGACATGTGATAATTCTTTAATTAGATTGGATAATTTCATGAGTCTACACATACATGGATACCATAATTCTTAAGATGAATGCATGACAAAATTTATGTGTATTTGATATTTTCATGGGTCCAAGAACATAGGGAGATAATATAAATTACACTACAAAATAAATTTAATATCATGAAACATTTCACAATCCCATTAGTTTATGATGGCCTTTGTTAGCAATGATAATAACACTATGAGAGTGTCACAATAAATTTCAAGTATCCATATCTTCCATATGTGATAACCAAATGAGGCATTTGCATTCCTATTGGAAAGACATTTTTGGTATATTTTACTGGAAATGGACACAAGACATGAAACCTCATGTATGAATTATTATTCACACATGAATATCTAAACCTTTTTTAGTTCATATATTTTAATATCCATATGTTCACAAGATGGTTATGAAAGGTTGAAAAGTTATGGGTGTAAGTGTAAAATCAATCCTTAGAAAAAAAGGGGGTTACTAATTAGTAGAGATGGAGTAAAAAATATAGATAAGGTAAAGCTATAGGCCTCAAATTTTAAGAGTGAAAATTTTTTAACCTAGTTCTATCTTTGAATGTAAATTTATCTTAAACATTAACAAAATGAGTGGTTGTCATTATCTTGGGTCTTGGATCTTGTGTCTTGGAGAGATAGAGATATAATGTATCACCTATGATGAGTGAATAATCCATTAATTTGAATCATAATTCCCACCTACACTAAATAACCATGGTAGAGTAATTGGTTTCATATTTTGATTATCCTTGACTTTCTTTAACCATGCAGAGTCTAGGGTATGTGAAACAGATAAAGAGGTCACTCAACCTTATTATATTGACATATAACTTAAGATTTAATTCCTAAAAACTCATATAAGGTAAAATAAAATATCACTAAGAACACCGTTGATCAAAATATATTTAGTGGAGATTTAAAACATTCACAAAGAAAGAAAACTCAAACCCTTGAAAGCATATAAACACAAAAATCATCTATTTTACTTCACATTCATTCATATTAAAAGACATTAGTGACATGAAATATATATCCTTGTAAAAATATAAAAATGGTATTATAAACTTTAAAAATTAATTTTTACATACCTCTAACATACATGACTTCCACCAGTAAAAAAAATAGGAAATGTTCTGAGGCCAACCCATAGGAGAGATTTAAATTTTTAAAATATCTATTAGATACATGTGTATAGTGTTGGTATAAGTGTAAACCTATGGTAACCACCAAAATATTGCTATATATATCACTATATAGGAGGTTAAAAATGGTATTTTAATATTTGTAAATTGTTTGCTTAAGATAATAAAACATTCTAGTACATACTAGGGAGATCTTATTATCACTAATAAAAAATTAGATTGGCCAAGTCAATAGATAAATAAACATATATAAAAAGAGTTTAATGTGTGCATACAAGTTATATATGAAAAATATAGGTTATAACTAATGTTTTAAAGTATCTAATACCAAATTTAGGTTTCTACTAATGCCCCCTTAGTCTAGCATTTAAAATTCTATATTAAACAAGATAAAATAAATAAATTTGGTACCTTTGTGTAACCATGCTTGGTGTTGTGATGTATAACCTAAATATATGAATATTTATACATGAAAAACATACAATGAAATATGTACAAATAATTTTATAATCATGATATAAAAATTTAACTAATATAAATCATTGAACTATTTCAAATTGAAATTCAAGGAATTAATACACATGTGGGTGTGTAAACCAAGTTTCCCTCTATTGAATTCATTTAGAGAATGCCATGGGGTTACAATATCCTAAGGATATTTCATTATTAAAAACATTGGTTTAATGTTATAAATGTATCAACCCATATTGGATATGGATATGTTTTAGAATATGAGAAATGAGGAACCTAAACTACACTACTCAAAATATCATAATAATTATCTTTTAGTGGAACCCTAAAATAGGTTTGTATATAACTCAAACTATAAATCAACTATTGTAGATGGATTTTACACCCAAATTTATTATAAATTACCATCAATCTCATGCCACATATCTAATCTTTATTTACCTCAATGTGATATAGAATGGGACAATCTTTTTATCAATTTACCTAATCTATAAAATACAATACCTTATCAATCTAACCCATATAATATATTTTATTTTATTATATAAGTTACCAAATATCTCTCATAATCAATTATAATGTCCCACATATGCATTTATTATGTCTCAATTTGTTGACATATTCCAATCTAAATCATATAATATAATCCAAAATATAAACCATCTATTTATTGAATACCAAATCTCTAAGATAATCCCACCTATATGCCCCCATTTTGAGGTGAGGGATGAGGTTTGTGAGTCACTCATATTAGAAAATAATAGTTATAATCATCATTTTATATATAAAAATGTAATCATGTGAATAATTAGTGTCAACATGATAATATTATGTCATCATATGAATATTTTATCATTCATACACATAATTAACATGTAATACAATGCAATGGGGATGTAAGTGTCAAATCAAGCATATATAAAAAATAATTGTATTTAAATAATTATCATAGATAGCTGAATTATAAAATCAAATAATGATACATAATATAATAATTTGTGATTTAGATCATGGCACCAATTTTGGAAACAATTTAAATACACACACACACACACAAACACACACACACACACACACACACACACACACACACACACACACACACACACACACACACACACACACACACACACACACACACACACACACACACACACACACACACACATGCACACAATATCATAATTATCGAATAGACAAGCAGTCAAGACATTACTTGAATCTAAATTGACTCTATCCTAACAAAAAAACAACATGGCCATGACATAAAATAGAGAATAATTTATATAATTGATTCATTATGTGATAAAACATAACTAATGAAATCATAGAAACACACAATGTAACACTCATAAATTGTAACATATATAACACATAATATAATACACATCAATCATCACATAATGTAATACACAATTAATGATCATATCATGTAAAAGAAATCATCAAAAAATATGTAAATAGAGATAAATTATTGTATAAAAACTTAATCCATGTCATCATAATATAAATAAATAAAATCAAGAAATTATGTAATTATCAAACCATGTCATGTACATGCGTTTATTTTTAATTCCTTGAATACTATAGTTATTTTTTTATTTTTATTTTTTTTAAATTTCAGTTTTTCATACTTTTTTGTATTTAAATTTTATATTAATAGATAATGATAAAATAAATAGTATACTTATGTGTAAATATTAGAATAATATGTGGGAATGTCTCTTGTTATGGCCAAGTAATAACACATATTTGTATCCAAATTAGAGAAGTGATCATGCATTGAAACATATCAATAAATATAGCATAGTCCACATGACCATGCATATTATGTATATATTTATAAACCATAGTATATTATGAGCTAATATGTATGCTTGGTGAATGACATAGGGGTTCCCATTGTGTAACAAGTAGATCAGCCTCTAAAACCAATTTAGGGCATGATGGATTAAGTAATGTATAGTGGGCATTGAAACATTGGTATTCAATTAATATCAATAACCTATATATAAAATTTATTGTATAATGAACATATATAAGCTACATTATAGGTTGTGATAGAAATGGTGGAGTAAATGTCTTTAGCTTATTAGGATACGCATATGGAATAATCATAATTATAACCACTTAGTGTTTGTAGGTATAATTCAAACATCAATGTAGAAAAGATAGTATTACATGTACCTCATGCATCCATGGGAATCCTATTAGCATGTCAAATTCTCTAATATCTGGCAGTTTCAATAACCAACTAAAAACTATTACAAGACCTAGAATAAGTAGTAACACAATGCCCCTAAAAGGGTTTGGTATCTTTCTAGTGAATCCTTTCACTATTTTTTCCATGCCAATCAATTATCTATTTATTTACCCAAGACTTGTATTCAAATTCATAGTGAAAATATTTTAACTTGACTCATTATCCACCATAAAATTGTGTAAAGGATGGGTTTCAATCAAAACATACTCGAACAAGGTCATAGTGATAAATTCATCATCAATAATTTCATGATTATCAAATATGATTATAGGTTTATGTATTTGTGTATCCTTAATTATTCAAATAATACCATCTATACGATGTTCCTCCTTATATTTATAATCATAATAATTCAAAGGAGGATGTGCTTTATAATTCATATGCACTTGATGTGTAGTATTAATCTCTTTTATCATATGATTTGGAAATGGATAAGAAAATATATTAAAATTTTCATTAGGTTGTGATCTTTAATAATTAATGTGTATTAACATCATTGACCTCAAAAGCATTTTCCTTAATTACATCTTACATCTTATATTTCAAAATAAAAAGTTATTTGTAGATTGTTTCAAGCATTTATTCCAATCAAAAAATGCATTAATATTGAAACCCTTAGTTTTTATCTTATTCATATCAATATCCATTGGTGGAGAGAAATATATGATATTAAACTCAATTAGACTCTGTGATACCTTATTATTAGGTTTGGATAAGCATGTAAACTTCCTTTTTTATGGAGCTAATAAGATAATCATATTATTCGATTATGAAACTACATTAAATATTGCCTTAGCCTCATTTTTAATATATTTTTATTTAGATTTTAAATTTGGTTTTATTTGAAATATATCATTAGAATATGTTATTAGATTATGTATGCATAGGATAGGATGACCTACAACTATCATCTTTCCCTCAAAATACTATGACATGTATAAGGTCAATCAAATAGAGCCTGCATGTATTTGGACAAGTGGGAAGGACATATGATATTTTTATACATATAAAAGGGTAACCTATAAATTATATGTCAAGATTAAATGATTTCAAAGTATAATCTTATAACATAAAGATATATCTCTTACTAGAGCTCAACAAAGATGATGATTGTAAATATGTAAGTAAAGTAAATGATTGTAAGAGGTAAAACTAAAGTAAATAATGGATAAGTGACTTTAAATAAGGTTATGTGTAATGGTAAAAAAATGGATTCTATGCAAAATATAGTGATAAATGGAAATCATAATAAATATTAAATTTATACCAGCTTATTAGGTATAATGAATATACTAAATAAGGATACACACATACATCCACAAATCAATAAATGACATCTAACCTAATAAGTAATACCCAAAAGAAAAAATGAGTGTATGTATGTGATATATCTTATTAGGAGTTAAATATTACCCTTATATATATGTATTTAATACCCAAAAGCAATAATGAACTCTATATCGATGGTATCATCTAGGTTGATATGGTTGTAAGATGTTAGCTAGCATAGTATGGTAATAGTTAGGCTAATACATTAAAAGTGTTAGAAGACATACTCAAAACTATATTGTAAAATCCAATATATTACAATGGATACTTAATCACAAAACAAACTATATCATATAGTATAATACTATAGGATATATATAAGTTATAACATATGGATAAAATTTATATAGACAGGCAAAATACCAAAATACTTGTAGGAGGTTACATTGATAATAGTGATGATGTGGTAGAATAATATGTAAAAATATCTTACAAAGTACCATGAGTCAATCTCACCCCATTCTTGGTACACCCTTTAAGTCATGCACTTAGGGAGATTGATGTGCCAACAAGATGCTACAAGATGAATCATAAATAAATTAATAAATTGAAAAATATATGACATATATATATATATATATATATATATATATATATATATATAAGTATACATACATACATATTTATATATACATACATATATATATATATATACATACATACATATATATATATATAATATATATGTGTGTATATATATGTATGTATATATGTGTGTGTGTGTGTGTGTACACACACACACACACACATATGGCACATGGTACATGTCATCAAAATATTGAAATATTTTGAAAATAATAGACTCATGTAATTGAGAATGTAATATTTTATTGACTATATGTTGCAACACTTTATTGGACATACCATTTATCATTTTAGAGAGCATAGTTATATGAAAGCAAAAAATCATTGATGGGCTCATTAAGTCATTACTTATGTTTTTCAATTTGAGCATAAGACACCTTATCATTGATATTGATATAAAAGTTTACTTATAATTTATTGAATAAAGGATTGAGTGCATTCACTATTTGGAAATTTAGGTCATAAAATTATTGTTAATCATAATCTTGAAGGCTATTTAGAAACAACTTATCATTAGATGCATAGTCCAAACATATGACATGGAATGCTCAAAGATGTTATTATAGATCTCATTTATTATATTATGGTGTAATTTTGGTTGAAAAAACCTTTTTGATAAAATATAATTATAAATATATGGGGCCAACAGGTTTCACAATAATTCTTGAGAATCAATTTAATGGCTTGTTATATACAAAACCTTGTTCCAATTGAGAAAACATAGCTTAAAGATTGAGAATGTTTTGAAAAAGTGTTTTAGTAATAGGCATACAATATTTATTAATATATTATTTCACATTATTAACTTTAAAATGAATAACATAATATCACATAGGAATATCCATATACATCTAAGGGTTGACATGTGTTCCCCCATAATGTTGACCAAATTTAACCTTAAGGTTAAACTAGCGCACCCCCATTAAAAAAATTGGATTTTTATGTCTATAAGTGGGTATAATATATTTTAATGAGGTGTTTTATATCTTAATTTATGTCAACTAATTCTATATTAGCTTTGATCAATTAGTTTTTATGTCCTTATGTCATTTTTGGGTCATTTGAGGGATTAAAAAGGTGCATTTAATTCTTTGTATAGGTTTATTTGGAAATGTGAAATTGTAAAAATGTGATTTAATGTCCCATGTGTCATTATAATTCTTAGATCATTGACACTACTAAAAATATGGTAGGTTGTTGAGAGAAAAGGTAGTTTTTAAAGCAAAAAGGGAGAAAATGGCACTTGTATGACCTCCTTAGGAAGTGTGCCACTTGAAAAATGTTTAAATATGACTCTTAAGATTACCAAAACTCATATTCATGCTTTAATTGAGTTTTAAGTTTCACTTGTTTCTCAAAGTTGTTCATCTCCTTTTCATCCCTTCTTGGCAAGCAAAGTGACTTAAGGTTTTTCCTTGGTACAGTCAGCACAAGGGGTTTTAGGTAGAATTATTGTGGAGGGTTTTTAAAACTAAAATACATCAATTTTCATATAAATAAGTTTTATAATTATCAAATTTTCTTTATGAATCATTTTTTTCAAGTTGATTGTGTAAAGCTGCCTGTTAATCTGTATACCCTTCAAGTTTTACTCTTGTTTTAGAAATTTTGTATGAACCAATTATTAAGTTTGATGTATAATAATTTTTAACTCATATTAAAATAATTTCCATGCTTTTATTCATTTTAAAATGTGTTTTTATGAGCTAATGATCTCAATTTTGTAGACTCATGTCTTTTGAGTGTAATGGGCAATTTTCACCATTTTTAGAAACTTTGTATTTCTCCATGGTTCCATAGAGTTTTGATAAGTCATTTAAAATGTTTTAGTTTTATTAAAATTATATCATTATATATAAATTTAATTTTATAATCCATTTTCATGTTTTTCAATCATTTATCATAAAAATAGTCAATCTCCCTATGACTACCATACACATTCAGCCAAGTGGATTGTGTAAAGTCTTAAAGCATGTTCATGGAGTTGTAGTATAGGTATTAAAGTTTTTATCACATAATCATGGTATAATAAATCAATTTTAAGTTCTTTCATTGGCATTATGAAGACTAAAATAACTAGTCATCCCTACCTTTACCAAGCCTACACCATGGAACTACACCTATAGGTGCTATAAAGCTCAAATCCACATTGTATAAAGGGTTTTGACACTTATTTAAATTATTTATAATGAATATAATGTATTTTTAGGTAATAATTTAGGTTATAAATCCATTTAAGGCCAAATATTATGCCACTACACTAACCTTGCTCATAATCTACCTTCATATAACTAAATCTCCACTTACATGTGATTTGAGCAAAGAGTTGTGGAACATTTTGTGGTGATAAAGCAAGTAATGAGATTATTTTTAAAGTTATAAAATTTATATTTAATCATGATATACTAATTTATAATGTTATTTTTTCAAGAATAAATTGAAACTACATTCTAGAGGATGACTGAGTATTTTGGGAAATAGTCCCTAAAAAGTGTTAATAGAGAACCAAATGGCCATATGGGAGGTTATAATATGAGATGGAAACCTATTTGATATCCTAATGTGTGATAAAGAAAATTATATATCAATATAAGTATTATATGGATATTTATAATTTTAGGATCACTCCAAGAAGATGATGACTGTGTTTAGGCCCTAAGTCTCCAAAAGAGCAAAACAGAGGCCTTAGAGGTTTTTATGGACCTTCAATAACATGTTTCCCAATGTTTTAAAGATTTACAAAGAGGTGAGTATTTAATACTATAGTGTGGATAAGATAAATTCCAAGTTAAGTAAAATTGACTAATACAAGATGGTGTTTGAAGACCTCAAAGTTGCCCATGAAGAAATTGAAAAAAAGCAGTGAGATCAATAGGAAAAAGCTCAAAATGGACTTTACCTCCAAAATTTGAAGCTTGAATTTATATTAATGATTATAAGGTTTAAAATAGTTTAAGGGTTTTTTTTTTTAATCTAATAGTGATAAAATAAGTTCATAGTCCATGTTCAGATTCACATACTCACCCTTAGTTTGTACATTGTGAAACTAAACACCTATATGAAGGTCAATAGGCAAATTTCTCAATCAATTAAAAAAGACCTAAGCAAGATGGTTTGATGTTTGTTTGAAGAAATCCAAGGGGATTAAAATAATGGTAAGGTTTTTTGTGGTATCAAGGATTAAATAGGGGTATTTAATACCATGATTATGTGTCCCTCCATAGCCCCATAACCACCTATAGTCGGGAGGAAGGTTGGTATCTTAGTCAAAGTGTTTGATGGTTTTCTAGCCCATAAAAGTGAATCCAAAGTGAGGGAAAGATATAGGTGAAAAAAATATAAATTATAAGTCTCTCTATATCATAACCAAAGTTTCAATAGAGTAAAATGACACCTATAGGCCTAAAGGACAGGGGTTTCTTAGTCCTAAAGGAAAAACTCAATTTGGTAGTTTCAAAGTACAAGTGAGAAAAGGGAAACTCAGACTCAATGAGGTGATGTATGACCATATAAATGGAAATTTTTGTGAATTAATGATCTATATAGGTAAATATAACTCACATAGACCTCTCAAAATCCCAAAGTACACCTACAGTCAACTGTGTTTGACTATCCATGACAATGAGTAGAGGGGTAGTGTTCTTAGCATGAATAGGACATGGACTTAAATTAAGTGGACCTAAAACATTTATATATAATAATTATAAACCCCAATGGAAATATGTAATCATGATTTCAAGGTTTAAATACTGAAAAATGCACAAACATGGGTCTTTTGAAGCAAAGCTCAATTAGATAGAAAGTTTAGTCCAAGCTTGCAAAGTGTATGGAGGAGTGTGTGAAGAATGAAATGGTGTAAAATTCATGTAACCATAATTTTTGACATAAAAATTTGGTATAATAACACTATTTTTAGGTGATTTTGGATACAATAAAGGTTCTCTATAGATCATTTAAATTCCACTCTTAAAAACCCTACGTACATTCACCTCTGTATAGTCTGCATTAACTTTTGGATGATTTGAAGGAAATAATAACCTAATAAAGAGATAATATTTTGTGGAGGGAATAATTTAAACTATATGAATCCTAAAAAAGTGTTATTTTTATAAAAAAAAAATAGGGGAAATAGTCCCTATTTTGTCCTAGACGGGGGGTACTTCCCCTCATATAAAAATGGTAGGGTTAGGAGTATAGGTTATAAATATGGAGCTAGAATATGAAAGGACCTTGAAAAATGGTTTGTGAAGCTAATGGATACATATGATAATAATGGAAACAAATAAACTTATTATGGATCTTGATAGGGTGGTGAAAACCTATGGACGTACAATCAATCTTGTTAGGCAATGGGTCAAGATTAAGACCAAATGAGAGGTAAATTTCAATCTTATTATGAGATGAAATTTATAGTGGATTGAATCATGTTTATGGGATCTATACAGAGGTGTTTGAACATTTTTTAGGTAAGGATAATCATCATAATTCATTTTGAGTTCTAAGTTGCAAACATGATTAATTGTAAGGTTTTAGCATAGACCTCAAAAGCATAATCGTCTTCACTTTCAGCATGAAATGAGAATGTAAAAATATTGGGGAATATTTTTAGGGTCAATAAAAAGGTTAATAATATCTTAAAGGGTATATAAAACATAAATGAGTGATATTTTGAATCTTAATCTCACTCATACATGTAAGAAATGAGGAAAACAAACTCAACAAGAGGACTTTGATTGATCATTCTTTCATGATGTTTTTCATGGGATTAAAAAGCATTTGTGGATTATAATATAGTATATAAATATCATAATTTTATATATTTTTTTTAGGTTGGACATTGGATCTTTATGAACCAACCTTAAGATAAAAAATAGGCCTAAAACCCTACTAAACCCTCAAGTAGGACCTGATGGAGAAAGTGAGATTGGAAAGCTAATCAAATGGTATAGTTTGACCAGAATAGATACTGGATGTTGAAAAAGACTCTCAATATCCATAACATACATTTTTTCTATATAGAATTGTATGTATGGGGTGAAAAAAGGCTCTTTTTGACCATTTTTTATGTTTTCTAGGCTAAAAGAGGAGTTAAGAAATAAAACAAAGTTTGGAGAAAAGTTTGAGATTTATAATAAATCTTAATATTCATTTAATTACTTTAAAATACTCTTAAGTGTCCAAACCAAGTCCTTCAAATCAGCGATTCAAATCTAGCATATTGGATTAGTAGTGAAGAAGGTGAAAACTTCAAGTGATCTAATTTTAAGTTGTTCCTAATTATTCTAGGGACATATAGGTCCTTTAAGCGTTTCATCCACTAATTTTTATGGATTTACATGGAAAAATAAATCCAAATTGAGAGCCAAGTGTATACGGTACATGAAAGGAGTTCTTTTTGGATTGTAGGTGATGATAGTTCCTTTTTAGGTGATTTTAAAATACTAGACATGAAACCAATGCATGTAAAATCACGTATTATGTCCCTAAATTACATTAAAATAATAATACATGGTCTTAATTAGTTACAAGACATTCAAATAGGCATATTCATGAAAGGAGTTCCTTTTGGATTGTAGGTGATGATAGTTCCTTTCTAGGTGATTTTAAAAGACTAGAAATGAAACCAATGCATGTAAAATCATGTATTATGTCCCTAAATTACATTAAAATAATAGTACATGGTATTAATTAGCTACAATACATTTAAATAGGCCTATTCAAATGTAGAGTTTTATGCCACTTTTCATCAAGTTTATGCCTTGAATTGGCACTTTCATCTCCTTACATTTCATGGTTCATCACATATCCTCTTAAAACTCACAGGTAAATAATTTTATTATCTTTACAAGTGTCCTTATGACCCTTGAATTTTCTTCTTCTCTCTCTCTCCTAAGTTCTATAAGAACTAGCTATTTTGGCATTGTATTGGAGGCTCCACCTAAGTATGGTAAAGCCCTAATCATTTGTATACCTTTTTATAAATATAATGACTAATTGTTACCTCTATAATGCATTTTCATAGTGTTATTTACTTGAATGTTGAATTTTCTTGGTGAAGACAATAGATTCCTTAACAAGTTTACACATTCTCTCACCTATTTGTAGCTTCTTCTTAAAGGGCATTTGATGTGTTCTAGGAAATTTCAAGTTTTAAGTGATTTAGTCTCTTCATTAGTACAAATTAATTCCTCTTTTATAGTCTTCCTATCTTTTCACACTCATCCATAACCCTGCAATATAACATTAACACAAGAAGACATAGATTAGGTAGTTTGTGTTTAGTTTATCCTTTGATTTCAAGTGTACTATGCATATTATTGAATGTCATAAATAAATTTGGTTTATCACCTCCCTTATATTAATTTTTTTTTATCTATATTTCTCCCTTTTCACCCCCCAAGTTATAATTAGTAGTAATCCTAAGTGGTACATCAAGGGAGCTAACCCTATTTAGAGACTCAACTCATTCCTTAGGTTGACCACAAGCATAGAGGTGATTCCATTGTGCCACTTAGATGAGGAGAGATTTTAATATTCTCAAATATTGTAAATACAAGTGACAATAGTTTTTGGCATACCTGGTGGGACTCTTATTCCAAGAAGTTGAGCTATTTTTGGTGTTATCTCTCAATAAGCAACATTTAGAGGCATCTATCAAAGCATCAATGGTGACTTTAAAGTTGTATCAACTGGTAAAGTGGCCTAAGTTATACTTTCAATATTGATGGTAATATATTTAATTTTCTTTCTTTCAATGAGGTTTCATGGATGACTTTGGTGTTGAGTTTTGTTCTCTACAAGTTGGTGAGACATTTCAAGCTTATACCATTCCTTATCAATATGAACAAGTCCTTGGTCAATATTGTCATGATAATTACCATCCTAAATATTAATTTCATTATTTATAATATGATATTTGTTATCCCATTCATGAATTATATTGGTCCTATAACCAACCTTCTCAATGTTTTGCTCCTCCTAGTCAACCTAGCCACTCCTAAAGCCAACTCATTTCCACCTTCAAGAAGACACTCTTGGGCTATGAGAGATATATGTTGGATATTTATAGTCAAATAGGATGTGTTATATAGGTTCCTAATAATTTTATTCATAATTTTAGATAATCATTAGAGTTGGTTAAAAGAGATTGGATACCTATTGAGAGAGCTAATTGGCAAAGGCTCACAAGTGAGATGCTTGGTGTGAGTGATGTATTTTATTCCTCAGAGGATAGGATAGGATTTTATGAAAATAAAACTCACAATACCTATCATATTTCATATCCACTTCCCAAAATTTCATACCATCCATACATGACCCATACTCATGAACCAAATCAATCCCATCAAGGTCATCCTTTTCCAAATCAGTTAGAGGAGAGAGTTGAAAAAATAAATCTTATGCTCGAAGCTAATATAGATAGGAAAATTGAGTTGGAAAATATGTATATGAAAAATTCCATGTTGGAAAAAAATTAAGTGGAGTTAAAACCCTAATTTTCCTCTCAAATTGCATCCCCAACACCTCGAAAGGAGACTCATAATTCCAATGTCCTAAGTCGATACAAGATAGTGGAGACATGAAGAAAAAAAGATGAGAAAATACTTGTCAAAGAGTGTGAAGTTTAGAAGACTATTGATCTTATAAAACTCCTACTTCCATTCCTTAATAAAAGGATTCTAATCCTAACATCCTAAGATGGAGTAAGATAGTGAAGTTATTTAGAAAGAAAGAAGATAGAAGCATTGTCCAAGAGTGTGAAGTGTGGAATGAAGTTGATCCTTTGAAATTCCCTCCCACCCTTCCTCAAGAAGCTTCTTATTTTCCATGTAAGCCCTCATGCACTCCTTATCCTCATTATTATTCTTATGAACTCAAATAAAAACTTTTTCAAGAGAACATAGCCAATTGAATTGAAGAGTTAGAGGTAGAAATCAGATTGCTAAGTCAAGGTGAGATGGAAGGTTTAAACCCAAAAGAAGATCATATGTGTAAATACACCCCATATAACCTCCTTAAAGATATTTCATAAGTTAAATTATATTTTAATGTCAAGTGGAAGGAAAAAAAATCAAATTATTGTAACCCAAGGTCTGCCTATCCTTCCTCAAGAGCTCTCAAAATAACCTCTTATTTTGCATTCTCAATCTGATTTTGAGCCAGATATCCCACCTCCACCAACTAGTTCCTTTTGTCCTCATCCCATCACCATTTAACTTGATGTACCTATGGTGTGGTAACATCAATAATATAAACTGGTTGAGGAAAATTCCAAACTTTCACTTGTGTAAAGTGCAACTCCTTGAAAGCCTTATCGGGTTAGGTCACCGTATTTCAAGATGTCTAGTCTTGACATCACTAGGAATGAATTTGAAGATGTTTCATCCCTTGAAAAACAAGATCACATTGTGATAGATGAGGTATAATTTGAAAAATATTAATAGGTCATAAGTTATGAATAAGAGGTGAGTTCTTTTGTTGAATTTCCTTATTTGGTTGATGATGAAGCATACACTCCTTGTGTTGAAGAAGAAATCTTGGGAGAGGTCCTTTTGAAATCTAAAAAGAAGTTGAAGGATTATATCTTGTTTTTCACCTTCATGATTCTGATTTTTTCACCTTCATGATTCTGATCAAAGTGAATATTATGACTTATGGTAGAGATTTGAGGATATTTACAAATTATTCAAATCTCTCAAGGGGTCTACAACTCCTTTAGGGATGATTACAAGTGATGGTAAGAAATAGGACATTATTCAAAATGTCATAGATGAACAAGATGAAATTGTTCAACATGTCATAAGTAAGAAAGAAAAAAATCCAGATCAGCATATAGAATTCAAGACAAACCTCTATTGGCCTCAATCTTTCAAATAACAAGTAATCATTCCTTTTGAGATAATGCCTACAAAGAAAATGAAGGATGATCATGAGAAATAGAGTGGTAAAAAACATGAAGTATATAAACAAGTTCAAGATGAATATGCATAAATTGAAGACATATTTGAAGATTATTTATTTGAAAACAATTCAAATGAAGTGCCAAGGAATAGGTATGGTCCATCAAGTGTTCAATCTAAAGATCAACATGTTTGTCACCCTCATCCATCTCATGCAAGAGGAGACTCAAGAAAATTTCCCTTTGATCTTGGAAAGGGAAGTATGACTAGTTTTTAGTTATATATAATAGGTTATTTCATAATTAAACTAAGTTCTTGGAGCACATGTATGTGTCTTAAGTGTTTGCTTTCTTTTTTTTGTGTGTCCTTTGCTTTATGTGGTTGAGGTAGTCTTAGTGTCTTATCTTGATTAAAGGTTTATGGTCAATGGTTAATGTTTTCTTGTTTATGATTTTTATGTCTATAATAGAGTATAATATATTTTAATGAGGTGTTTTATAGGTTAACTGATCTCAGATGATGTTATATTAGCTTTGGTCAATTATATTTTATGTCCTCGTATCATTTGTGGGTCATTTGAGGGGTCAAAAAGGTGTATTTAATGGTTTTTATGGGTTTATTGGGAAATTTTCAAGTGTAAAAACATTATTTCATGTCCCATGTGTCATTATAAGTATTAGATAACTAAAAATACTAAAATTATGGCAAATTATTTAGAGAAAAGGTATTTTTCTTGGCAAAAAGGGTGAAAATGGCACTTCTACAGCCTCCTTGGTAAGTGTGCCACTTATAAAATGTTTAAATGTGACTCTTTAGCTACCCCAAACTCATATACATTATTTAATTTATATATAATTTTCATTTCTTAATCAAAACCATTTACTTCCGCTTCAACCGTTCTTGGCAAGCAGAAGTGACTTATAGGTTTTTGCTTGGTATAATCAGTACAATGGGTTTCAAGTAGAATGATTCTGGAAGAATTTTTTACAATAAAATACATTAATTCTCATATAAATATTTTTTATAATGATCAAATATGCTTTATTAATAATTTTTTTGAAGTTGATTGTGCAAATCTGCCTGCCAGTCTTTGTACCCTTCAACTTTTGCTCTTGTTTGAGAAATTACGTAAAAACTAGTTGCTAATTTCGATGAATGATAATTTTGACCTAATAATAAAATTATTTACATGCTTTTTTCCATGTTTAAAGGTCTTTTTATGAGCTAATGACCTCATTTTTTTAGACTGGCCTCTTTTGAGTGCAATGGGCAGTTTTCACCATTTTTAGAAACTTTGTATTTCTCCATGGTTCATTCCATAGAGTTTTTATAGTTTATTTAAAATTTTTAAAATGTTTTAAAATTATATATTTATATCTAAAATTCATTTTCAAATCCATCTTCATGTTTTACAATCATTTACCATACAAACAATTAATCTTCCCTATGACTGCCATACACAGTTAGCCAAATGGAGCATATAGAATATTGAAGCATGTTCATGGAGTTGTGTTATATTTATTAATTTTTTTATCTCATCCTCATTTTATAATCAATAAATTTTAATCTCTTTAATTTGGATTATTAATACTATAATAACTAGTCATCCCTACCTTTGCCAGGCCTACATCATGGAACTACACCTATAGGTGCCATGAAGTTCAAATCCACATTGTATAAAGAATTTTTAAACTTATTTAAAGTATTTATAATGAATATAATGTATTTTTAGGTATTTTGGTAGGTTTATAAATATATTTAAGGCCAAATTTTATGCCACTACCCTAACCTTGCTCGTAATCTACCTTCATACAATTAAATCTCCACTTACAAGTGATTTGAGCAAAGTGTTTTGGAATATTTTGTGGTGATAAGTAAAGTAATGAGATTATTTTTAAAGTTATAAAATTTATATATAATCATTATATACTAATTTTTAAGTTTATTTTGGTAAAATCAAGTTGAAACTACATTCTTTAGGATGACTAAGTATTTTGGGAAACAGTCCCTAAAAGGTATTAACAGAGAACCAAATGGCTCTATGGGAGGTTATAATATGAGATGGAAACATATTTTATATAATAATGTGTGATAAATACCATTACATATCCATACAAGTGTTATATTTCTAGTTATAAGTTGAAAATCACTCTAAGGAGATGATGACTGTGTTTAGACCCTAAGTCTCAAAAAGAGCAAAACAAAGGCCTTAGAGGTTTTTGTGGACCTTTCATAACATGTTTCCAAATGATTTCAAAATTTACAAAGGGGTGAGTATTGAATCCTATAGTGTGGATAAGAGACATTCCAATTTTTAAGGAAAATGGACTGATAGAAGATGGTGTTTGAAGACCTCAAAGTTACCCATGAAGACACTAAAAACAAGCAATGATATCTACAAGAAAGAGCTCAAAATGGACTTTAACTCTAAAATTTACATCATGAATTTATATCCATGGTTATAAGGTTTAAAATAATTTAAGATGTTTTTTTTGATCTAATAGTGATCAAATAAGTTCATAGGCCATGTTTAGACTCACATACTCACCCTTAGTTTGTACATTGTGAAACTAAACACCTATAGGTAAGTCAATAGGTAGATGTCTCAGACAATTAAAAAAGACCTAAGAATGATGATTTTATGTTTATTTGAATACATAAAAGGGTATTAAAAGAATATATAGGATTTTTTTGGTCTTAATAATAAAATATGGGTCTTTAATACCATGATTAGGTGTCCTTCCACAACCCCATAACCAATTATATCTAGGAGGAAAGTTGGTGTCTCAATGAAAGTGTTTGATTATTTTATATCCCATAAAAGTTAATCCAAAGTGATGGAAAGAGGTATGTGACCAAAAATATTAAATAAAATTCTCTCTATATCACAACCAAAGTTTTAATAGATCAAAATGACACCTATAAACCTAAAGGATAGGGGTTTCTCAGTCCTACAAGAAAAACTCAGTTTGGTAGTTTCAAACTACAAGTGAGAAATGGGAAACTAAGAATTGATGAGGTGATATATGACCATATAAATGGAAATTTTTGTGACTTCATGAGCTATATACAGGATAAATACAACTCACATAAACCTCTCAAAATCCTAAAGTACACCTACAATCAACTATGTTTGGCTATCCTTGACAATGAGCAGAGGGGTAGTGTTATTAGCATGAATAGAACATGGACTTGAATCAAGTGGACATAATACATTGATATATCACATTGATAAACCAAAGGAGGAATATTTAATCATGATTTCAAGGTTTAAAGACTACAATATTCATAAGTAGGGATCTTTTCAAGAAAAACTTAGTCAGATAGAAAATTTAGTCTAAGTTTGCAAAGTGTATAGAGGAGTGTATGAAGAATGAAATGGTGTAAAAATCATGAAACCTTAATTTTTTACATAAAAAATAGGTATAATGACACTCTCTTGAAGTTATTTTTTATAGAATAAAGTCTCTCTATAGATCATTCATAGTCCACTCTTGAAAACCCTACATATATTCTCCTATCTATAGTATACCTTAAGTTTTGGATGATTTAAAGGACAAAATGACCTAATAAAGAGATAATTATTTATGGATGCAATCATGGAAACTTTATTAATCATAAAAATATGTTTTTTTAATAATATAAATAAGGTAAGTACCCCCTATTTTATCTCAAATAGGGGGTACTTCCCCTCATACAAAACTAGTAGGGTTAGGAGTATAAGATAGAGATATGGAACTACAAGATGAAATTACCTTGAAAAAGGGTTTTTGAATCTGAGGGATACCTATTCAAATCATGAAAACCAATCACATGAGTATGGATCTTGATAGGGTGGTAAAAATCCTTGAAGGTAGAGTCAACCCTATTAGGCAAGGGGTCAAGCCTAAGACCAAATGAGAGGTAAATTTCAATCTTAGCATGAGAGGAAATTTATAGTGGATTCTATCATGTGTATTAGATGTATACAGAGGTTTTTAAACATTTTTAAGGTAAGGATAATCATTATAAGTCATTTTGAGTTCTAAGTTATAAACATGCTTAAGGGTAAGGTTTTGGCATAGACCTCAAAAGCATAATCACCTTCAATTTCAATATTAAATTATAATTTAAAACTATTGAGGTATGTTTATATGGTCAATAAATAGGTTAATAAACTCTTTAATGGTATAGAAAACACAAATAAGATACTTTTTAAATATTAAACTCACTCAGACATGTAGGAAATGAGGAAAACAAGCTCAACAAGAGGAATTTGATTGATCATATATTTCATGATGTTTTACATGGGAGTCCAAGGAATTTGGGTAGGATAATAGTTTCTCTAAAGACAATCTTTTGATATTTTTTGGGTAAGTTGGATCTTTATGAACCAACCTTAAGACCAATAATAGGCCTAAAACCCTACCAAACCCTCAACTAGGACTCGATGGAGAAAGTGGGATTGAAAATATAATAAAATGGAACAATTTGACTATAATAGATATTTTATGTTGAAAAGGACTCTCTTGGGCTCCATCACATACTTTTTTTTGTACATACTTGTATGGATGTGGTGTAAAATAGGCTCTTTTTAACCATTTTTTATGTTTTATAGGATACATGAGGATTTAAGAGATGAAAAAAAGTTTGGATAAATTTTTTATATTTATAACAACTCATAATATTTTTTTAATTCCTTTAAAATAATCTTAAGAGCCCAAACTAGGTTCTTTAACTCAGCCAGTCAAATTTGGCATATTGGACAAGCTAGTGAAGAAGGTGGGAAACTTCAAGTGAGCTCATTTTAAGGTGTGTCTAATGATTATAGGAACATGGAGGTAATTTAAACATGTAATCCACTACCTTTTATGGATTTACATCGAAAATATAATCCAAATTGGGAACCAAGTGTGTAGGGTGTATGAAAGGAGTTCTTTTTGGACTATAATTGATGATAATTCCTTTCTAAGTGGCTACAAAAGACTAAGAATGAAAAACGTTCATGTAAAGTCATGTTTTATGTCCATATATTTAATTACAATCATCATACCTGGTCTTAATTAGTTAAAATATGTTCAAATAGGCCTAATCATGAAGACATTTTTTTGTGTAAAATAAAGAGTTTTATGCCACTTTTCATCAAGTTTATGCCTCGAATTGACACTTATATATCCTAAAATTGAATATTTCATCCCATAAAATCTTAAAATTCATAATTTACTCCTTATACTAGCTTTACTAGTGTCCTTGTGACCCTTGAACTTCTCTTCTTCTCTCTCTCTCCCAAGTTCTATAAGAGCTAGCCATTTTGACATTGTATTGGAGGCTCCACTTAAGTATGGTGAATACCTTCTCATTTTTATAACTTTTTATAAATATAATGACTATTTTTTACCTCTTTCATGAATTTTCATATTGTTCTTTACTTTAATGTTGAATTTTCTTAGTGAAGACTATGGATTCCCTAGCAATTTGTCACATTCTCTCACCTATTTGTAGCTTCTTATTGCAGGGCATGTGATGTGTTCCAAGAAATATCACAGTTTAATTTAGTTATTATCTTCATTATTTCCACTCAATACCTCTTATCTAGTCCTTCTAACTTTTCACATTCATCCATAACCCCACAATGTAACATTGATGCAAGAAGACATAGATTGGGGAGTGTATGTTTAGTTTATCCTTTGATTTCAAGTGTAATATGCATATGGTTGGATGTAATTTTATTATTTTATAAATATTTCTCCATTTTCAACCCCCCCCCCCCCCAAATTTAGAATTAGTATTAATCTTAAGAGGTACATTAAGGGAGTTAGCCTTATCTAGAGACTCACCTCATTCCTTATGTTTCCCACAAACCAGAGGTGATTCCATTGTTCCACTTGTATGAGGAGATATTTTCATCTCCTTAAAGTATTAAAATCAAATTGACAACATGTATCATGTGTTGGAACCACTTTTGTATCTATAAGTTTATAAATATGAATATTATCAATAGGAGTTATGGTATGAACACCTTTTTCAGATTATGTGCCTCTAAAATTTGGATTAGTATCATAATATATTTAAAATTTTAATTCATTAAGATAAATATTAATTTAATATCTAGTTACATCTAATAATTTATCAGCCATGTGTGGATTCAATTTCAGATTTTTAGTTAATACCATTTTAACTATGTCATCAAATATATCATTAAAATTAATATAATAATCATTTCCCCTATGGACATCAATGTAATTTTTGTTT
>JARHVA010005223.1:1047500-1200000 GCA_037957365.1 Torreya grandis | reverse complement strand
ACAATTATAAACCCACTCTTAATGTTTAAACTATCTTATTAAAAATTGAATATGTTGTAATTTGAGAAAATGAAGTGTGTAAACCTTACTGCTAGAGCTGAGGGGGTGTTTGGTTGGGTGACTATGTAGTTTATTATGGTTGAGAAGATGTTAACCCACTAGATTCTTATGTATCTATTACCAAAATTAGCTACAAAAATTATGCCTTTGTGTCTATATTCCTCTCTTATATGATTTTTGGAATATGTTATGGAAGAATGAATTGGGGGTCATGTATTATCTAGGAAATGGTTGGATCAACTTGAGCGAGATCCTACTTGAGAATTTTATATTCGGTGAGAACTTCATCTATCATGGAAATTATAATTCATAATGATACATGGATAATCATCATGCTTTACAGATCTTCATCATGTAAGATTGTAAGCAGTCTTTCTAACATGAGTTCATCCAATCTATCTATTTTCCTCTAGGCTTGGATTGATGCAAAAACATTGCACATTATTTCATTATGCCATAGTTATAGATTTTATATGGTAGCATCCATATAATCCATCAATTATTTGAGTATGCCACTCATTTTATATATAGTTTCCATTTTATTCTCCAGTATAACTTTAGATTTGCCATTAGTGGTAAACTCAGGCTTCATAGTGGCTAGGGATTGATTCAAATCTAGTCTCTAGTTTAACATATCTTGGGCTATCTATTTGTTCTACTTCATAGTGGTGTTTAGGACATAATCATACTCAACAAGGAGTTGATACATGACCTCTATTTCCATCTTGAGAGCTTATCCTTATTTTTATAATCCTAATAAAATTTATGTATCTCCCTAATTCTTTGTGAGTTATGTTAATAGAGAAATGAATTATTTATCTTCCAACATGACTTGATCACCTATTACTTGTGTAACTAAGGTGGGACAAATGTTATTAATAAATTTCCTTGAATTTTCTAGTTTTTATTCTATTTTAACCTTTTTTTCAAAGATTCTTAGGACTTCATACTCAAAATTCAAGGACTTCTATGTAATAAATTCCTAGAAGGCAACTTCTCCTTCAATCTATTTGGAGAGAAATAGTTGGGTCACATCTAATGATGTTTCCATCATAATAGTGGTGGGTGCCATGGATGTCATAGATGTCACAAGATCATGTGTTAATTAATATAGTGGGATCAAGAAATTAGTCCATTGTCTTTATGTAACAGGGACATCCCATAGCCATTGGATAGAGTTATATGCTTCTTATTTGATTCCCTTGGTTTGAATTGTAGTCACTACCTCTACCTGTGTTTTTACATTCTTGAGCTCCTTGATTTGGGTTTCTACTTCCACCATTGCCTTGGAATTAGCATGAAATTGAACTTTAAATTCATATTAAGCCTTAGATATGGCATCAACTTAGGCTTTGGCTTTATCATATGCCTCAGCCTTAGCTTTAGCTTTAGTTTGAGCTTCTTGTTCTTTTTGTTTTAAATACATAGCTTACACCTCTTGTTGTAACCATTATGCTTCCTCTTGTTATTTTTTATTTACCTTCACTTATTCATCCTAATTGTGCATGCCTTTTACTTCCATATCTTTCTATTTTATGATTGAAGCTTCTTCATTTTTCATTCATGCAGCTTATACTTCCTTAGCTTTCCTTTTGATAGCTTCAACTTATTTGCCTTGCTTCTACATAGCCTCTAATTCCTAAGATTTATTTTCTAAGTGTCTATATATTGTTACTTTTATTATTGACTCTACACAACTTCTTGTTGTGTTGCTTATTATACTTGTGCATGTTCTTATGTTTCCTTAGTCCTTTGTTACTCCATCTCCTGAGATTTAAGTGTGCCCTATGTAGTTTGTTTTTCCTCTACTTATTTAGTCATAATTATATCCATGGCTTCTACATCCCTTTCAATATCATTGTTAGATTCAATTTTATCAAGTGTTTTCATTTTACCCAATTGAACTTTATGTACCAATTTTTTTCTCTTAGATTTTTATAAAGGATTGAGGGTCTATGTTTGTTTATTTACACCCTAAGGTTATGGTTGTTATTGAGTTACTTTGAGATTGTTATGAAATAATTTTTTTATAGGTTTTCCAAAAGAGACCATCCTTTCCTAAACCAATTGTGATGGCTTAGAATATAAATATTTTATTGGTTTCTAGAACAAGGCTTGAGTAAGACTATTTTTTGCATTTATTTTCCACCATCTATTTAGCAGATGAT
Source organism: Torreya grandis (assembly GCA_037957365.1). NCBI lineage: Eukaryota > Viridiplantae > Streptophyta > Pinopsida > Cupressales > Taxaceae > Torreya > Torreya grandis. The sequence goes on along the minus strand of JARHVA010005223.1, from coordinate 1,197,772 downwards.
CCCATGTCTAGTTCTATTGAAAATATTTCAACCTTTGACTTACACTGAGCTAATTTGTATTGTACAATATCAACAAGGATAGAAGAATTTGGTTGACTAATATCTACCCAAATGCCTTATCTTACTTGATTTTACACTTGGCAAGTGTGAACTAATTTAAAAAAAATCATCATCCTCTACATCATACACCTCTATTTTGATGTCTTCCAACATTTATTGGAGCACTTCCCATTCTTATACCCCTAACTCAAGTAGGTCACACTTAATATTTATTCATGGAACCATGGGATACCTGAGCCATAACTTTGTTTATCAAGTTATTTTATTTAGTAGAGGTGGTGAGACTCTATGAATAAGTGATTTACTCTTTCCTTTCTCTTCATGTATTGGATCTTCAAACTATGTTAGCTATGTTGATTAGTATTATGACTATGTGGGTTGTTCTAAAGGTACTTGCTCTATTTGTGTTTATTGTAATTGTAAAGGGATGACTTATAATGAAGGCATCAACCTCAAAACTATGAATTTTTGGGAGTAGACTTCAATTTTTTATTCAACCATTGAGATGAAAAATGTCATCAAAGTGATATATGGGGTATCCAACTCATGAAACTTAATCTATATTCCATTATGTAGTTTAGTAAGTAAAGCATGTTATCCTAGATACTGCATTACATCTTATGTAATCCTAGGGTGTGATTGGATCAAGGCTAGGGAATTCAACCACCATGTGTTGAATCTCCTCAATTTCTCATAATATTAGCTTTTTTATTCCATTAAATACTTGTAAAGGCATTACTAAGCCAAAAATCTAGATTTATATTCACTGTCCCTATTGGAGACTTCTAATGTGTGAAACATAATAATAAGACTAAAAACTATTACTGAAAGGTCTATGTGATTCCTAAAAGTACCTTATTTATATCTTTGGTAAGATAAAATGCCAAAAAATTAGGCTAGTTGAAATCCTCCCATGTCTTCATCATATGATAGGCAATGCCAATGACACATATTGTCACTTATTTTGTTTGCTTTGTGGTTTGATAGATTTTTTTGGTGATACATTTCACCATGATGTGTAGATCAATATTAATTCATTTCCATACCCTAGTGGTATATTTATCTTTGATATCCTAATATATTCGTGGCACTGTATACTAATAAAGCATGAGAGATTTATCATGTTTAGGTAAACCAATTATTCATGAAATGGTGTGTGCATAAATATATATTATAACATCTTGAGATAAATGGATTTCTCCATAATTATATTAGCTTATAAAATTCATCATAACCTCATCTAACTACCCAAATGTAGGTAGATTAACTAAGCATTTAATGTCAAAGTCTTATAGTGGACATTTTAGTCTTAGGGTTCTTGCTTGTGCTTCTCATTAAGAATCATAGGAAAATAGAGTATTTTCTATTAAATTTATGAAGTCAAATGGTTTTGGATAATTATATTTATTTTGTTGCAAACCTATCAAAATTATCATTTCCTCATTTTGGGCATCTGATAGTGGAATCAATAACTGACCTCTATCCATGGCTCAATAAATAGTCTGGGCTAAGTGATTACTCTGAGTAATTTCACTCTAGTTTTAAATCCATTCGTAATTAGATATTTAAAATGTTGATCACAAAAGTCTCTTTCTAGTTGAATGTTTTAATTTTTGATCATTTTCCATACCCTACTCTTTTATACATATTGCCACCCAATTTTATGCCATTACATCCTTTGAATGCATTTACTACCTACACATGAATGTTCCCTTTTCAATTTATAGTAGTTATTAGAAATCACCTTGATAGGGACACTTGGTGCCCGAGATCATTAATTTATTTATTTTTAGTTATTATAGGTGAGTATCTATCCTTTTGGTTAATCAATTTGCTTTGTGTATCCACTTATCCTTTTATTACCAAATTTTATTTGAAACTGATGTAATATTTTGAAATATCACATCATTAATGGTTTAACCTAGCCTTTGGCCTTTTTCTCACTATACCTATCTTTTTTCCACCTTCTTAGACTTAATTAAAATGATCAATGTAGTTGAATCCAATTGTCTTCAATAAGTTATCTCTATAATGTGATTGCATCCTATGTTGATAACTAATTCCTAGTGGTTATGATGTGTTACACAATAATGAACACACTATATAAACATTATAACCTAATAAAATAAAATAGAAAACAAATAAAATGAAATGAAATTTTGAATACATGGTGATACTTAGCACACACTCACTTTTTTATCAAAATGATAGAGATTGAAGATGATATGGCTTAAGCCTACAACCTTTTATTCATCTCAATAATATGGTTCCCTATTTATATTTTAGAAATATAATACCCTATGGTGATACTTCATGAATGATTTAGAGTGATTTCCATGTTATGCATAGATTTCTAATTAATGATTTAAATCTACTCTCATAAATTAATACTATTTGGTCCAGGTCAAATTACTTAGATCATAAGTTGTGATCATGCCCTACTTTTTAACTTTATGTATTGATTTATTGCATCCACTATGCTCTTAATCTATTTTCTTCCATCTTGGTGAAATCCATCAGATGTGACTTTAATTAATCTTGATCCCCTAATCTCATGATCATCACAGTGCACAAATTAGACATAATATATTCCATAGGCATTACTACCTCAAGGCCATATACCAATTAGTATGAAGTGAACCAAATAGATCTTTTATAATGTGTTTAATAGGACCATAAAATTTTAGGAATTATATCCTCCAAATCATCTCTCTCAACATTGCAATTTTTGTTAATATCTTTGCCAAAACTTTATTAGATGTTTTTACTTGTCTATTGGCTTGCATGTGGTAAGCTATGACTTTATGGTGTGATATCATGAAATATTCAATGAGCATCTTGTTAGTATTATTGAGAAAGTGTTTTCCTATATCAGTTACCAACTTAGTTAAACATCCAAACCTTGTGATATTATTTTCATATAAAAACATAATAGCATCCTTTGTATGTAGCTTGGAGTGGTAACAACTTCCACCCATTTCATGATATAGTTCATTTTAGTGATAATGTATCTATAATGATTATATTTACTTAGGGGAATTATAGGCCCAAAAAAATAAATTCCCCATTTCTCAAAAGGTAATTTCACAATCAAAGGTACCAAAGGCAATTTGTCTCATTGGTTGGGGTTTTCCATAATTTGATAGACATTTTAGTGTTTAGTATCTTTATGCATATCTTGAAATAGCATACACCACCACAAACTACTCTAAAGTATTTTACTTGTAGTGCATTCTCCTAAAAAGTGACCTCCTTCAATCTACTGATGATACTCTTGAAGAATTTGTAGTCACTCATGCTCTATAGCTACCCTGTACACTACATCATCTTTGTCAAGCTTATACAAGAATCCATTAATGAGGCTATATGATATGGTTCAAGTAACCATCAATTTATTATCATTATATATGTAATTTATTAGAAAATTTACTTATTTAAATAAATTGGCAATGTCCTCTGTGTTATCAATAACTTTAGAAGTTCTAAATAAATATGCATTAGGGGATTCATCTCAAGTCCCTCTCATTCCTCCCCATTTTGAATTTGATAGAGATATTTTGGTCCCACATTCTCCCATCCTATATTAACATTAATCCATATTTAAAATCACTAAAATAACATCAACCACTTGATAGACATCCTCTTAGAATTATTTTATTAACCAGATATCACAATGCCTGGTGATTCGTGAAGAACTCAAAAGGATTAGCTAATAATTAATGCTTGAAATTTTGAAATGAAAACACCATGGCTATTTTTTATCTATCTGTGTTCATGTAATTATTTTCTACAATTGATATTTTATTGATATAAAAATGTATTAGGTGGTCCAACCCACCTTCACCTGAATATGCTAAGATACCACCTATTACTGTGCCAAAAGCATCAACATGTACATATAATGGCTTCTTCTATTAGGAAATACTAATATGGGTGTTATTACCAGCCTATGTTTTAACTCAATGACTATTGTTTGAGATTATGTTTTCTATTCAAATATGGTATCTTTACACAATAGCTTCTCCATGAATGTAAATATAGTTTCATACCCTTTTATAAATTTCCTATAATATCTGGTATGACCAAGAAAGGTGTGCACTTAATTTGAGTTAGTAGGAGGTATAGTTCATACTATTACAATAATTTTAGCTAGGTTGACCAAAATTCCATTGTTACACATAACATGGCCCAAAAAGACACCAATTTTTGTAAAGAATAGATAATTATTTAAATTTAAGGTGATGCATAAAGCCCAATATCCTTCTACCAATATTAGTTTTGACAAGTGTTCTTTAAATAGAGAGAAGATAGACCAATCATCCATATAAAATTATAGGAAATCATGAATGAAGTCTTTGAATGCATTTACTATATCTCTAAAAAATATAGTAGGTACGTTATTTAAACAAAATGGCATTACCTTGTATGCAAATGATCCCCATTTAGTACGAAGGTGGTTTTGGCCTGATCCTCCTCAGCAATCAAAATCTAGTGATATCCACTAAAACTATCCATAAAGGAATATACCTCATGTCCAACCATGGATTCAATTACTTCATCTATAAAAGGAATCATAAATCAATCATTTATATAAGCATAATTGAGTGAGCAGTAATCCCCACACACCCAAATTTCTCCTATTTTCTTAGGTTGAAAAAACATGGGACTCACCCACTCTACCTTTTCAACTAGATAAATAATTTCAACTTATTGCATTCGATCCAGTTTGGCCTTTAATTTAATATTCATATTAGTATTGAGCATATAACGATACTTTTTGATGGGACACACACATTATTTTAATTCTATATACATTTCTCACAGAGATGGATCTACAATTTTTACCTCTGATAATTTTATTGGAAACACATCTTGATAATCTCTTAATAGATGTATGGCCTCATAGATCTACTATTTTCCCCAATAATCTCCCACTATTACAAGCTTAGGGGTTGATTCTATCCCAATATTTCCTTGAGTCTTTTACAATGGTTCCTGATATATCTTGCCTAATCCACTAGGTATAATATCTTTAAAATTGTGTTTGCCTTCATGTTTTGGAATGTCAATATTACATAGTTTATCCTCTTCTATTTAATTTTCACTTTGCACTAATTTTGGCTCTGATTCATGTTGTGGTTCAAATGACCCTTCTAAATTGAGATCTCTATCACTATCACTATCACTATCACTATCACTATCATTATCACTATCACTATCACTATCACTATCACTATCACTATCACTATCACTATCACTATCACTATCACTATCACTATCACTAGATTATGTCAGATCATTATTTATTGTACTAAATGACTGACCATGAAGTTGTTCATTTTTAGTTATCTTTGTATTTTTTTAATGTGAGATCTAAATTATATATAGATTCTTGATGAGAGGATTATTGAGAAGCATTTGTTAAATCTTCTATGCATCCATGATAGAAAATTTTAATTCTCTACAAAACATTATGTACTAGTGGGTTATCATCTTTAAACACAAAATTTTGAATGATATCTTGTTGAAGTTGTACCCAATATTTAGTTTCCCTTCTATGCTCTTGATGAATATATCAAGTTGTTGGAAGATGTGCAAGGGTATGACTAAATATGTGAACCTAGTATCATAGTTCTACTCCTTATATGGTCCATATATCTACGCATTGATGGATTTGTAGTTATAGACATTAACCCTCTTAAATTAAAGGCCATTTTAGTTTAACATTAGCTGGTAGCTAAAAATTTGCACACAAGATTTTTCAAGCATCCTCCCAATGCATTTATGAGTTTCTATATATGGCTCACCATTTCACACTAGCTAATTTTAGTTCATACTTAAGTGAATTGAATCATTATTCCACATCTAGTACATGGTGTTTAAGCCTCAATATGAATGGATTGAGATCCTATACCATTAAATATTGAGGTATTTGGAATTATATTGTTAATACCATGCGAAGAGGTCACAACTCATGATCTCTACAAGACTAATTCAATATATGCATGTCTGAGTCACCTCTTATGGATGATACAAAATCCCAAGGTAGAATTCCTTCTACGGTTGGTTTAGTATAGTCCATCATAGTTACACTATTATTATATATAAAATCTACCTCACATCTTGTCAATCAATGAACTAAAGGAGAAACACATTCTTCAATGTAAACCTACCTAATTAGAGACTTTATTATTACAAATTTGAATACTAGTAGCTACTCTTGTTGTGAAGTATTAGATTTCCAATTTTGGCATTCAATAGTATATACCCCATTTTATCTTTCATTTATCCCCACTTTAACCAACTATTGTCCCCATAAACATAAGGATATATTACTCTTTAGGAATGATATATGAATTTTATTTTGATTTATTTAAAGGTATGACTACTTTTTTATCTTTTTTATGTGCTTTTAACTGATTATTCAAAGTGTTCATAGTCATTTAGCCATTATAGACCCATTTATTACTGATTAAGGTAGGTTAATGGGTATCTACTATATTCATGTATATGACCTTAAAATACCCTTACAAGCTAAGCTCAACCACTTTATTTTGAACATGTTCTAGTTGGCCAATGGGTTTGAATCTACCATAATCCACAAAGCTCAATGTTACTAGACTATAGCTCATATTTTGTCTACTAATAGCTTCCAATGTTGAGTGGGGAATAATATTGACTATATTCCCAAAGTCAAATACTAAATTTAGGATTTCATATCCATCCAACTCAAAATCCATTCATGAATCCACACCATAGGGATTTTTGGTCTTGACATACCAAATTACTTTATTAACCTTTGTTTGTCCTTATTGTGCACACTCTAGGATATTGTGTAGGAGGTTAGTGATATTCTAGGATATATCCTCATTACATAGTGTACTAAGTAGTTTCATCAGATCTATAAAAATGATCACAACACCCTCTTTATTCATTATCATAACAATTTTCCCACACATTTGAGCATCAATAGCAGTGTTATCATCATCAAAGACTATTTTTTATTGTATTTCCTATAATACCTATACATATTGATACATTAAATTCTTTTATATTGCAATATCAAGATACTTATCCAAATATTTTTTTTTAATACCATGATCCTAAGGCATTTATAAAGGAGGTAAACATTATTCATCTCTATATTGCATTGTGATGCCTTCCACAAATGCATTTCCTTTGGTTGTGTATTAATCATGTTTATATTGTGCACTGGATTCTCCTTTATTTATTTCTATAGAATAGGGTAATATTTTTTTTGATGTTAGCCTTTAACCCTAAAATATACACAATAAACTTGTCTCTAAGGATTTATGGGATAGTTCCTCACATACTGATTAAATAATCTTCATATATAACATTGCATGGGAGGTCAATTTTACTGATTATCATTATTACAACCTCCTTGATATCCACCATGATATCCATGCCTATATCCCCCTATGTATTCTCCCCTATTATATTAATACCACTACCCTTGGGATTTTTTTCCAATATATCCTCCTTGCTAATTTATATATGCATCATATCCCCTACTAATGTTGAGGGGAACTCGAAGTCAAATTTTAATATTGTTGTTAATTATGTGTTGTTACAAGGGTACACATACAGACTAGAATATTGATACGAGCGATATGATGTATTATTAAAAATTTCTAGACCCTATGGTTGGTAATATGATGATGAAGGCATATGGTATTATAGTGATGATGGCACCCATCCTATATTACCTTGAGTTTCATTTTTCATCTCCACGTCTATTCTTAGAGTTGATTGCTTCACAATGGGTATATTTTGAGATGCAACTACAAATACATTCTTCCTTATATATTGATTTAACTCCTTTAAGGATTGATAAATTATCTCATCATGATTTTTAGATTTGAAAAAAAAAATCATTTCATGCTATGTGATTTTTGGATATATTGCTAGAGAAAATGGCACTTGGATGTAGGATGGCTGACTACCCTATGAATTTCACAAAATTTTATTTTAATTGTTAGATAGTCATTCCTATTATGTCCCTTATAGGCATACTCTATGAATCATAAACCTAATTTGGTCTTATAATTTTCATAAATATCATTCATGTTCCTCATAAAATCATCTAACTTAGCTTTTACTTTTGATCCCATTGTTGTAATATCCACATAATCTTCTATCTATTCAACTCTTATGGTAGAAGACTAAGCATTAGTCTTGGTGGAGAACTAGGTTTTCATGATAGGAAACCTTATTATTTATCTCAATCCTTATACAAACTAATAAACCTTATCTTTATCATCGGAAATAAAATCAAAAAAATTCATCGCATAGGAGAACTTGTGATCTTATTCTTCAACTATTTCTCTAGATTTTTGTCACATTTCCTTTAGGTATTAAATCAATTGATTACAAATTTTATACCTTAAGTATTGATACTATAAAATATTTAACTTCTATGAAATCAAGGGAATTTAAATTTATTTTTAAAATTAAATTTAAAGTCCATCCTCCCAGATCCCCTATGAGTTTGCATTTCTTCACATCATTTGATGTTACCCCTTTTATGATCCATTGCATATTGTAGGTTACCAAGTATTGTTCAGGGTCTAAAGATCCATCATAAAACATTAAAGGTATAAACTTACTTACATGAACCACCATAGTTGGTATGCTGGTAATTATTACTACAAATTTATGAATACTATCAACTATGACTAGTGGTGTTTGCACATTATTTGTTTATTGTTAAGTGACTACATAGTGTTTACTATGACTATAGGCTACTTTGCACTACTCTTTTTAGGAGTAATAAGAAATATTGATTATTATAACTTATTTATTTCTAATGCATGATTGGTTTCTACACTAAACCTTCCAAACTTTTTGGTAAAGGAAATAAACCAACCTGAATCAACTTCTCTCTCTATACTTTTTCTACCTTATATAAATAAACTAGGCTTGGGGGATGCGTACCATTAATATGAATGATATTTATTTATAAATTATTATTTCTTTTGACTTGAACCTATATTATTACAATCTTAAATTTTTAACATTTTCCTAAGAACTTTCCTTTCTAGTTATACCTAAAAACCCCTCCATTAACTATAATTTACCACTAATTCCTAACTGATCTACCTCAGCATCACTACTTCCTGTACACCCTTTCTCATCAGTCCCTTTCTCATATTATACATACCCTTATATTTCATTAGTTTACACATATTCTCTTATCAGCCCCTCTTCTCTATAATCTTTTCCTTGTATGTCTCCAACTCTAGCAATTTCTTCTCTATTCCTAGTTCTCTTCATAGTTACTTCAAGGTTGTTTGTATTATTCCACCTTGTTTGTTATCATTGATCCCTTTTGAGTCCTAGAATTTTATTCTTCCTATGATTATTTTTTCCTTTTATTTTACAATTTTAGGTTCAAGTTAATTTTACTCATCTCTTCATCATCCACTTTCTCTTGCACGGACCTACATGGTGCCCAAAGTGACTATTCTAATGTTGAGTAGGGATTAATATTGATCATATTCCCAAAGTCAAATAATACATTTAGGATTTCATATCCATCCAACTCAAAATCCATTCATGAATACACATCCTATGGATTCTTGGTCTTGACATACCAAATTACTTTATAGACCCTTGTTTGTCCTCATTATGTACACTCTAGGATATTATGTAGGAGGTTAGTGATATTCTAGGATATATCCTCATTACATAGTGTACTAATTAGTTTCATAAAATCTATAAAAATGGTAAAATAACCCCTCTTTATTCATTATCCTAACAATTTACCCACACATTTTAGCATCAATATTAGTGATATCATCATCAAAGACTAGTTTTTATTGTATTTCCTATAATACCTATACATATTGATACATTAAATTATTTTATATTGAAATATCATGATAGTTATCCCACTAAATTTTGTTAATACCATGATCCTAAGACATTTATAAAGAATTTAATCCTTATTCATCTCTCTATTGAATTATGATGGCTTGCACAAACACATTTTCCTTTGGTTGTGCATTAATCACGTTTATATTGTACATTGGCTTCTCCTTTATTTATTTCTCCATAATGGGGTGATATTTTATTTGATTTTGACCTTTTACCCTATAATATACACAATAAAATTGTCTCTAAGTATTTATGGGATAGTTACTCATATAATGATTATATACTCTTCATATCTAACATTGCATAGGAGGTCAATTTTATTGATTATCATTATTACAACCTCTTTCATATCTACTACAATATCCATGCCTATAACCCCCTATGTATCCTCCCCTATTATAATTATATACCCACCCTTGGGTTTATTTTACAATATATCCTCCTTGCTGATTTATATATGCATCATATCCCCTTACTGATGTTGAGGGGAACTTGGAGTCCAATTTTCATATTGTTGTTAAATATGTGTTATTACAAGGTTACACATACTGACTAGAAATATCGATATGAGGGAGATGATGTATTATTACAACTTGTTAGGCATTGTGGTTGGTAATATGGTGATAAAGGGATATGGTATTGTAGTGATGATGGAACCCATCCTAGACTACCTTGAGTTGCATTTTTCATCTCCATGTCTAGTCTTACAATTGATTGCTTCATAATGGGTATATTTTGGGATGCAACCACAAATACATTCTTCATTATATCTTGATTTAAATCCTAAAAGGATTGATATATTATCTCATCATGATTTGTAGATTTGAAAAAGATTCATTACATGCTATGTGATTTTTGGATATATTGCTAGAGAAAATGGCACTTGGATGTAGGATGTCCAACTACCCTATGAATTTCACAAAATATTATTTTAATTGTTGGATAATCATTATTATTATGTCCCTTTTAGAAAATACTCTATGCATCATAAACCTAATTTAGTCTTATCATTTTCATACATGTCATTCATCTTCCTCGTAAAATCATCTAACTTAGCTTCTACTTTTGATCCCATTGATGGAAGATCCACATAATCTTCTATTTGTTCAACTATTGTGGCAATAGACTAAGCATTAGTCTTGGTGGAGAACTATGTTTACACAATATGAAACCTTATTATTTATCTCAATCCTTCTGAAAACCAATCAACCTTATCTTTATCATCTGAAATCAAATCAAATTTTTTCATCATATAGGAGAACTTGTGATCTTATTCTTTAACTATTTCTCTAGATTTTTGTCACATTTCCTTTAGGTATTGAATCAATTGATTGCAAAATTTTATACCATAAAATTTTTATACTATCAATATTTAAATTGTATGGAATCAAGGGAATTTAAATTTCTTTTTAAAATGAAATGTAAAGTACATCCTCCCAAATCCCCTATGATTTTGCATTTATTCACATCATTTGATGTTATCCCTTTTATGATCCATTACATTTTTTAGGTTACCAAGTATTTTTCAAGGTATAAAGATCCATCATACAACATTAGAGGTAAAAAAATACTTACATGAAGCACCATAGTTGGTAGGCTAGTAGTTGTTAGTACAAATTTATGAATACTATCAACTATGACTAGTGGTGTTTGCACATTGTTTTTTTTTTGTAAAGTAACTACATAGTGTTTACTATGACTATAGGCTACTTTACGCTACTCTTTTTAGGAGTAATAATAAATCATAATTATTATAACTTGTTTATTTCAAATGCATGCTTGGTTTCTACACAAAACCATCCAAACTTTTTGGTAAAGGAAATAAACCAACCTGAATCAACTTCTCTCTCTATACTTTTTCTACCTTATATAAATAAACTAAGATTGGGGGATGCATTCCCTTGATATGAATGATATTTATTTATAAATTCTTATTTCTTTCAACATGAACCTACAATATTACAACATTCAATTTTAACATTTTCCTAGGAACTTTCCTTTCTATTTCTACCTAAAATCCCCTCCCTTAACTATAATTTACCTCTACTTCCTAGCTGATCTACCTCAACATCACTACTTCCTATATCCCCTTTCTCATCAATCCATTTCTCATATTATACATACCTTTCTCTTTCATTAGTTTACACATCTTCTCTTATCAACCCCTCTTCTCTACAATCTTTTCCTTGTATGTCTCCAACTCTAGAAATTTTTTCTCTACTTCTAGTTCTACTCATAGTTACTTCAGGGTTTTTTGTATTATTCCACCTTGTTTTTTATTATAGATCCCTTTTGAGTCCCAAAATTTTCTTCTTCATTTGAGTATTTTTTCCTTTTATTTTACAAGTTTAGGTTCAAGTTCATTTTACTCGTCTCTTCATCATCCACTTTATCTTGCATGCACCTGCATGGTGCCCAAAGTGACTATTCCATGTTTGTTGGAGTAAGCACCATAATCTTTTTGACAAGAAACATCTTAATCAACAAAGGTAGTCACTATGAAAATTTCCCTCTAATTCCTTGGACAAATCAATCTTGTGTAGTCTCAAAAGCTACATATCTGTGTACTATGAGGTCTATGATATATCTATCAATTACAGTCTTGATCCAATAATCTACTGCTTAGGACAAATCAATAGTTAAGTCATGTAGTATTTCTACTTTTTTCTTATTCCAGACTATAAAGTATGTTCTCCTCAAACTAAAACAATAATATTTTAATCTAGATAACCATGTAGATAACAATACAAATAATTTTCACTAGAAAATTTCATATATTTTTCCATAGAGTTATTCTTGGACAATCTCCACTACAATTTATCCAACTCTCTATGAATCTTCCTCAACAAAGTTATTGATTCTCTCATCTATCCATCTTTCTATGTAGACTCTACCCTGGCAACCATATTAGCATATTTCATCCAAAATAGGTTCCATGTTCATCACACCATTCTTACCATAGGTTATTTAAATTACTTTAGAACATTCTAATTATATGGATATCTTGTGCAATGAAGAGTAATAATAGGTACATAAGAGATGAAAATATTACAATCCATCCATAATGTAAAAGGATAGACCTAAGATCAAGATGAAATAGATACAAATAGAAGTTGAACCATAACTAATATCACATCAAATAATAGATTAAATAAAAATAAAATACTCATTGTGCACAAACCACACATAAAAGAAGATAAGGAAAACCATAACAAAATGATTCTATTGATCTCTATCAACACATTGAACCAGATTCTATTAAATTAATTTTTTATTTATAATCACTTATAATCCTTTGGTCTCTTCACATTCCATCCCTTTGAGATACAAAAGGAAATAGTCTTCACATTCTTATATTACCCAATTAGGATTAGAAGGCCTAACACATACAAAATCATACACTTCATAATGTGTTCATCTCACATACTTTGTGGTTTTACCAAGCTCTATTCTTTATCCAATAGTTTTCAAGTATCAAAAGCTAAATCATTATTTTTTACTCTAGTGGATCATGATTGAGCCCATACACACATAAGGGAGATAAATTTATGTGGTTTTATCCATGTTAAAAGTATTAAAATGTAATAAATGATAAATTGCACAAAATAAAGTGGTTTGGATTTTCTAGTCCATCTTTTACCTCCTTATTTTATATCAAGCTTAAATCAAAATGGAACATAAGGTTTCCAGACAAAGGAAAACAAAATCAAGATATACACATAGGACCAAGGTCAATAAATTACACATAAATCATATTGATAGGTATGTGTAATGATTTATGGTAGAATATAAGAGAAAATTATAGAGGTATGGTTCAAGTAGATAATAAATGGTATTGGTTAGCATAGATATTTGTAATTCAATGGTAGTGTTTGTTCAAGTATTGATAATTTATTTCCTAAGTCTAGTAGTCAAAGATATATTTAAAAAAAATTCAGATCCCATGCATATATAGTGAGAAAATACATAATATAATATCAACTATGTGAATTTTCTCCCCTACGTTCTTGATATTTTCTAAATTTAGTAATTGCAATTCATCTCTCTGTTGTATTCAGGTTTGTGTAGACTATGCCATATCTTATGTAATCCAAATTTCAATAGTTTTGGCATATTTACATCCACCAAATAGAAAATAAGCTAAAATAATACCTAGTATGTATAACCTCCATTACAATTATTTCTCTTATACATATGATCTTACAAAGAGTTTAAAAAATTTATATAAGCCTTCCACAACTACATATCCATAAAAACCTTAAACTTTAACTCCAATTTTATTTAACCTAAAAAACGTGTAGTCAAACCATAATTAAATATTAAAATGAGAGGTCAAGGGTCCTAGTTTAATGTTTCTTATAACCACTTCATTATTTTTTGCTAGCATTAGCTTGGATACCAACTAATTATTTTTAGAATTGTCTATACATATTCTTTGAATATTCTTTTGGTTACAATTAATCTATGGATAGTCCTTAAACATGAATGTTTTTAGGCTTTATCCTAGACCATTTGCATGATCACTTTGTTAGTGATTCACATATTTAGGATTTATTTTCCCTATGATCCATATCTATGTTTATTTTTATGTTGGTGTAGACACTAATTTTATGTACACTACCTAATAAGTGTCTTTATAGGTCTTAATTCCATGAAATTATTATCCAACACCCTTATTTACATTTAATCATGGTAATTACATCATTAATTACCATTTACCCCTTTATAACCTCCCAAATTTCCAAAAATATATTAAAAATCCATAAAATCAAATTTATCCCTCCATCCTAACAACTTACCCTAGATTAAAATCTCATTAAACAACTTAATCAACATCATCCATAATTTTCCCCATGGTTAGAAACATTTTTGATGTGTTTTTCCAATAAAATATAAAATTGTTGATGATTCCCCATGATTGGCATCAATTTTCTTGGATCGATGTTGATTATTTATGCATGGCCTCAGCTCACCCAAATGATCTTAAAACTACACTAAAAGGTTGATAGAATTCTTGAGATATGAATGACACTCAGAAGACCTTATAGCACAAAAATTAAGTTATCTCATTGATCTACATAAAATATTTAAATCCTTGGTATTGCTTTGTTGATGTTAGAATACACCACCAATCCATAGCACCATCTAAATGTGTCTTAAGGTTAGTATTAGAATTCATTTTTAGCAAAATTTTATTACCTTCTTATTCTATGCAGTAATATCATCAATTTTATCCTTAGAATACCTTTATTATCCTTAGAGTTCATTTTCTTAAATCATAAACCAGATTCTTGGTTTTTTTGGAAAATTTACCAAAATTGACATTGATCATATTGATCATCATCTATATTAGTAAAATTGATACATATTTTTTTAATGGGAATCGATCCTTATTAAAATTATTTAGTGATAGAAACTGAGCCTATATCTATGTGTTTTTACCATAGTCTTGGTATGTTTTGATTATTTTATTTTCTTGTAAACATTGACTCTATCTTTAGATGGCCATTGTTGGATAATCCCACAAAATAATCAACATTTTTTATTTACTAATTGTTCCCCAACCTCTCTTTACTAATCAAAGTGATAGTGTGCATGATTTGAGTCTTTGTGCCATTGCATTCAATCCTAACATTTAAAATATCTTATCCCAACTTGAAATTATCTAGGAAGATATCAAAGCCACACATGATTATTGGATCAATTATTTTGACTATATTAGTGCAATTTAAGAAGATTAAATATTATCATAATCATATGTTATCTAATTATCAATAGGCATTTGTTATTTTCATCATCATTTTTATCAACTTAAGCACTTAAATAGTTGAGATAACATCTTGAAGGTAAGCTTACACCTTCTTGAACTCGTATATTACTAGGCAAAACATCTTATTACTTTATTAATCTATCTTGTCCAAATTCTCACATATGTGTAGGTATTCCTTCCCAGCCAAAAGGGAGCTCTTGTAATATCTTGATCAATGGTGCACAACTGATCAATTAGGTATGCGTTATCTTGATTTAAAACCTTTTTCTCTAAGTTTTTGTTATTTTTTTTATAAAATAAATTCACATAAAAACTACTTAAACATTCTATCACACATGGTGGGACCTTTTTGGGCCTCATAGTCATTGATTTGTCATTATAAGTTATTTTATTTTACTTTACATTTTTATCAAACTATTAATTGTTGTTTTCATCAAAAAGAGAATTAAAAAAGTCGTGCTTTCTTTTAGAATCTAAAAAGAACTGCATTCATCAAATTTCTTGCTTAGTTTATTCACATACCATTTTTAGGTAGGTTAATTTATCATTGTAGTCACACTTCTCCTTCAAACATAACCAAACCATGAAGTTATTAAAAATTAACATGAATAATTATACCTAAGTGTACCTATTTGAATTTCATCACAAAAAAAAATGACTTAGTGTTCTAGCTGAGTATAAACAATTCATTTATGGTATAATGGCTAAGCACCCAACACCCATATCACTTTAGGATCATGAATTAATGGGGTAAGCCTTAATATCAATCCATGTAACATCACTAAAATATATCTAAGCCTCATCTACCTTAAGTTATATTGAGGATACCAACCTTAAATAGACCTAAAACTAGCCTTATCATACCTTTTCCTAGGTCTTTTGTTAATCCAAACACCCCATAAAATTATAAAGCATAATTTTAAAAAGAGATAAAAAATAATTAATAATTTTCTATTAAATTTTTTTTCCTTATCTTCACTAAAGAGATAAAAAATAAAAACCAATTTCTTTTTGCTTGTGTTGCATTTATCTTTGTTTCTTTAGCACTACATGGTTTTAACTAAGCAATAATCATAAAAATAAACCAAGTCAGATACATCATATTCATCCATGTAACATTCACCAAGTCTTCCTACCTCTCCCAAATCCATCAGGGAGGGCATTCCTAAATTTTATCCATAGGGAGACCCTAAATTTGCCAACATACTAGATAATAATCTGATTGCCCTTAGTCATTACCTTGATATGTGAGCCATATGTTTTAATATTTATCTTGATGTCAAATACTCTCAATTCATATATGGTATGCCACCAGAAGTATTTGAAGGAAATTTTTCAGCCATGGTGTCCTCTTATGCTTATTAACCATGGCTAGTATCTTATGATCCCAATACAAGTTACATTCCACCCCCTAGTACTAATGTGTCACAAACTATAACTAATCCACCACCAATATAATATGCTGATCCATCTAAAATTATTTTCCAAACCCAAATTTTTACCATAACATAACTCACCTCCACCTAACCACCTTTTATTCACTCAATAATTTAGTATTCGTAATCCTTACCACTCTTCTTCCTATTCAAACAAACTTAACCATTACAACCTTTACAATAAATTCCTTGTGTCAACCTCTTCAACAACAAATTTTTCCATCATCAACTGCTCAACACTTTATTCCATCAAAACCATTTAAAATCACCTATTTTAATCCATCTCAATAACAAACCCTACCCCCTTTATTCCCATAGTATGTAATTACATCTCAACTAATCATTACAATCTTAGTTAGTTATCCTCTTTCACAAGCTTTTCCCACTTCACTTCCCCTTCACTAAAATTTGAAGAATAATGTGTTAGGGTGTATACCTAAAAATAATTCCCACTTAAACCTCATGCATATTCTTATGGATAAGATGGTGAACCTCAAATATTCTACCTCTGGTTAAAAGAATATGCTCTCATATGAGCAAATATGTAAAAAAACTATCAACCTAGTTATCCCTATTAGACCCTATCAAACACAATGGTAACTACCCAAGTGCATAAATTTTTAAAATAAGGAGGACCCTTAGTAACACCTTAGGGCCTTTATACATGATTTCTACCTTATATCCCATAATGATTCTCTCCTCTTGAGAACATAACCCATGTTACTAGGTGGACCAGCTTTGGATTGGTATAGTTTTATTTCACAATAATATTTATTCTCTTTTGGATAGATAGCCAAAGTATTCCTAGATATATTTTAAATCAATATTATTAAGAGGATAACCATCACTAATTTATATGACATTAGACAATTTGAATATAAATCAATTAATGATTTTGTTGTAATATGACAAGGACTTACAAACTAGTTATAATTTTTCCTCTTGTAAATAAAGTTGATTAAAATTTTCTCTAGGTCATGTGAAAAGTACATATCATCCATTATTTACATCTAATCATTAAATACCTTTGATCAAGCCTTTACCATGGCCTATATGTTATAAATCCAAGCCCTAAAAGAAGGAAAGGTTAAATTATGAAATAAAAATTTTAAACCTGATCCTTCCAAGGGGTCCAACAACTCTAAACCGAAAGGAAAAACAAATTTTTTTGCCCTAAAATCATCCCCTCCATTAAAAACAAACCAATTAATTTATCATACTTTCCAAAAATGACTTAAAATTTTTTATCATGATTTACACCTAAAAAAAACATGCCCATGGGAGAATCTTACACTTCCATCCTAGAAAACCTTTTGAAAGCATTAGTTATTGATTTACCTCTAATCAGGCCCATTAATTAATCTCATTAGAAACCTAATTGATATAAATATAGTGACTTTTTCACCTATCATCATATAAATAGTCATGAGATCAATAAATGTTGGTATTTAAATAGCTTTGTCTAGAACCTTATTGATTGAGGAGAAATACAATTAGATAATCCAAATGCTCCTTCAAAGCATTCTCTCATTACATTTAGACAACCATTCCCAAATCATCCATCTTCATGAAATTTTATTGAGATAAACACCAAAAACATCGAAGATAAATAATCCCATGTAATAAATACAATTTATGATAAACATATTCCTAAATAAGTCGATGTCAGACCTGAGTCATCCTCTAGAGTAATATAAATTATAAACCTCCTTATATGAGATATCTTGGAAAAATTTGAGTCAGATAATCCTATTTTTATTATTTATTCGAACCTCCCTGATTTCATTATATGGGATCCTTTGGAGGAGGTACCATCCAAACACACTCAAGACCTCTTAAAAATAATGAAAGATGAAATTGTTACTTCAACCACATGGGATAAATGCATTGGTATGCAAAAGTTTAAATCCCTATAACACCCACCTATAAGGCTTGAACTCCCCTAGACATCTAAAAACAAAGATCCTCATAAAGACATCCATGTAACCTCAAATAGTGATTCAAAAGGGAATATGGCTATGCCTTAGGTTTGAATTAATCCATCCATATTAGGTCCTCATCCTTATTATAAACTAAAAATCATAATCACATAATTACCTCTCAAAAGACTTATGTTAGCTCAAAAACTTCCCCCTATTACCAACACAAACATCCTGTATCAATCCCTCAAGTTCTTATTGCCCAAGAAGCTTATCTAAGAGGCATATACCTCTTGTTAGGGCCACTCATATAATCAATACAAGAAATTAAAATATAAAAGTAAACACGGTCCAAAAATAGACACCTTAAAAATGATAAAATCCCACCAAGACCCATTATGGGGATCATATTCCACCATCTTTGGTCAACTTATGTAAACTTCCCTCATCATGTTACCACTCATCAAAACTATTAATACTCATATCCTAAAACTAGAATGGTATAAGGTAGATAAGACATGTGCCTACCATAGGATACATAGACATCATACTGAGAACTACAATGTTCTCAAAGTTATAATTTGAGATCTCTTGGAGGAAGATGAACTCTTAATTTAATATCCTTGTCTTGATCCTCTCATTGACAAAAATACTAAATCCATAACCATATCTGAGACTAACATAGTGTATGACTTAAATAATTTACAATAAAAATCAAAACAAATATCAAAAGGCATGGTTAATAGCCTTAACTCAAACCCTAACAAACTCATTTCAAACATCCCTTTGAGTCATCCAAACACAAGTAACTATGAAACTTCAATAGATCATCCACTTTTACAAATTGATATGATAAACATAGCCACATGGTTTCAAGCACAAGGCTCTAAAACATAAAATCTAAACAAAGTAAAAATTTCCATTACAAAGGATTTTACCTCAACTACAAAGATCCCCAAACCATCTACTCCAAAACCAAAAATTTCAATTTTAGGGATAGCTCAAAATAATAATTCCTTGGAATTGATATAGATATTGGTTTTGAAACAACTCCACTAACTACCCATAAATATGTCTTTATATGAACTTATCAAGAATTCCCCATAACACTATCAAGCTATTATATAAGTACTATAGGCCATCTAAGTATAACTATATTAACCCTAACCTTTCTTGGATTTATCATATAATTATAGACATCCTCATCCATTACCTTATATGATTCTAAATATCCCCACTACAACCTAAATAATAAGATAAACCTTTATTCATCACTACCCAAGTTGATCAAACAATGATCAAAAGGGTCATGATTAAAAATTATTAAATCATAAACATCATCTCATCACATGCTTTCAAATAACTTTAGTTACCATAAACTAGCATATCTCAATCCATAGCTATATTATGAGGATTTAATGACATGGTAACTCCTATGTTAGGTACTATTATAATCCCTATCCGACTAGGTGTATGTACTATCCCTAAGCTATTTTATGTGGTAGAAAAATAATTTCAATATAACATCCTACTAAGATGTCCCTATATCTATTTTATGAACTGTGTACCCTCTACCTTACATCAATGCCTCAAGTACTAATATGAAGTAAAAAAGCCACATTATTACATCATATCTTCATTTTTTCAAAATATGTAAATTAACCTATCTATATATGTTATATTAATCCCCCTAAAAAATATAGCCCATCATCATGAAGATAGGTATCATCCAGTTCAACAATCCCCTCATCATTCATTCCTAATGATTTCCATGACTCTGCACTTCAATATCTCTCACTGGGGGAATATTAACTATTGATGCTTAACACCCTATGAACTCAATAATATGGGTTCTAAAATAAGAAAAAACTATATTATCCCAACTTAGGAGAGTTCATCCCCTTTATTTATCCTCACTTTCTTACCCATTTAATCTATGGAGGGATCAATCCATCCCCTTTATATCATGAAAATAAACCTCATACAAAATTATTTTCCTCAATTTTCTCTTTCCTTAACAAGCCAAAATTTGCATAAAATTATTTACAAAGGTGTGATTAGAAGGGATTTGGAATTATAAATTATGAGTAAGGAACACATGAGGTCACATTGAGTGATCTTAGAAAACCACATGAAAAACTCAACCTTGGTTTCAAAAAATCCCTTCACGCTTCTCATAATCCACACATTTAAAGTAGTGACTTATCATCACTACTTGACACCACTTTGAATATAATTGAAGATACATCATCATCATCATGTAATTCCATTTCAAAAACTGATGATGTCATATTCATCCCATCTAACTTTTTTTTATGAACAATGTTAACCGAGGAACACTCACATATCAACATAATGAAGAAACTAGATCTATTCCCCTAATTTTATCTGATGTGATAGAGCAAGATTCTCCTTCAATTTTTATTCTTAAATGTTAAGATAATGACTCTTTTTTAATGTATCTATGGGTAGGATATAGTACCTAAAAAACTCCCTTCTACATAAAACTCTTAGTCAGTTAAAACTAGTCACCATTGATATTAATATTGGGACATAAGAAGTCTAGAGTAATATAAAATTTAGTCATCCTTAGATTCCCAAGAGTAAAAATATTTATATACATTCTTGGTTGATCATATCCAATATTTTTTATAGTCTTACAGTGATATGATAGGTATTGACCCTACTATAGTTGTCTATAACATCATCACCATCCCTAAAGTTAAACTAGTAAAGCAAAAAATTTAAAAGATGTAGTTGCATATGGTACTTTTATTCAAGGATTAAATAAAATTAATTATATCAATTAATTTAATCCACATAATTATTACCCATAATGTGTATCTAATCTTTTACCTATCATAACATTATCTAGGGGATTATGCCTTTGTATTGATTTTTATGACCTAGATTTGGCCTATCCTAAAGATAATTTTCTTCTGGCTAATATTGATCAACTTCTAGACCTCATGTCCATCCATGAAATTTTATCATGGATAGGTTATCTATTTATAATCAAATCCTTATTTCCCCTAAAGACCAACACAAAAATTCCTTTATTACCCCATAGGTAAATTTCTATAATATGGTCAGGAATTTTGGTTTAAAAAATGTGGGAGCAACATACCAACACATGATGACCTACATATTTTATGACCCAATCCAAAAAATCATTTAAAATTATGTGTATGACCTCCTTAGTAAATCTAAGCTCCATAAGCACCATCTCTCTATTCTTTAGATAATCTTTACTCATTTAATCAAATACTAGGTCCATCTCAATCCTCACAAGTATGGTTTTGAACTCTTTTAAGGGAATATCTTGGGTTTTATTATCTCCATATAAGTAATTGATGTTGATTTTGGTAAAATTAATTTCATTTTATATATTCCACCTGTATCTACTCTTAAGCATCTTCTTAGTCTATAAGGGAAATTATAGTCTATTTGACACTTTATCTCACAATTATCAGATTGATGTCAGCCATTCCATCACCTTCTTAAGAAAGATACTAGTTCATATGAGATGTGAATTTTCAAAAATCCTTTGACACTCATGATAAATATATTCTTTCTCTCTTTGTCCTTTTCCCTCTTGATGAGGGCCAACCATTTTACTTATACATCTTAGCTATAGATCATGCCTTATGCACCACACTTACCCATTGAGATGAGTATCATAAAGAACAAACATTTTATTACATACTTTGAAATCTCAATAAGTATGAGAATCATTAAACACATATGGAGAAACTATGTCTAGCCTTGGTTTTTGTCACTTATAAGCTTTGTCATTATTTGCTTAACCAAAAAACATATGTGATTACTAACATTAATCCTCTAAAAACATATAGTCAAAACCATACTAGAATTAACTTATGGTAAGGAGGTTTATGTTCCTCATTGAATTTGATCTTTATTTCCTCCACAAAAAATTAATTAATGAAAAAATCATTGTAGAATAATTGGCATAAGCACCTCTTGTAAATAATCAACCATCTAAATGTAAATTTACTGATGAATATAACCTCCTTATCTCATGTAGATACAAAATGTCAAATGAAATTTTTATTAGATTGATATAAATGTGAGCATTGGTAGTCAAAATTATTTTAATACCTCTATAAGGTCCCCATATACCATTATCTTTCAAACTTGATTTTGATTGCACTAATAAAAGCGTAGAGTATGAAGCCTTAATTATAGGTCTATAACTACTTTATCCCTAAAAATTAAAATGATTAATATTTATCAATATTCTTAGGTTGTGGTCAATAAAATAAATGACATATATTAATGTAAAAATGATATCATCTAGAAAAACAAAATATTAACATACCAATTATTATTATCATTTGATCATTAAGCTATTCAAACCTCTCCAGGATCAACTAACAAGTCTATTGATACCATGGCTTCTCTAGCTTCCTTCATCCCATCATCCTCTTAGGAATATGAAAATTCTATTATTATTCACAAAATAAACCAACCCTCTTATACTAATTCTGACCTCCCCTCTCTCCATGTTGTGGAAGAAAGCTAATCATAACCATGGTATATGAAAATGTATGATTATCTTTCACTAGGTCTAATCCTTCCCAATATCTATAAAATGGTAAACACGCTTTCCAATAGTGTATTCCTCATTATAAAATATTATAGGGAATTACATATAAATGAGGTTTTAATGTCCTTATCCTATGATGCCTCTAGGGTCTAGAATAAACCCTAATAATCAAATAAACACATGATGGAATATGTGGAGGACATTTTTGTGTCCTAGTCATCGCTAAAAAAATTCTATGATTCAGATATTATTAGCCCTAATTAAATCAAGATTATTTTGAATATTTTAATAAACACCCTAAATTTCAATAACACATAAGTTTATCACATGTTCCTAGTCATGCTTTACAAGTGGTTAAGGACTTTTTACCATTATCTTAGTGGGGGTTAGATCTCATTGGCTAGATTAACCCTAAATCCTCCCAGTGACATAAATTTATCTATACAACTACAAAATATTTTACTAAATGGGTAAAATTCATTCCTATTATTTTAACTAAGGTAAAAAAAATTGTTTATTTCATCGACCATCACATTATCTATCATTTTATCATTCCTCATAGGATCATCACAAACAATGGTAAATCCTTTAAGAACAAAAAATTCCAAAAACTTTGTGATTCTTGTAGTATCATGCTCAATTTTTCATCATCATATTATCAACAAGATAATGAAAAATTTAAATCCTCTAACAAGACTCTCAATAAAATCCTAGATAAAGTGGTCAATAGAATTGGGAAGTGTTGGCATATACAAATCCATTTTGTACTATGGGCCTATCAAAAAAGTATGCAAACTCTGATGAGTACCACCTATGTTTACTTAGATTATGGAACAATGGTTTTTATTCTTCTATAACTTAAAATACTTTCTCTTTTTATTTTTATTAAGGAAATAATTTTTTAATAAAACTACCATCAAGAATGACTAGCCCAACAAGAACTATTAGATGAACATTGAATAAAAACACTTGATCACCTACACATTTATTAGGAAAGAATAAAATTGACATAAAATTGACATTTAAAATAATTATAAATTAACCTTGGTGACATATTCCTTAAAAAAAATCAACATGTCACAAATATGGAAAGGAGTAAACAAAGTAAATTTGATCCAAATTGGCTTGGACCGTATGTTATTACTCATAAATATGGATCTAGGGCATATCATTTGGCCTCACTCAAGAGAAAAACAAAACACAAAACTCTTAATGTTTTGAATCTCTATCCTTTCTATTTTTAATACTCTTTTAGTAACCATAATCAAAATAGGTTTTCCCTTTGATCAAAATCCATATCCTAAAACCATCTGATTTTCCTAAAAAAATACCCAATAATGATGTAGAATCATGTGGTTATCTGGTAGAATACCTATGTCATAATTGAATATGAACACCCCATATATATTCATGGCATGTTCTAATTGGATAATATTTTCCTATACCTAAAAGGAACCCCAAATCATTATTTCCCCAAATCCCTCACATTAGGCAAGAAAACCATATTTATGATAGAAATACCACCTTATGTGACCACTTTATCTTTTGGAACATAATTACTTGTGTCACCCTAAGTTAATCCATGATAAAAATTCAAATGGGGATAAAAATATAACAAATTAAGAGAAGGGAATAAACACATACTGATCACTTGAAGGATAATTGTTCAAAAAAAGTGTAAAAATATATCCAAGAATATAGACCACTCCCTCAAAGGATTGATATTTAAATATGTATATTGAATAAAACTTCCCATTTTTATTAGTTTTATATAAATATTTTAATTCAAAATAAAAAATTATCCCATAAACGCTTCTTGCATTGATCAACTTTCTTAAATTCATAGACTTACCACATCGAACAATATACATAATGCATGGATAAGCTATAAAACTGGTCATAAGAGCATTAAATACTTATTTATCATACATGAGGTGGGTCATATACTCCTAAATTAATCCTAACACCTAAATCATGTGAAATTTAGTTTATCTCTATTTACTAAAAAAACCTTGGACTTAGTTGACATAGGGTTATCAAAACACTTATTAACATTTGATAAAGGATGCATATGCAAATGCTACAAGATGCCTATCTCTAGTTATGATCCAAGTCAATATGAGTTAAGAATTTTTTTCAATCTTTTATCAATAGTAATCATCAACCAATCATAATTATTATCCAACATTTGATAAATATAACATGTTACATAATCTAAAAAAAAACATAAAAAGCCATATACATTTACATAACATTATCCATAAAAATTAGTATAATATAACATCATCCTCATCATGATCCATAAGCATCTCAAAATTAAATCTTAACATAATCATAATCTAAATAAGTAACATAACCATATGATAAAGTTACACATGCTCATAATAACCATCAATACTTGTAAATCAATATATACATGCAAATAAAGTGTGTATTGTTAGTGCCCAAAATTGCACTAGAGAAATTTTGGGCACCTGTTAGTAAAAATGTCACAATTTATCTTAAATGTGTATATGATTTTATGTTATGAGGTCTCACCCTTTGTTCTAAAAACTCATTTTTTGAAGTAGTGAGACCCATGAAAGTATAATTGAACTCATTGTGTTGATTTGTGGTAACAATAAAAGTTCATTCCCCAAGATGTTCAAAGTTTGTCTTGAAAGGTAAAATTGCATTCTAGATCATGAAAAAAGTGTATAAGGTCTAATAAAAACTTAGGTAGTAATAATTCTAGACCCACAAACCATACATCCATTTTTCATCCTTGGAATATCTCGATTGCCAAAGGGAGGAATTATCCTAAAAATTTGATGAGGGACACATGAGCATCTCCAAAAAATTTCCTTCAAGTTAAATGATATTATAATGTAATGAATCCTTTTAAGGAGATGGAAGAGTATTAAACTCCTCCTTGGGATGGTTAATGATGAAAAAGGTAAAAGGATGGTCGAAAGCCTGAGTAAGCATCTCAGACTAACATGTTGTAGCATCTTGAAATTAATTTAGTTTTAGTACTTTTTTCAAAAGATGTCTCACTTGAATTTGGGTTGGAAAGGTACAAATAATTTTTGAGGGCTAGACCACTCAAATCATGCCACATGGAATTAACTTAGGGGTTTTAGTTTTTGGGCCATTTTTGAAGTATGTCTCATCTAAGCAGAGGAATTACAAATGTCCCTAGTATTCCAATATGCCTAGATCTTTGACACATGTCAAGTTGTGAATCTCAGAGGAGACTTCAATGTATAATGCATATCTATGTTAAATAAAATTAAGGGTGAGGAGGTGAAACTATTCCCTAAGGTCCTTTTTGCTTGTATGAGACCACATGTCAAAAGATGAATTATTTATCTAAAAAGGGAAGCATCATCGAGTTTCCCTCCATTTTTTTTTTAAATGAAGCTTGAGGAAATTAATGCAATAGTTGAGAATTAGCTATTCTACACCAAAAATTTAAGGATAACCCTAATTTCAAAACTGGATGATTATAACTACGCATTTTTATTCATTCGAATCCACTTTTTGCAATTAGAGTTTATACTCATATTTTTAGGTAATTTGAGAACCAAAGAAGTAAATGGTGACAATAGTAATTATAATAAAAATTTTAGAGATTTTCTTCCTCCATGTGTGTGATATTTAGTGTGATTTCAAGTAATTTTCCCATGGATTTCTTGTCTAGTACTTATTTAGAGGAATTTCAGAGTGTTTGGGGGTTAGCCATAAAGAAGGGTGTGTTTCAATTTGAAGATAGGTTATACTAAGATTAGAAATAAATGGCTTCATCATCTCTCTTGATGAAGAGAAATATTACCTCAATTCTTGATGAAATTAGGGACACTAATGTCTATGGGTTGGATTTTACTACCGTAATTAGTGATTTATAGAGACTCAACCCCCCTGAGGTAGTTGTTAATTTAGGTATGAGCTATATGGCTCCTAGAACAACCTTTCCACTAGCAACCCCATACTTGAAGTTAGTCATTGCATGTGAAAAATTATACCGTGAAGACATTATGACTATTCTTTATGGGAGTCAATCATTTTTCTAATCATTCACCCTTGAAGCACTTAATGCCATGCTTGGGATACCATTATAGCCTAATGGTATTGTTATAACCATGGAGGTGTGCTAGCATTATGTTGACCAATATGATAAGATATTTTGGGATATTTTGAACACTTTTCTCACTAAGAAAACAACCAAGGTATCAAGGATGACTAAAAATCTCAAGATAAAAAAATTCAAGGAGCTACCACAATATGTCATAACCATGGCCACTAGAATTTATGGGGTACCCACAACAAAGAACTTTGAGCCATGGATGTTTTCCATCCTTATCTATGTAATGAAAGAGAAGAAATAAATGGACTGGGATTTCATTATAAGAAATAAATTACATAGCCAAATGATTATGTTTCAAATGGATATATTTTTCAAAGAAGCTTTTGAAGGTTCTTTTTACATGTCCTCCTATCTTATGTATAGCCTAGTATACAACATAGATTTTCTAGGTCTTATAAAAAATCATTTAGGGCTAAAAATATATGAATTATATCTTAAGATGACCTTGGAAGGATTCAGAAACAATTGGGCTAAGGTATATAATTTATTCTTTAATGTGATAATGAGTGTCTTCTTCCCTCTACGAATCCTAAACAAGATGACCAAGATGGATAGGGAAAATGTTGACAAATTTGGTGTAACATATATTAAATTCCACACCTTCACATATATTTGGGTAAGTAGATTGTAGGGGTACCTTGTAAGCTATCTAGGTATGTTGATGTTAAAGAATCACTCATGGAGCTATATAGAAAAATGGTGTTGCCTCATGAGATGATAACTATGTAAAATATTAACAATCCCTTCAAGTTCCCCATAGAGATAGGATATTATACATGTCCTTATCTAACCAAAGTAAAGGGATTAGAAAAATAAATGGGGTGGTACCAGATGGATAACGTGCCACATCAACATATTAATAACATTAGGTGGCTAGTCAATATAGCTATAGGTCTGAGCCTATACCAAGTGCATTATGAAGATATCTAATTTGAGTAAACAACTGAGGAGTAGGTGAGAAAAATTAATTACCTAAGGCTCACTATGTAATAAATTATTATATATAGCATTGTCCCCATCTTTGAGGACATGGTTGATGATAAGGCTATAGTGTCATCATCATCTAATAAGGAAAATATATAGGCACAACCCATAGCACAAGTGGACTTTACAGTCCTGAGAAGTGACTCAATTTCTTGGAGAGATTTCCTAGTGATGAAAAAAATGTTTGAATGGTTGAATTCCCATGGATTGGATCTTGGTACATGTGATACCCATACTCTAAGGGAGTTAAGAAATGTCAATGAGCTCAAGGCCATCCTTCCCCCTTACATCGACTATCTAGTAGGCCCTCAAGTAGTAGCCAAGGGAAAAGGGAAGGGTATACCTGGAGATACCAGTCTTGTTGAAAATTACACCCATATTTCCTCTAGGGAGGTGTAACTTTCTAGTGTTACTCCCATCTTAATCACTACTAAAGTAGATCCTATTTCATTAACTAAATAAACCATTTCATTAGCCATTTAGCTCAAGTAATCACTAGTACCCATTCCTTCCCCAATAATGTATATAAGTAAAAGGGGAGGGGAGGAACAAGTAGAGTAGCCAAAGACTAAAAGGGAAAATAAGATATTGCAACCTCCAACTATAACCCCCATGAAGAGGAAAGAGGTCATTCATGTAAATAGACCCTTTCAACATGATGCCGTTAAAAAACAAGGGGAAAAATCCTCACATGCCTAGAGGTTAAGGGATATGAGTGATGAAGAAGATTTAGAGGAAAATAGGCCAATCATAGAGATGATGAAGTAATCCAAGGTATTCACTCCTCCCCTAATGAGGACTAGCCAAATAAATATGATGGAAATGCCATAAACTCCTATCAAGGCTCTAGCAATATGACTATTTAGGCCACAAGTATCCTTGGGAAGCGAAGACAAGGGTGACATACTAGCCTCAAATGACCCCTTGTCCTTCGATGATTTGACATAAGTTGGTATTGTGTTGGTCATATAGACTAAAGCTCCACCTAGAAAGGAAACTACCTCCCTAGACATGAAATCATTTGTCCAAAATATTTTCACTTAGCCACTGAGATAATATGAAGGAAGTGAAATGAGGAGTGTGAAAGAGTTCAAGTATGGACTTGAAAAAGAGCTAGGGTGAGAGGAGCAAGTCCCCACCAGTAGTGAAAAGATAGAGGCTCAAGAAAAGTAATAACCAGATGTTATAGTGGCTATGGAGATAACCCCATAGGACCATCCCTCTTTAGTATAGACAAGTTTAATATAATAAGGAGATGCTACATTTGAAGGAGACAGGGGATCAATCCTAAAAATGGGTACCCTTATGCCTTTAGGTATTAATAAGGAGGCAAACCAAAGTGAATAAGTTGTAAAATAGGTACCTTCAATAGGTACTAATTATATTGAAATAACTTGGGGGATCCTTCCTAAAATAAAGGTCCATGATCTTGTTGGGCACAGATGTTTTGAAAATATAGTCTCTTACCAACTCTCCCAACTAGATGAAAAAATAAATTTGGATATGAAACCACCTATTCATCATGTAGGACAAGAGAGATCCATTGATGGATTGCTTTTGGGTTCCCAACAACAAATTAGGCTAGATATTGAAGTCCTAGAGTAGATTGAACCAAGTAAAGGAGGAGAGTAAGAAGCTAGAAGGAAAGAGGCTGAGTTAGAGATGGATGAAGATATAGAGTAGACAATAATAGTCTCACAAATAAGTATTTTCATGCTCCCTCTAGTTAATGTTTTAGTTACACCACCATTCAACACATCTAAGCTAGTTTCAAGGTCCATGACTCTAATGGGTTATCAGACTAGGCCCCTCTTATGGGTTGAAGAATAGATCAAAGATAAATGGGACGTTGAAAACTGAGAGATATAGATGTGATGAATATTACCCAATCATATAGGGAAAAAACTCCTATGAAAGTTAAAGCACTCTCTCAGACCACTATCACTAGTACTAGGGAGATAACATAGGAGATAGTTATTCCCCACAAGGTATTATAAAAAAGGATGTTCTCTTTAAAAGCTATGTAGTATATAGATATGATTTTGGGGAGTTGTCAAGGAATGAGATCAAGCATAAATCCAAATACATTGATGGAGGAGTTGAAGACACAAAACCATGTAATGATCTAGTACTTGTAAAGGTTAATGAGCAAACCCAAGGCAATGAATCCAATGGCTAGTAGGGCCCCAAGCACACCCATTCCATCATAAGATGTACTTGACTTCAACCTTTATAAATATTTAAATACCAAGGTATGGGAAACAAAATATTAGCCACAAGACTTGATAACCCAAGCCAAAGAAGTCATCCATACAACTATGGAATGGTTTTATATAGAGATAGATAGACGAGGATAGTGTATCTCCCATAGCATTTACCTATGATGCTAATATCAAGATTTGGGAGGCACTCAGGTGCAAAGTAAATGAGATATGTAATATGGGAAAAGATGATTTAGTATTAGAAAAATATTGTCTCTTTATATGATCCTAGACTTCCTAGAGAATGTCTGTTAGCCATAAATCAAAGGCTAGAAATACTCCAAGATGGCATCTTTGATATAAAAGGAGATGAGTAGTCTCTCAATACTATGAAGATATAAATTGAGGCCACTCTAAAATTAATGGTGAATCTTGATGGCATGGCAGAATTGATAAAATAATTGTTGGAGGATGCCTTAAATAACCTCATTGACACACCCCATGGATCCTTCAATAGCCAAAAGATAAGGGACCTTATATCACATGAAAATTCCTATGACTAGTTAAAGGAATTGGTATATAAGAAGCAAGGAGTGCTCAAAAGAACCACGAACTAGCTATAGGAATATAATGAAAAATTCAAGTATCAAGTGGGCTTAGATAGGAAAATCCTTGCCACTATGATTTAAAAGTTTATTTCATACAAGAATAGGTTGGCACAAGGCTTGGTCATCAATGTTTCTTTTACAACACGACCAATCCATTTTGTTTCTTTTTGGATAGAATACAAATTCTTTCTTTTTATTCTCCTTTCTCTTTCTCTTTCACTCCCATTATTTTATTCATTGTACATGCCCATTAGAGGCACATTCTCCCTTGGAATATTATTTGTAAAGTTTTTTTTAAAATAAGGGGAAAATTTTGGTTGGTTATACAAATGGAAATGTTTATTTTTTCCTTTGATAGGTTGTGTTATATGTGGATGATGGAAGGAATCCCACTTGGGTGAACTATCAGATCTGTAACTTTCATTAGAGTGCATGCATAGTCTCAAGAATCATTCTTATTACAACTGATGAGCTCCAAGCCTACAAATGATTTTTCTAGTTGGAGCACATTTTTGTGAGATGAAACTTATGGTTAATGTTGTATAAGTAAATAGGTTTTTTCCCTTTATATATGTCAGTTAATTTCTGGTTACATAGTTATAGCTTAGGAGAGGTTTCCCCATGTAATTTTATGATGCCAAATTGATTCCTCTTGTAAAATCATTGGAAATATTTAAGATCATTAAAAATGTCTCCCTTGTTATAGAAATGTTTTACATGGTGTTTTGATATGTAATTTTCAAGATACATTGTAATAAACTTTGATTCAGTTAATATATGAAATCCACGTAGGATTCCCTATTTATTCCTATTGTTGAAATATAATGCTTTATTTTACATGAATAATGGATTGGTTATATGTTATGTGCCTCTTCATGGTATTAATTTAGGGTTTGAAAATAGAATATAAAATCCTTTTCATTTTGATATGCAAATATAGGGAATTGATAGACTTCTTAAGGGTAGTCTTAGGTTTATGAATTCAACTAGTAGGAACTTTTGAATAGTTATTTGCATAATTGAAGACAAATTCTCAAGGATAATTTATGCATAATTTAATCATATTTGTTTTGAAATTAAAATAATTTTTTAAGTGAAGATAACATAGTTGTTAACATCTCCATACTCATTTCCTAATCATCCACATCCTTATCCATATTTTAGATTAAATTGGTTATAACACATCCTACCCTAAATATAACATGCCCTTTGCATATATAATGTGTTATTTTCCTATATATTAATAAACATTATGTATTTAGCATGTATTTTATCTTTGTGATATAAATCCTAATATTGCAATCTCTTATTCAGACCCTATATTGTGAAAATTCTTTGTAGACAAAAGTTATAATCACATATTTATATCTATCTTTAATAGCTTATGCATGGCTTAGAAGATTTTCCTATTCCTTGTGATAACCCTTCCCAGGTGGAGTCAGCATGTTTGGTTGTGTTCTAGTCAGATTTGTGTTCCTTTATGATAATAACCCCTATGGAGGATGAATTATATAATCTCTTCGTGTGAGCTAGCTACCCCATAGGTCCTCTCACCTTAGTTCAAGTAGAGGCAAAAGTAGCAATAAATTGACCATACCCTTTATAGGTGCCCCTCAGCAATTTTTATCTAGTCTGGTCCATTCTTGATGCTAAACCCTCCCCCAACTACAATGGCACTCTAATGGGTTTCTCATCACTATTCGCCATTTATTTCAAAGTATGCAAATCT
Organism: Torreya grandis; assembly: GCA_037957365.1. Taxonomy (NCBI): domain Eukaryota; kingdom Viridiplantae; phylum Streptophyta; class Pinopsida; order Cupressales; family Taxaceae; genus Torreya; species Torreya grandis. Next base: position 1,164,472 of record JARHVA010005223.1, on the reverse strand, counting down.
AGATTAGAAGGGTATACAATTGAGAACCAACACTTTTTTGGTGTTATTACTAGGGATTTTTCTAGTCACATATGATTTCTATGGAATCTTATAGAGATCTGAATGTGCTTTGTGCTATCACTACAATGGAATATTTATGTTGAGTTCATTGATGTCCTTATAGTTTTTGGGCAAATCTAATGAATATATTCATTCTTTTTTTACTGAAATATTTTATATTCTTGATGTTGTTCTCAATATTTGGGGGTGATATCTCATCAATCATTATGTAGATTTATTTTATAGTCTATAAGTCTTGCTTCTAGTGGCAACTCCATGAGGTCAAGGTTTGAAGATCAGTGCCTACTGTATGTTCCCTTTTTGGAAATGAGAAATTATCTTTTTATCTACAAAGCTAGAGGGTACTAGATCTTCCTTTTAGAGGAATCCATCAAAATTAATTATCCTAGAATTAAAAATCCTATCTATAGGAAGGAAAGTGTGGAACCTATTATGGGATAACTCACAAACAATCAAGTAGGACCAGATCAATTTATTGACCATTAAAGTTCCCTCTTTTTTTCTAATATCCCTCTAGTCAAAAGATACTAGAGCACCTTGGAAAAATTAGAATTATTCATGAGTGAAGGTCCCTCTCTACAAAGGAGATTTTCTCCTCTTGTTAGACTATTAAAGATTCACTCTATTTCCCATTTTTTGGGCTCTTCACATAGTGTTTATCCTCAACCATCCCCTAGTTCATCTTCATGTCCATATTCAAAAATGGGGGACCATGACTTGAGGAGAAGAATGTTTAATGTTGAAAATGATAATGAAAAAGAGGATGATCAAGATTTGGCTAATATATGTAGACCTTTTTTGATTCCAAGGTTTTGGCCTATCAAATTTAATGGTATGCCTAGTTTACCCAATGAGGTCCTTATTAAGGTTAGAAATATACTAGCTAATTTCCAAGGGAATAATGTAGTATTTGGGGAGAAACATTTGAAGGCTTTATTAAATATTATTGAGGATTATGAGATAGATATTGAAGATTTATGTATTAAAATCTTTGTGAACACACTTGAGGATAAGGCTTGAGAATGGTTCAAATCCCTCCCTAATGGATCTATAGACACTTGAGAAGCTATGATTGATGCTTTTAAGATACAATATGGTGATAGAATTGATATTATATTTATACTTGTGGATTTTAAGAACATAAAGAAGAATCCAAATGAGTGTGTGAAGGATTTTAATTCTAAGTTCAGTAAGGTATTAAGGAGAATGCTGGAGGATATTAGGCCTAGTGGTGCTACTTCTTCGATTAAGTAGTTTGATGCATTTGACTAAAAGGTATCCTATTATCTCTAAGATAAGGTTACCATATAAGGATTTCAATTAGGCTATCTAGATAAAAAATAATATAAAATTTGTGGGTAAGCCTTTGAACAAAAGGGCTGATGTCAAATTGGTGAATCCTAAGAAGTCTCAGTCATCTCACAAGAGTGTAGACATAGAGGAGATGGTGAATACTTTGGCCACTATAATAAAATAAATTTCTTAAAAATTGGCTAGAGATAAAAAGGGACTATCTAAGGGACTTGGTAATCATGATGATAAAAGGTATATTAAGAGAGATTAAAGGAGTCATCCCTGAGATCAGGGTCAGGGTAGGCTATAATTTCAATCTATAAATAATGATAAGGGTAAATTCCTTGTGAGGGATGATAGGAATGAAAGGAATTAGAATAAGGGAGGTGGAAAGTAAGTAATAGATCATTTAACTACAATATTTAACATATTCAATTGCAACATCAACTAGTGTGACAAGTGCTTCATTCCTCATCCCCCTAGTGATGCAATTGATGATGGTGGTCAAGATGTAAATTATTTTGAGGATATATTTGATGAAAATGAAATCTACATGGTTTAATTACAAGATATGGACAATTATATTTGTAAAGAGGAGGATATGAATGCCTTAAAGGTCTCTGGTTCTGAGGATACTCTGGCATATGAATGTTTTATGTTCCAAGTTGGTGAACTAGTTTTGATGGTTACTTCTCCATTAGTGGAGTTGATGAGTGATAGTATTTCTTGTGAATTCTAGATAGCAAATTAAAAGATATGGGTAACTCTTCAAAAATTTATTTGTGAAATAAAAATGATGAGTGAATATTAATTACTAGCTCATGATTTTGAGTTCTTAAGATCGATGATGAAATAAAAATATGGGAATTCCCCTCCATCGATTGAGGATCAGTAATTGATGATCAATGATATAATTTCCTAAGAAAAAAAGGAATACAATTTGAGCCCTCTAAATGTAAAAGACTCTACCCCCTCTAAAGCAAATACTAAAGAAAAGGATACCATGGGGAGTAAAGAAACCTAGGGGTCCACTAAGCTTGGATATATACCTTAGAGTACCAAACCAGGAAATACCCAGGCCAAAATCTAGACTCTTTTATTATCTAATATCCTAAAGAAGGATGAATCAAATAATCCTACCTTAAATACTGAAGTTAAGAGTGCTAGTCCCCTTACATCTATTCCCATGACTCTTGAAAGATATATCCTTAGTGAGAAAGTTACAAGCCTACCTATTGATACTTCATTGCCTAAATACAATATTTATGATGTAGCTCAAGTATTAAGTCAGTTAAAATTCACCATACCATTTTTGGAATTACTTAGAATCCCTAAATATAGGAAAAGAGATTTTGAATATTTGGGGTTTACTAAGAAGATCATTACAAATGCAATTGTTGAAGTCAAGCCTTCTCTCGCTTTCTCTGTAAGATGAGAGAGCATATTAAGGTATCATAAGAACCACTTGGGAATAACATTGGTAGCATGTCAAATGGTTTTTGATCCTTTCTAAAACACCTTGCTAATTAATGGACTAGTTATCCATAATGGCATGTTTGACTCTGGTGCATCTTGTAATATCATGTTATTGGTAGTGTTGAATGAGATTTATATAAGGATAACTCTAGCATATGGATGATGCATTGATATATATTTTAGAGAATTACCTATTATTGGCATATTCAAAGGATTGGTGGTATAATTCACATAATATCCCAAAAAAAATTGAGCATAGACATTATTGTTGTAGATTGTCCACCAAAATGGGGTATGCTGCTATCTAAAAAATGAGAAGCTAGTATTGAAGGAAGTGTTTAAATGGATTTATCATATAAAACTATCCCCTTAGATGGGAATATGTTTTGTTTCAACTATAAGCTAAAGATGCTCCATGTTTTAGAAGATACCAAACATTAATTGAATAAAGTATTATATCTAGATACAAACATTAGTGGTTTTGTGGGAAATATTAAATACATTGAAATTCCTCCTGACTCTGATACCATTGATGAAGAATCCATATAGATCATGTATTTTGATGGAGCATGTTCAAGTTTTGGAAATGGGGTTGGGGTTGTTTTTTATGCCCCTAATGGTGAAGTTTATAAGTATTCTTTTCAATTGGCTTTTGAGTACACTAACAACATTATAGAATATGAATCACATTTTATTGGTCTTCATATCTCTAGAGAATATGGATTCAATAAGTTGTTGATCAAGGGTGACTCAAAACTAGTGGTTAAACAAGTCCAAAGTTTTTACACCATAAAGCATAAGATATTGAAGGAATACCAAAATGTTGTATGTGACTACTTGGATTGGTTCAAAGCTTTCAATATCTAATACCATGCCAAAAAGCCTAATCACTTGGTAGATATGTTGGCAAAGAGGGATGTAGAATTTGAATTTAAACATGAGGGTTTTCCTTGTGAATATGAGGTTGAGATATTGGTGAAGCCCTCTATCCTGAAAAACATCGATCATTGGCAAGTCTTTGACAATGATGAATAAATAAAGAGGTTTTTGTGCTACATGAATGAATTTAAAGGAAATATCATAGAGTATGACTCTAAGGTACAAGTTTGTGATAGAAAAGAAACATTGTATGGGAAGGAAATAATCTATTTAAAGACTAATAATATCCCAAGAGGATTGGTTAGCCTAGAAGCAACCTTCGATGGAGTTGATTGAGTCAAATATAGAAACATTTCCATGTCAAGGGATGTAATTGAGGTTAACATTGGGATAGAATAAAAAATAAGGAATATTTGGCTAGGAACTCATTTAAGTGACAAAGAAAAGGGACAATTTATTGTGTTACTAAAGAAGTACCAATATTACCTAGCATGGTCATATTCAAAGCTAAAAGCTTATCAAGAAGATTTGTTCCAAATGTTGTTCCTCTTAACCTTGATGTATAACCATTCCACCAAAAATAGTGACCCATAAACACCATCTTGGATACTAAGATGTAGGAGGATTTGAATAAATTAAGAGATAGTGGGATCATCCAACCATTCAAATATTCATCTTATATGGAAAATATGTTCCCTATCAAAAATAATAGAGACATCCAACTTTGTGTTTATTTCAAAAATTTAAACAAGGTGTCTCTAAAATATAATTATCTATTTCCTAACATGGATAACATGCTCCAAGATGTCACTAGATCTGAGCTACTATCAACTCTAGATGGTTTTTCTGGTTATAACTAGGTAGTGGTAAAGGAGTTTGAAAGGTTCAAGACTACTTTCACCACCTCATGGGGCACCTACATGTATATTAAAATGAATTTTGGTTTGATGAATATAGGTGACACTTTATAGATAGCTATGTATGTATTATTTATTAGATTGATCAACCGATTCATTGTTGTATATCAAAATGATGTTACAATGTGCTCTAAAAGGAGTGACCACTTGTCACATTTGGAACAAATGTTAGTTAGGTGCAGAGAGTTTAATATTTAGCTTAATATTATAAAGTACCACTTTGGGATATAAAAGGTTATGTTGTTGAGACATATTATGTCTCAAAAAGGTGTCATGATAGATCATGAGAGGGTGAAGGACATTGACAAATTACCCATTCTACATATCAAGAAAGGCAGTCAATATTTCTTTGGTTAGATTAATTTTGTAAGAATATTTATTTCCAACATTGAAGAGATTACACTGGCTATCACTTCTATGTTGAAAAGGGATCAAATATTAAAGTGGGAGGAGAAGTCCACCCAATCTTTTCAAGATATCAAGGTAGCCTTGAAAACTACCATAATGCTTACTAGTCTAGATTATAGGAAAAATTTCCAAATATTTTCATTTTCCTCCATTTATACTATTGCCATAGTATTACTGCAAAATAATGATGAAGGCCATGAGCAGCCAATTGCCTTTTTTATCAAGGTACCACAAGGATATGAGTTGAGATATAACATAATGGAAAAATAATCCTTCACCATTTTGAAGGCTATCAAGAAGTTCAATCATACATTTTGAATTGAAAGATTGTGGCCTATGTTCCTCATACCATGGCGAAGGACATATTGATCCAAAATGAAGCCACTAACAAAATATGTCGATGGGTTAACAAGATTCAAGAATATGACTTAAATATATAGACTACTAATTTAGTTAGAGGTATGGGTTTGGTTAAGATGATGACAAAATAAAATCTATAGGCAATGGAAGTAAACAATTCAAAAAGGGTTGTTGATAACCCCAAGTCTAAATACAACCAATATCCATCGTATAAAGATATAGTGTATTATTTAAAGAATCTAAATCACCCATCCATTAAGATAAAAATCAAAGGACATTAAAGTTATTATCTCAAAAATATTTTTTTTTAACAATGATTTAGCATGGAAAAATCTAGATGGTGTCCTTTTGAGTTATTTGGTGTAAAATGATATTTCTTCAGTAATTTCAAAATTCCACAATGGTGTATGTGGTGGTCATTTCACTCCTAAAGTCACTGGATACAAGATTATGAGGGTTGGGTATTTGTGTCCCACCTTATTTAGTGATGTTAATTCCATGGTAAGAAGATGTGAGGAATGTCAATGATTTTTAGTAAAAGTGAAGGCCTCCAGATCACTTCCCCTACAACCAATCTATATTAAGGGACCTTTAAAGCAATGGGGAATGGATTTCATAGGTGAAATATCATATTCCTTAAGTACTAGTCATAATTGGATTTTAGTGGCTATTGATTACTTCATAAAATGGGTTAAAGTAATCCCTACTAAAATATTGACTCGCCAACTGATCATCAATTTCCTATTTAATAACATAATTTATCAATTTGGAGTGCTATTCAAAGTTGTATGTGACAATGCTACATGATTTAGAGCCAAAAAACTAAGAGTATTATGTGAGGAATATTTGATTGATATAGCATATACCTCTAATCATAACCCATAAGGAAATGGGTAGGCTGAGTCTAGTAATAATAATCTATTGAAAATCATCAAAAGAACATTGGAGAAGTTGAATTTTACTATCTGGGTAGACAGGTTAACTCTGAGGAGATCTACTAGGAAGATCCCTTTTGAGCTTGTTTATGGAACTTAAGTTGTCTTATCCTTGAATGTATAGTTGTCAAAATAATAATTCATGTAATATATGGCTAAGAGTGAGGAGAAAATGAACCACTATGGAGACCAAATTGATCAAATCATTGAGATAGATGAGTCTTGATGATAATCTCATGAAAGATATGTAAATTTTAAGGAGACCTCAAAAGGATATTTGATAAGAAAGTCACCCCAAGAATATTTTAGGTCAGTGATCTAGTTCTATTATGGGATAGGATGCATAAGGATAAAGGAAAGCATGGTAAGTTTGATTCCCTATGGATAGGCCCTTACACTATTTAATATCAAATAGGGAAACATACATATTATCTTAGAGATATTGATGGAGAAATTCTAGAATTGACAGTTAATGGTAGACACCTCAAGCATTTCCTATATTGAGTCCATGATTGCCTTTATATGTATGTACTAAATTTTTTCTCCTTTATTATCTTTGTAGTCTAACTATTTTTCATGTTTTTATAATTTATAATATTCCCTTTTTATTTCTTGGTCATCTCAGGTTGCCCTATTATAACTCTATGTTGAAATCCTTTAACTTTGTGACCCACTAGATATGTGACTAGTTGGGTGTTCTCTATGTACCTAGTGGGGGTACTTATCCCCAAGCAAAAGCCTAATGTTAGTGCCTAAAATTTCACTATAGAAATTTTGGGCACATGTCAGTAAAACTATCGTAATATGGCCTAAAGGTGTATATGACATTCTATGTTGAGGTCTCACCCATTGTTCTAACAACCCCTTTTTTGAATTGGTGAGACTCATGAAAGTATAATTAAACTCCCTATGTTGATTTGTGGTAATAGTAAAAGTTCATTCCCCAAAATGTTTTAAGTTTATCTTGCAAGGTAAAATTATGTTATGTATTGTGTGAAAAGGGTACAAGCTCTGATCCAAACTTGGGTAGTAAGAAGTCTAGACCCCTAACCCATACGTTCATTTTGTACCCTTAGAATATCTTAGTTGCCATAAGGATGAATTGTCATAAAAATTGGATGAGGGACACGTGAGCATCTCCTAAAAATTTCCTTCAAGTTAAATGCTCTTATAATGTAATTAAGCCTTTTCATGGGATGGAAGAGTATTGCACTCCTCCTTGGGTCGGTTAATGATGTAAAAGGTAAAAGGATGGCTGAAAGCCTAAGCAAGCATATTAGACTAACACATGGTAGTATCCCAAAATTATTTTGGTTTCGGTCCTTTTTTCAAAAGATGTCTCACTTACCTTTGGGTGAGAAAGGTATAAATAATTTTTTAGGGATAAAACACTAAAATCATGCCATGTGGCATTCACTCAAGGGTTTTAATTTTTAAGCCCTTTTTAAGTATGCCTCATCTAAATGAGGTGAGGAAACGAAAATGTCCCCAGTATTCTAAATTCCCATATCTTTGACACATGCCAAGTTGTGCATCCCAAGGGAGAATTCAATGTATAGTCCATTTCCATGTTAAAGAACATGAAGGGTGAGGAGGTGAAACTATTCCTAATGGCCTTTTTTACTTGTATGAATCCATGTGTCACAATATGAGTTATTGGGCTAAAAAGAGAAATGCTATCAATTTTTCCTCCATTTTTATTTTGAAAGAAGCTTGAGGAAGTTAATATGGTAGATAAGAACTAGTTTTTCTACACTAAGGATTTAATGCTAACCCTAATTTCAAAAGGGGATGATTATAACTAATCATTTTTCTTCATTCAAATGCACTTTTTGCAATTAGAGCTTATACTCATATTTTTAGGTAATTTGAGAACTAGAGTGGCATGTGGTGATAATAGTAATTACAATAATATTTTCATAGATTTTCCTCATCCAAGTGTGTGATAGTCAGCATGATTGTAAGTGTCCCCTAGATTGTTTGTCTAGTGCTTATTTAGAGGAATTTTAGAGTGTTTGGGGGTTAGTTGTCAAGAAGGGTTTGTTTTAGTTTGAAGAAAGGTTATACAAAGATTAGAAATAAATGGCTTCACCATCTATCTTGATGAAGAGAAACATCACCTTAATTCTTGATGAAATTAGGGACACTAATGTCTAGTGGTTAGATTTTATGACATTACTAAGTGATTTACATAAACCTAACCCCTATGAGGTGGTTGTTAATTTAGGTATGAGTTATATGGATCCTACAACAACCTTTCCACTAGCAGTGCCATACCCAGAGTTAGTCATTACATGTGCAAAATTATACCATGAAGACATTAGGACTATACTCGATGGGAGTCAATCACTTGTCTACTCATTCACCCATGAAGCTCTTAGTTCCATGCTTGGGATATTTCCATAGCTTGATGGTATTGTTTTGACCATGAAGGAGTGTCAGTGTTATGCTGAGAAACATGGTAAGATAGTTTGGGATATTATGAACACTTGCTAGCTCACTAAGGAGAGAACCAAGGTCTCAAGGATGACCAAAAATCTTAAGATAATACAATTCCAGGAACTATCATAATATGTCATAGCCATGGATACAAAAATTTTAGGGGTACCTATGATAGATAAGTTTGAGCCATAGATGTTTTACATTCTTATCTGTGTACTAGAAGAGAAAAAATATCTAGACTAGGCTTCTATTCTGAGAAACAACTTAATAGCCAAATGATGATGTTTCACATGGATGTTTTTTCCAAAGAATCATTTAAATGTACTTTTTACATGTCCTCCTATCTTATGTATATCCTAATACACAACAAATATTTTGCACGTCTTAGAAAAAATCCTTTAGGGCTAAAAATATATTAATTATATCCTGAGATGACCTTGGAAGGATTTAGAAAAATTTAGACAAAGGTGTATAATTGCTTATTAAATGTGATAATGAGTGTCTTCTTCCCTTTATGAAACTTTAATAGGATGACCAAGATGGCTAGGGAAAAAAATTGACAAATTTTCTGCAACATATATTAAATTCCACACCTTCGTATATATCCAAGTGGATTTGTAGGGGAACCATGTAAGTTGTCCATATATGTTGTTGATAAAGTAGAAATCATGTAGATATGCATACAAATGGTGCCATCTCATGAGATGATAGTTTTTAAAAAGATTAACAATCCCTTCAAGTTATCTATGGAGATAGGATATTATACATGTCCTTGTCTAACTAAAGAAAATGGATTAGAACAAGAAATGGGGTGGTACCAAATGGATAACATGCCACCTAGGCCAAATTATGACATTAGGTGGCTAGTCAGTATAACTATAGGTTTAATCTTAGACCATGCCCATTATAAAGATATTTGGTCTAAGTACATGAATAAGGAGTAGGGGAGAAAATCAATTACCTAAGGCTCACTATGAAAGAAATTATTACATGTCATTATACCCATCCTCAATTATATGGTTGATGATATGGATATAGTGTCATCAACATACACTAAGTAAAATATAGAGGTGTAACCCATAGCACAAGTGGACTTTACAGCCCCAAAATGTGACTCAATTACCTAGAAGGCTTTCCCAGTGATGAAAAGGATGTTTGAATGGTTGAAGGACTAAGGAGTGGAACTTGGTGCATGTGATACCCCTACTCTTGGGGAGATATGAAATATTAATGAGCTCAAGGCCATCCTTCCCCCTTATATCAGCTATCTAGTAGGCCCTCAAGTAGTAGCCAAGGACAAAGGGAAGGGTATAAATGGAGATACCAATTTCACCAAGCTGATAAATATCAATGAGGTTATAGTGATGCAGTCCATGTTTGGACTATCATTTACAAAGTTGACTAGTTTTGTTAAAAACTGGACTCATATTGCCACTAGGGAAGTGCAACTTGCTAGTGCTACTCCCATCTCAATCATTGTTAATTGAGCTATCCATTTTATCAATCATTCAACCTAAGTAATCAACAATACCCATTCCTTCCACAATAATATATACAAGTAAAAGGGGAGGGGAGGAACAATTAGAGTAACCAAAGACTAAAATGGAAAAGAAGATATTTCAACCTCTAGCTACAACCCCTAGGAAGAGGAAGGAGGTCATTCATGTAAATAAAACCTCTTTGCATGATGCCACATAACCACTAGGGGAAAAATCCTCATATGCCCAAAGGTTGAGAGATATGAGTGATGAAGAAGACTTAGATGAAAGTAGGCCAATTATAGAGATGATGAAATAACCCAAGGCATTCACTCCTCCCCCAATGAGGATCAACTAAAGAACTCTAATGGAAAGGCCATAAACTCATTCAAGGCTCCAATAATAGGACTATTTAGGCCAAAATTTCCCTTGGGAGGGGAAGGCAAGGATGATGAGAAGGACATACTAGCCTCAAATGACCCCTTATCCTTCAAAGATGTGACACAAGTTGGTATTGAGGTGGTCACATAGACTAAGGATCCACTTGAAAAGTAAACTACCTCTATAGACATGGAAGCATTTATCCATAATATTCTTAGTTAGTGATTGAGATAAGATGCAAGAAGTGAAATGAGGAGTATGTAAGAGTTCCAGGAGGGACTTGAAAAAGAGCCAGGGTGGGAGTAAAATGCCCCTACCAATAGTGAAAAGGTGGAGGCTCAAGGAAATAAAAAACTAGATGTTATAGTGGCTATGTAGATAGCCCCATAGGACCATCCCTTTCTAGTACAAACAAGTTCAATACAAGAAAGAGAGGCTGCATCTAAAGGAGACATGGGATCAAGCCTAAAATGGGTCCCCCTATGCCTTCAGGTCTAAATAAGGAGTCAGACCAAGGTGATAAAGTTGTAAAGGAGGGACATTTAATAGGTACTACTTCTATTGTAATACCCTAGGGGCTCCTTCCATAAATAAAGGTCCATCATCCTACTACGCATAGGTGTTTTGAGGCCATGATTAGTGATGAGCCACCTAGGAGTGACAAGGAAGACACCATCACCTCTTCCTAGCTCTCCCACTAACTACAAAAATCAAGCTAGTTTTTAAATCATGTCTCTTTAGCATGCATGCCAAGAGAGCTCCATTTATGGATTGCTCTTAGGCTCACAACAACAAATTGGGTCAAATATTGAAATCGTATAATAGATTGAACTAGGCAAAGGAAGAGAGCAAGAAGATGGAAGGAAAGAGTCTATGTTGGAGAGTGATGAAGATACATAGTATATAATAATAAGTTCACACCCAACTCCTATCATGCTGCCTCTGGTTAATGTTCCATTTACACCAACATTCAACACATCTAAGCCAATTTCAAGGTCCATGACTCCAATAAATTTTCAATGTAATCCCATCTTATGCACTGAAGAAAAAATAAAGGAGAAATAGGAAATTAAAAGTAAATTGGGAGATATAGACATGATGAATATTACCCAGTCATATAGGGCAAAACCTCCCAAGAAAGCTAAATCACTCTCCCAAACCACTTTCACTAGTATTGGGGAGAGAACATAGGAGATAGTTGTCCCCACACAAGGTGTTACAAATAAGGATGTTCCCCTTAAAATCTATGCATTATATAGATATGATTTGGGGGAGCCATCAAGGAATGATATCAAGCATAGCTTTCATGTTTTAGCAAGCATGGTGGCTCATCAAATGGATAGAGACAAAGCATCGATGGAAGAGTTGAAGATGCAAAATTAGGCAATGATCTAATGCATGTAGAAGTTACTAAGCAAGCCTAACATAGTGACTCCAACTACTAACAGGGCCTTGAGTACACCCATTCCCTCATGGGATACACTTAAATTCATCCTTGATGAGGATTTCAAGACCAGAGGATGGGAAACAAAAGATTGACAATAGGACTTGATAACCTGAGCCAAAGAAGCCATCCATATAGCTATGGAATGGATTGATAATGATATAGATAGACAAGGAGAGTGTAACTCCCTAACATTTATCTATGATGATGATATCAAGAGTTAGGAGGCACTTAGGGCCAAAGTAAATAAGATATGTAATATGGGTAAAGGTGCTTTAGTAGCATAAAATATTATCTCTTTGAATAATCCTAAAATGCCTAGAGAATGTTAGTTAGCCATAAATCATAGGCTATCAATGTTCCAAGATGGTGTCTTTAATATAAAAGGAGCACATTTTTCTAGTTGGAGCACATTTTTGTGAGATGCCACCTATGGTTAATGTTGTATAAGTAAAGGGGTTTTGTCCCTTTATATATGTTAGTTAATTTCTGGTTACATAGTTATAGCTTAGGAGAGTTTTCCCCATGTAATTTTCTGATGCCAAATTGATTCCTCTTTTAATATAATTTTCAATCTTTGAGGGCATTAAAATTTTCTCCCTTGTTATAAATGTTTTTTATGGTATTTTGATATGTAATTTTCAAGATACATTTAATCAACTTTGGTTTAGTTAATATATGAAATCCACATAGGTTTCATTTTTTTCTTTCTATTGTTTAAATGAAATGCTCTATTTTACATTCATATTGGATTGGTTATTTTATCTATTCCTCTTCATGGTAGTCATTTAGGGTTTGAATCTATAATATAAAAGCCTTTTCATTTTGATAAGCAAAAATAGGAAATTGATAGCCTTCTTAAGTGTAGTCTTGGGTTTATGAATTTAACTAATAGAAACTTTTGAATAATTATTTGTAAAATTGTAGATAAATTCTCAAGGATCATTTGTGGATAATTTCATCTTATCTATTTTGAAATGAAAATGATTTGTAAACTGAGGATAACATAACTTTTAATATCTCCATACTCATTTGCTAATCATCCACATCCTTATCCATATTTTAGATTAAATTGGTTTTTCCACATCCTACCCTATATATAACATGCCCTTTGCATAGATAAAAGTGTTATTCTCCTACAGATGCATAAAATTTTGTATTTAGCATGCATTTGCTCTTTGTGATTTAAATCATACTATTGTAATCTCTTATTCAGCCCCTATATTATGAAAATTCTTTATAGATAAAAGTTGCAATGACATATTCATATGTATATTTAGTAGCTTGTGCTTAGCTTAGAACATTTTCCTATTTCATGTGACAATCCTTCTCGAGTAGAGTGAGGAATTTTGGTTATGTTCTAGTTGGATTTATGTTCCTTTATGCCAAAAAGCTCCATGGAGGCTGAATTTTATAATCTTTCCATGTGAGCTACCTACCCCATAGATCCTCTCACGTTGGTTCAAGTAGAGCCAGAAGTATCAGGGAATTGACCATACCCTTTATAGGTGCACCTTAGTCATTTTTCTCTAGTTTGGTCCATTATTGGTGCCAAACCCTCACCTAGCTACAATGACACTCTAGTGGGTTTATCATTACTATTTTTCATTTCTTTCAAAGTATGAAAAGCCAGATTAGAGGGGTGTACAACTAAAAACCAACATGTACATCTCAAGAGTATCATTACTATAAGATCACATATACAATATATTTTTATGATCAATAAAATACAACTAAGTATTAAATTCTAAAAGACTTAGATTAATTCTCCCACCTAATCCACCTCTTCACCCATCATATCCCCTATTCCCACCACCCTAACTTTTACCACACTACCCATACTAAGTCAAATAGTTCGTATTTGTCATGAGGATATACTTTGAATGTAAATATAAGTTTCATACCATGGCACCTCAAAAAGGTTCTCTCTCACAATATTCTCATAATATCGTAGATCTACTAGTATATCTTTGCATCTATCCACACTAACCATCCTTGGTTCTCCCATCAACATACCCTATGCTCCTCCTCCACTTATCCTTAAAGTTATCACACTAGTAAATCCTCCTAATCTATGGAGTCTATCCCTCTAACTCTAGTATCTATCTTTATATCATGTTACCTGATCATAGTTAGCTTGCAAATCATCATGACTAACATATAATGTAATCAATTATCCCTTTAAAGTGACACATTGTGACCTTATTATATCCCTCTCAACAATGATCCCCTATATATCCACCTCTTCTATAGGACAATCATCCCCTCCTCTCTCCTTAGCATCTACCATATCTTCATCCTCCCCATCCTCCTATGGTCATACTATCCTCCTTCATTTTTACCCTATCTAGTCTTCCTATTAAAAAAATTATGTTTGTGTATATCCAACATCATCCAATCCACCCCAACCATCTCCTCCTCTACTATTATTTAGATACATACAAAATGAACCTCGAGCAGATCCACCTTAGAATATTTTATTCCATATAAATATGGCACATAAGGTATATCCTATATCAAACCAAATTTTAACCTCACCCTTACAAATTTAAATAACTCTAAATGCTCCATTTTCCTACCCAAAAACACTTATCCAAGTGTCCTATAACTAACTCTCATTGATATCTAGGTGAAAAAGGAAATCTCATGTATTGCCTCCAAACCACATCTCCCTCCTATATCTCATTCATAACTCATCGATAATAAAACAAATCACAAATAACCCTATCACCAAATGGTCTCACTACATAATCCTTCCATTAAAGGAATCTTACAATGTAGGCTATCTAGTGCCATCTCATCCATAGAATCCTAGGTGTTTTTACTAATCTAAAGTTATCATATACCCAATACTATAATGCAAATGTAATATCCAATCCAAATATCTACCCTATACCCCATCCTAATAACTCAATGTACATCTATGCTAAGAGTTTGGGTGCCCATGAAAATATAGTTGATGCTCTACCATAACATCAACTACCCATTTTAAACTTTAAGGAAATATCCCTCCTCTAAAATATGGTAGTGTGTAATAAGATATCAACAAAATCATCATGGTCATCACTAATCTCTCCTCTATATCCTACTCATATAATTCCTCGAATGCAAACCCATTATAATAAAGGTGATATCCATGACTTCCTCATCATACAAATACATTAGGACCTACATGTATCTTATCTCATCAACTAGTGTAATCACTACACATTATATCAATAGTTTTAGGATCCTATAAATATCCTCGACTATGAGGATCATCTCCCTAATCAACAACTATATTATCCATATCGTCATATCCCACCACTCCAATAATGCTAACAATAGTACTATATTTATGTGTACCCATTAGTAATGATGTAATCCCTAAGTTTTGATGGTGTTCATGTGTTCTTAGGCCTCATCACTCATAACATCTTGAAGATGATCCAATAATGGTGGCACTTGGTCCCACATCATCAAAATCACTCTATCCTACAAATCATAAATTAGTAACATATTTTTAAATTATTTATATATCCTAACTCCTATATTGATCATCATCAATCTTGTAGGATCAATACAATTTCCCCTTCCATACAAAAAACACAATTTCAAATTATATCCCTCTACCTCTTTATGTGACCTCCATCTCCTCCATTTGTTTCCACTCGTATCCATCACCACATGTCTTCTCTTTGTCTCATTTCTCAATTGATTGATTGTATGAAAATTGCAAATGAACCTTTATAATTATGGATGGTGTTATATATAATTTGTCTCCATTTATGATGATTTTTATAATCATTATTAATTCTACTAATTGACACTAATCCTATATAAATCATTGACGATCTATTCAAATAGTTTTTGATCTTTTACTTTGCACTATTTAGAACCATTTTTACATCATCCTTTTTTTTGGGATCCATAATTTTACCCATTGTAAATATTCTCTTTTACACAATAACCTTAGATTTTTGAAGTGACCCACTATTGGTACCATAGCCTACAAATGAATAAACTCTATTGGAAATGTATCCCCTATATATTATAGGACTGTACTTCACCATGAGAACAACTACCTATAGGTTGTACCCCTATTTTTTCACACTAGATCCTTTAGTTGGTCCCTCCTATCATTTTTTCTCTTGGTCACCTTTATTTATGCACCCAATTACTCACACTTAGGGAAATTTTTTTTAGAGTGGTACAAAGGCATCTATATGTGTCATTATACTTTTCTTGATAGTGAAAACATTTTTACTCATGTAATTGAACTACATCATTGGCACTATTTTTTTGATCAATCTCATATTTTTCCTATCCTTCATCCCATTCACTTCAAACCCATCACCAAATATTTACATCATGTAGTATCTTAGTTTTAAGGTTAATACATCCTCACTCACACCAAGGGCATCCATGCAATCTAGGTTTTTATCTCATGATTGATTGTTATTCAACCACTCAAAAACAAGGGGCAAATTTAGACATTAGTTTTAAGTATGATACCTGATAAGTGTATTTATAGGTTTTAATCCCATTCAATTATTTTCCACCAACTTTATTTATTTTTATTCATTGTAATTACTTTGTTAATTACCATTTACCCCCTTTTTAACCTCCTAAATCTCAAAAAAACTATTAAAAACCCATATAATCTAATTTATCCCTTCATCCTAAAAACTTAAACTTGATTAAAATCTCATTAAAAAACTTAATAAAAATCTTACCCAAATTACCCCATGGTTATAACCATTTTAGACATGTTTTTCTAAGAAATGATAGAATCATTAATAATTCCCCATGATTAGAATCAATTTTGTTTGATCGGTGTTGATTATTTATACATAGCCTTAGCTCACCTAAATGATCCTAAAACTATGCTATAAGGTTGAAAAAATTCTCTAAATATGAATAATGCTAAGGAGACCTTGTAACATATACATTATGCTCTCATTAATCTACATCAAAGATTTAAATCCTCAATATTACTCTATTGAAGTCAAAATACACCACCGATCCATAACATTATCTAAAAAAATCTCAAGGTAAGTATTGGAATTCATTTTTAGCATATTTTGTTTACCTATCTTATTATGTGCATTAATATCATTAAGTTTCCCTTAGACTACCTTTATTATCCTTAAAGTTTATTTTATTAAATCACAAACCATGTTCTTAGCTTTTGGTAAATTCTACCAAAATCTACATCGATTGTATCGATCATCATAGATACTATTAAAATAGATATCAATTTTATGAATCAACATCAATTCATGTCTAAACTATTTAGTGATAGAACACAAGACTAATTTTATGGATTTTTATAACAGTCCTGTTTAATTATAATTATTTTATTTTCCTATAAACATGGACTCTATCTTTAGATGACAATTTTAGATAATCCCATGAAATATTTAGTGTTTTTTATTTACCAATTATTACAAAACCCCTCTTTATCGATCAAAGTTATATTGTGCAGGAATAGAGTCCTTGCACCATTTCGTTCACTCCCAACATTGACAACATCTTATCCTAGCTTGAGATTATCTAAGAAGATATCAAAGTTGCATAGTATTATTTTCTTAATTATTTTGACTATATTAATGAAATATAATAAGATTAGATATTCTCATAATTATATGTTATCTAATTATCAACAAACATTTGTAATTTTCATTATCATCTTTATCAACTGAGGTTCTTAAATAGGTGAATTTACATCTATGAAGGGAATATTACACATTTTTAGAACTAGTATTTTACCAAGAAATCCATCTTATAAATTTATTAATCTATCTTGTCTAGTTTCTAACATGTTTTTAGGTATTCCTTCCCAACCAAAAAGGAACTCTCGCAATATCTTGATCAATAGTGCAAAACCAATCACTTAGGTACTCTTTATCTTAGTTTAAACCATGATTTATTTGAGTTTTTTTTAGTTAATTTTATAAAATAAATTCACATTAAAATACTTAAATAGTTGGTGATCTTCCTTCAAAAATACTATTTTATATTTTAAACTAATTTTTATATATTATATGTAATTTACATCTCCCATGTCTTGATCAACATCATTTATTATACACTAAAAATATTTTAGTATGAAAGTGTATGTATCACATGCAATTTTTCATACTTAGACTTATTAAAAATTACCTTTAGTACCAATGTTCCCCAAAATTTCACATTTTTTCTATAGATAACTACTTTTTCCTAATCCATGGTTTTGTTTAGAAGGATTTCAAGAATTATTCCCTTAATAATTTCTTCAAATTTATGTAGTGCAACCATTACTTGCCTAAGAACACTATTGACCTATTTCACATTAGCTTTCATAGTATCGTTTATGAAAATGTATTTTCCATTTTCCATATAATATTTCATAAATTTTTCTTACTCCTTTATAAAGTATGAAACAACATTGTGCATGTTGTTCTCTTCACCTAATGTTTCTCCATATAAATATAGTAATTAATATTCCAATAAAGAATGATGTTTGTTGACCACAGACTTCCACTAATTTTATTTTCCTTATCTTCTACATTTATCTCCTACATCATAAGAGTTATTACTATTTTTTCTTATCACATTTCTATTTATGATCCATATACTTGAATGTCTTTATTAATTTCTTGAAAACATGTGCTGAAATAGATATTCTCTTTTCTATTAGTGTAGGGTGTTTATTTTACATGTATTAATTATTATGGTTATTTCCTACAATTTCCACATAGGTTATTAAATCTCACTTGGATTTTCCCTACACTTATGGGATATGCTTACTTAGGTGTACATTGTCATAGGAGTTATATGTTTGACTCATTATTAACTAAATGGAGTTATTCTTGACTAGTTATTTTGGGTATCAGAGTTACACTCTGTTCTTATAAAAAATGAATTAATTTCATGGGGGAGTTATACATTCCACTCCCTATTTGTACATATGAGATATTATTTTCTTCACAGAGTGTGTTGGATGATTTGTCTTATTTTGTGTAATATTCTCTTTTTTCTTTTTTGATTATAGTAATGCCTATGCAATAGTTTTTCTCTTACTTAAAAATTCTATGCATTTGATGGAACCAGATATCCTAGATAATGATTTGATATGGTATCAAAGCACCAATCTAGTTTATTTATTATCTCCTTTGGTACATGCTCTTAGTTCTTTAGAAAGCATTAGTATATCATGTTTGGAAGGCTCATCTATAGTTCTTACTAGTCTTGAATCTTTTTTCCATTTGTGGAAATGAATTACATTGTCATTGGCATATGTTTCTTTTGTGATGTTGATGTCACCTTATAATATCATTAAAGACCTGTTAATAGAACACTTAGACCTATTACTAGATGATTGGAATTGGTAATATAATTATTAGACCTATTACTAGAATGTCTAGACTTATTAGATGTTTTGGACCTGTTATTGGAACACTAAAGTCCATACATGGCTTGAAAAAGATGTTTTGGACCTATCACTAAAATAGTAAAGCTTATACATGGCCTTTAAGGATGGTTTAAACCCATTTTTAGAATGTTGAATCTCATCCACATCCTATAAATATGTTTTGGACCTGGTTTTGGCACCTCCATGGCCTATAAAGGATGTTTTGGACCTACTACTAGCACATCCATGATCTTCAAGGGTTTTTTGAGTTGCTCTAGACTTGATGGCATTTTAATTTCCCCTCCTAGACTATTGATGGCACTTTCATTATCTTCTTAGAACTATTAAAGAATTTTTTGAGCCATTAATACCTTTCTATTGGCATTGTAAACTAATCTTTATCCTCATTCTCCATGGCAGTGACATTTAAACTTTTCAATTCTGAGATAAGTGAAAATTAAAACATATGTTACTTTAAACATTAAAATGTTGTTTATTAATTGTTTTTTTAAATAGATATTTGTTTTTCCCTTTAAGTGGAATTATTTCCATTTAATTTCACATGTGGATGAATATGTGGAGTGGTCAAGACTTAAAACTATTATGGAGAGGTTAGGAGTTAAATTTTTATTCTAACAACTATATTCAAGGGTAGGTCTATTATTTTTTAGTCATTAACATTTAAATTTTTGTGCAATTTTAATCAAAACAAACCATTAATAGAGAAAAATATAAAAACATTATAAATTTTTTTAGGCAAGCCTGAATTGAGCGAAATTTTTCCAAAGTATTTTTTTTATGTTTGTTACATTAGATTAGTCTATTTTGTAAATGCACTAAAACTATAAAGTGCCAAAATGTAGGGGGTTGATCAGATGTCTTTTTTTTTCAAGGGGTACAATTTTTAGATAAAATTGGTGAATTTTATACAATTCTTAGGGCCACATGAGATCTAAATTATGTTTAGTGTTAGGGGTTCCACCCCTTGACCCCACTTAACCCCACCCTATATCATGATAGGGAACACACCTGGGGATCTACCCACAAAACCTATAAGTGGATCTCCCCATTTACCTCATTAGGTTATGACACCCCCAAACCCCTAATTTATGGCCCTTTGTTTAATACTTTTAGTGTACTTTCTTGAACTATAGGGTGACATCTAATTTTATAGGTGGTTAGGTTACCTTACTATAATAATTTATGTCTTGTTTATATTTATACATGGATGCATTATCAAAAAAAATTGATGTCTTTTATGTTCTTTTATTTCACCAATTTTATTTTTCACTTGTGGTGTCAACTACACTAATTGCTCACATTTGGATGCATTATCAACTATGTATCACATTCCTTTTTTGAGACATGTATTAACACTTGTTCACTATATTCTCTTATCTATTTAGACATATTATTGGTTGAGTAGTATGTTCATATATTTGATTGTGTTGTGTTACTTGAAAACACAAGGGGGTAATTGATAATTATCTTGAAGGGGTTTTGTGGGCCCTATTTTATCTCTTATTTGCACACTTAGTTTTCTTGCCTTGTGTGCCACTTTGGTGACCATTGCATTGACTTCTCTTATATTCTTGGATGTATTATTAGCTAATCCTAACACCCATTCATTCAGTGTGCATTGTCATTTGTGTAGTGTTTTTTTATCATTACACCTATTTGGTATCTTCTCTTAGTCATATCAAATCCACTTGAGAGATAACATCTAATTAGGATATTTGATTCTACACTAGTGGTTCTTATTAGAAAGACTAACTATGCTTGTTTTTGTGCTTACATGGAACACTTGCTCAAAATAAAGAATCATAATCCATTCCTATATGGATAGATTACTACACATTGTGACTTTGGTTATTATAATAAGTGTGATAAAACTAATTATAATGTTCTTGGTACCTTACTATTACATGTTTCCATGGATCTTTATTTCCATGTGGAACATGCAATATGTCCATTCACTATTTGTAGCATTCTAAATTCTCTTTTTGGAGATCTTACTAAGATCTATATCAATCTTACTCCTCCTCTTCCTATTGTCTCTTCATAGGCTTTTGTACTCCTATTTTCTATTTTGATGATGCGTTCATAGTGAACTATGTTTTTCCTTATATCAAAATGCCACTATAGGATGAAACTTTGCCTAACCTTAACTATCCTATTGTACATTCTACTTCCATCCTTATTCAATACGTTGCTCTTCTAGATCCTTCATAGTCTTGTACTTTAGAGGAGTCTACTATTTCCAGTGTGAGTATAACCATTGAGAGCTTTAAGGACTCATATTTTCCTATGGATATTCATATTATAGATCTATGTGCTTCATCTATAGTATCTTATTTAATTTCAACTATTGTTGAGCCAAAATATCATCTTTACATGGACATTCTTCCATTTAATGTTTTGTGTCCATCCACTAATAGATTCAATTCCATGGTATTACATCTAATTATTATGCACAATCTTACCAAACCTATGTTTCATCTTATTTTTGGAATTCTTTCTGATATCTTCATACTATTGCCTTAATATTCCATTGTGGAATTAGAAGAATTTTAGTTCACCCCTCATGTTATTCCTTTGGAAAAAGTAGGAAAAATTATTTGATGTGGATGAAGATTCTTTAGTATTCAGGTAGAGGATCTCATCACTACATTCATCAATTTTTAAGCTCTATTATAGGTATATTTTGCATCTTCTATGGAGACTTATTAACTCTTCTCTCTATTTTCTATATTAATCTCACTTGTGGATGTATTTTTGGCTGTCTGATGTGCTTAGAGCATTAATTGTTTATTTTATCTCTTTTGGTGGAGTTTTTTCCCATGGGTTTTATCCTTTTGTCTAATTTATGAGAGTTTCTGTATAGATGGGTACCTCATCAGGCCTTATTATCAAGACACATTTCTTTTTACCCACCTAAGTTGTGCTTATGGGGAGTGTTAGTGTAGGTTGTTTATTTTTGTCATATTTATTCTTATGGTTATTTATTACACTTACCGCATGGGCTATTCCATCTCACTTGTAGTTTCCTTACACTTTTGAGATATGCTTGCTTAGATGTACATTATCATAGGAGTTATATGTTTGAATCATTAGTATCCATATGGAGGAACTTTTGATTGACTATTCAGAGTATAGGAGTTAAACTTTATTCTTAACTCATTTAACCTACTTTCATGGGGTATTTACACATTTCACTTCATATTTGTATATTTGAGATATTGAGCTATTCATGGAGTGTGTTGGATGGTTTATCTCATTTTGTGTAAAAAAAATTCTTATTATTTGCTTATAATAATGTTTATGCAATAGTTTTGATCTTACTTATAAAATATGTGAATTTTATAGGACTAAAAATCCTAGCCAATTCTCCAATATTTTCAAACTTATTAAGTATGTTTCTCAATTGTTTGACCTATTTGTTGCTTCCTTCACCAATACACCTCATTTTAAGACTAAAAATAGGGACCCTCTTTCATTTAAACTAAATATTTATTCACTTGTTTTGAAGGGCCTCCTTGTATTTTTTGTCTTTATTTAAACCTTTCTCTAATTTGTAGTTTATAGATTCTAAGCTACAAATGACTCTTCATGCTTATTTCTAATGCCTTTGCATTTTACTCAATTATGTTTAGGTTTTCCTATATCAACATCAAATTCTAAATTGAAGGTTTATTTTAGGTCTATGAGGTCTTGTTCCATGATAACATGCTTCAATATTCACCCATTTAGTTGTTAGACCTATTCTAAGATAAGTTATTTTACCATTTATGACTTTATAGTGGATTATTTTTAAGCAATGTCTTCATGATGGTTTACTATTGCATCTTAGGATTCTAACCATTGGGATGATTATTTTTCATTATTATTCATATGAATATACCCTTTTATTATCTTGCATTCAATGAAATGACCCCACTCCCCTACATTTCCTTTGATCCCATTCTTGCATCCCTTAGATTATTCATACTTTGGGCAGTGGCCTAATTTAGTGACATAAATGTTAAATATTTTGCTTAAGCCTTTAAAACATTATATGTAAATGTTAAATATCCATGATTTGGTTGTTGAAATGATGTATTCAAGCTTAATAGTGGTATAAATTTGAGCTTGCCTCCAAAAATCTTAGTCAATTTTTTGTCTTAAAATTGCAATAAAAGACATTTTTGAATTATGAAACCTAAGACTTAATCTTTGTCTTAAAATGATAAAATACTTGTGGTACCATTTAAATGCACTAAATTTGGTGGTTCATAGCTTAAGTTGTCAATAAAAGGTAAAAAGGGAGACATTTCATGCATATTCACAAGGACGAGTACATATCTATATGACCAACCATAAAAATGAAGTATGAAATAAGATCAAGAGGATATGACATAATTTAATGGAATTTGGACTCCAAATAGGCCCAAAATTTGTCTCCTATAGAAAATTGGCTTCTTTGCACATAGAGATTGCCTAACAAGTTTTATGATAGTACAACCATTAAAGAGAGAATCCAAGTCTAAAATTTTTGTCAAAGGAACTAGAATTATAGGGTTTACTTATATATAAATTAGTTATGATTTTTTTCTCCACTCACTCCCTCATTAACCATCCCTTTGATATCAAGGTATATTTCTACAGTCTTGAATCTAAGAAGGTAGTTTGTTTTCTACAAATTCTCCTAATCAGGGCCTCATTTCAATAAAATTCAAGTTTTCAAAGATTATTTTTAGCCTAATACACCTTACCATGGCCTCCTTCAGTAATTTTACACAAAATTTAATGTTAAATAAATATCACAAATATAAGCAATGTAATTTGTAGTTTGGCATGCTTCTAAAGAGGAATTGAATGGTTTATGAGAGACAGAAGGTTTTCAAGATTTATTGGTTTATTCCATAACATGGATGTAATTCATGTTTACAAAAAAAAATTATCAATTATTTATCAAATTATTCATGGCATGTCACATCATTATGTTCTGAAGCATCTCTAAGGAGTCCCAATTTGGCATTATTTATAGAAAATTAGCATATTTTAAAGCTTTTTCAAACTTCTATATTTCATTTTCACCTCCTTATACTCCTATAATGGCCTAAAATTTTATGTGTTGTTAATTATAGGATTATTATTATAAATTACCTTTAAATATAGCCTTGACATGCTCATAGTTCTCTTACTCACCTTCATATTATCTACCTTCATCCTCACTATCATTTATTATCTTTGTGTTATTGTAAGGTTTCTTGAAGACCCTTAATTCAAGTTTTTCATCCTCCATTCATGTCATCACCCATAAATTAATATCCATATCACCAATGAAACCATAAAAATGAGGATCCAAATCATAGCAAAGTGCATCATGGTTATGATTACTAAAAGAAGATTTTTAGACCATAAAGCAATCTATAAACAAGGAAAGAGACCTTTCGTCATGGCACCTACAATCATAAGATTGTTATGAAATAGAAAAAGAAAAATAATGTTTAGGAGATATATTCTTAAATTTTCATTCCCAAATTATCACCTAAATATACAAGAGATGTGAGGACAATGATTGAGTTCATAATTGGTGACCTTCTTAAGGTCTAAACATAGTCTCAAACTATACAAAAGGTAAGCAACAAGAAAGTAAGGGATGAGAGGAGATAAATAATATTTCAAGGAGGGTAAGAAACTATTTAAAGATAAAGTGTAACTCAATATAAGATCCAAATAAGGTTAAAACACACTAAGAAGGTTTTGAGAGGACTATTTAGTAGGATTCAAGACTTAAGGTCAAGACACAAACCATACACTGGACATACATAGCCACACAAAATTTGAAATTGAAGGATATATTCATCCTTGAGGTTGATATCATGAAGGTATGAATGAAGTTTAAAAAGTATTGGATTGGTTATTATTCATGTTGGGTCTTCATTCATGTTATAATCCTACACCTAGTTGTCAAGTGTCTTCAAAAACCTTACAAGCCTATATTAAAATGAACCTATAATAGGTAAGAGTCAATATTCTTGAGGCCTATAAAGGATAAAAGGAGAATAATTAAATAATTGAATGCATGATTATTATGATATAAGATATGTTCAGTAATTACCCTAAGGATTTTTATCAAAGTGATACACAATCAGGGTTTTGAGTAAGCTTAAAACATAGGAAAACCTACAGCCATGAGGACTATTGTCAAGATAGTTAGCCATGCTTAATAAAATTTTAAGGAGATTTGTAATTATTATGGTTTTTTGATACTATGAATAAATATAATGAAAAATAAAATACCATTTTAACCTCTTGTATATTTATCATCAAGTTATTAAAGACCACAATCTAGGTTATAGTCTGTATAAAAGCTTGAATAGGGTATATTCATGTGTAGCAATGATAAATTTTGTTTCAATAGTGATGGTGATATTGAATAGGAGAGAAGACATGTTATTGTAAGGAAATTAATACATATGAGTCATGTAACATTAATAGGTTTAAAGGAGATTCAAAAATAGTTTAAGACTCATTTTCATGAAATTTAACCCTACAGCCATCATCTAAATGTTTTCCTTTTGCAAATAGATTTGACATCAAGAGGAATAAGTGCATGGTATTAGAATGAAGATTTTGGTTTCAATAAATAATTAGTGAGATTAAAATTATGAATGGTTTTAATGTGATTAATATAATGCTCAAAGTACATGATACATAATCATTTCCTTTCAAAATAATCACCTATAGCCCTATCAGAAGGTAGGCCCTACATCCAAGTTGCATGACCAACAAGCACAATGCCCATGATAGAATGCCATGTTAAATATAATTTTAATGATATTTTGATGATGAAATGACGTCAAAAGGTCATGTTATGGTTTAAAACATGATACAAAGTCTTTAAAATTTGATAGACACCTACAACCAATACTTAAAGGCACCTTATCTTCAAGAGGGCAAAAGTAGTTCAAGCACAATGTATCAAGGTGGAGCCTTAGAGGATTCATAGAAAAAATTGTCAAAGATGATAAAATAAATATAATTTAAGATTATAAATGAATTAATGGTGAAATGATCACATAAAATATTAAAAGGGTTTCTCAAGGATAAGCCATAATCAGTCATCACCTTAAACCTATACCCACAATAGTCTTTCATGAACATACAGTCAAGATAGGATGAGAGGTATATGATAGAGTGTTAAGAGTGATGGATATGGTATATTAAAGAGAAAATTAATGATAATAACATGATTTCATAAACTTCACCTTTGACATTCTCAAGCTTTGAGATTTGTACTGAGTTTGTACAAGTATTTAAAAGTAAGAAATAGTCAAGAATATTAATTATAAAAAGGTCTATTTTCAAATATATGGTGGTACATAAAGGATTATCATGGTATTAAGTTTTAATGGGGAATTTTATTTGAAATTTATCAAGTAAAATAATGATGAGACTCCAAACACATCTAAACTTAGGGTCAACTATTGAATTTGTATACCTATAACCATGTTGACAGAAGCTTTTACTCAAGCTTGTATCAAGGTCATACATAGTGGTATAAAATGAGGTTTTATGTTTAATAAAGTTATCAAAGGAAGTAAATAGATAAAATTATAATAAATAATAATATGGATTAAATACTTAGTCAACTACACCTCATCTATTTCCACCTACAATAATGTTTATACATAACTCTTAAGGAATCTTTGAAAGGGTAAAGTGACATAAGGTTGAAAGCCTATAATAATTAAGGATTAAAGTGATTTAATAAATATTAAATAGATTATAAAATAACATAAATCATCCTATAGCATTAAATATATTATTTTACTCATCAAACATGCATCTACATAGTCACATACACAATTAAGGACAAGAGTTGTCAATTTTGGGGAAAATGGTGACTTTGGAGCACCTATAAGTGGAATTGGAATATAATATTTAGATAAGTTAATAAATATGAAATTATAAATCTTATAATGTCATTGTAAAGGTAAATTTAGGTTTGGTAAACCTCATTATTTTAACAAAATCAACTGTTTGTTTCATGGCAGTCAAAGAAGGAACTAGGTAAGTTGGGAGGCTTTACTTATTTTTTGACTTATAAAAGATACATTAAAATTTAAAATAGGTTTATAATATAATATTAAAAAATGTTATAAACTATTTAATATATTATTTAATATGATAATATAGGCAAACTCAGTGATCTAAGGTCACACTAGCCATGTATGCAAGAAACCCCATAGGCAGCCTTAAGAGGCATGAAGATAGGTAGAGATTAGGAAGAAAAATAAGAAATATAATGTTAAATTAGATGGTAAAAATTATTTTTCAACCCTTTTACTCTTTCATAGGTGTCTCAACCATAAAAACTTAGTTTTAGGCCCAGAAGGCCTATAACACGTAAATGCATTTTTTGACCTATCAAGCAAGATGACACCTACATAATGATATGAATGAGATGGTAAATGTAATATGACTATGTATTCAATAAAATAAGAGTGTAATAAAAATTCAAATTGGTTATTTGGAGGAAATTTGAATTCTATAGTTAAGACACCAATTTGAGCCACCTGATCAAGTGTTCATATCTTTCACCATGTGAAGAGTTTGGCCAAACTATATTAGAATGATTTGAGGAAAACTATGTAATTATAATTAATGGAAAATAAAGGTTGGTTGATGTTTTTATATTTATTAACAATTACAAAGAGTGTGAGCATGAAAAAAATGCTTATAAACTCTATAAGTAAATTTCTTCACGTGGTTATCTATCTTTTAATACCTTTTACATGTGAACCCAGTATTCCTAGGGTAGTTGAAGGGGTATATATAATTTATATTCATGGTAATAAGTTTGGGTTTTGAGGTTTATACTTTATGAACCATAGTTAAGAAGGTTCACCTCTAAAACCCTCCCAAACCCTCATAATGACCAATTTTGATAAAATTAGATTTTATTGCAATAAAAACCTCATGGATCAACATAAAAACTATTAAAACATAAAATAAACTAAGGGTAATATAAATGGTAATTTTTTATATGTAATTATATGGATAAGTGTAGAAAACCTATTTTTTATAGAAAAAAGAACAAAATATGAGGTATAAGGTATTTTACATGAAAAAAATACATTGATATCAAATATTGAGACTTTTTATTCATCCCAAAATCATCATTTGTTCATAAATTTGCTTGCAAGTGATTTTACTAACTCCTTCAAAATAGCCAATCTAGATAATTTCAAGGTAGTTTGAACTAGTCAACCATTGTGATTGAATTTCAAGAGTTTCTTCACTTAAAGCACCTATCTCATGGTGTGAGAAGTTGTTGCAGGTATACATATCACTATATTTTGATGTTATAATGTTTTTTTGTAGGTTATAATGGTCTTAAACTACAATAAGTTAGCCTACCAAGCCTATTTGAGCAATAAAACAAATGGAAATTAGCATTAAATGAATAATAAAGGAGTTAATAAAGGATACCCAAACCACATATCTAGCCTTCACATGGATTAATCACGCACTTTTAGTCTTAAAGTGTCAATTCAGGCAAAAGAGGACCTCATGAAGAGTTAACCAGTCTTAAGTACACATCTTGAGTTAAATATCACTTAGTTAAATTCTTATTTTAAATCTCATGCATGAGAAGTCTTTCACATTTATTTATGTCACTTCAAGTGGAGTTAACACCTCAATATTTTATGTAACATGTCATAGATAAGTTTGAGCAACAAAAAAGGGCCCCACCACCTTTCCAATGCCAAAAAGATCATGCAATAATTTTTAGATAAAGGAGATAGATTGAAGACTATTGTTATCAAATTGTAATTTATTTTAGACTTGAGTTGATTTTTATTACACTTCTCTTCTCCCTTTATGTGAATTTTTTGGCTAGAGCTTCTTTATTGTCTATATATTCATGCTTTCAAGCCAATTTTTAGGATCCGTCTTTTGGGCATGAATATACTCTACCAAGATTGAAATTTATAACCTTATGAGATGAATAATATGAATATTTTTAGATTCCATTATTATGTTATAGTGTGTTAATGTTAGTTTATTTTCACATGTCATAATATTATCTCCCCTATCAGGTCTTGATCTCACCTAGTTACTAGTATGCTAACTTATATAGGTCATGTTCAATGTTTAATGTCATTTTAGTAAGCTAAAAGTGGATATAATTGAATGGTTAGTGCCTTAAATAAGGTATATTCCATCATTTCCCTCATGATTTGATCACTTGATAAGACCTCTATAGTTAATATTGATGCATATGATTCATTTGGAGTTGTAGATTCAATCATTGCATTGTATCATCATTGTTTTATGATTTCAATTAGAGTGGATGAACTAGAATATAGGTATATCACCAATAGTATGATAGGATTTCCCTTTTTAGTAATCCCTCTAACCCTTTTCATCCCAAAAGTCACATTATTTTCGTAATAAAATCATAAGATACATTAGAGGAGTTAGACTCATCAAAACTAGAGTTCTAGTCTAAGTTTAGGTGTCCCACACCTTAAATCATTCCAATATTAGTCTAGGTGTGAAGGAATTTTAGAGTAATCTAGTAGCCTTCATGTAGGATGTTATCTAGGTTGCTAACAATTTTGGCATGCCCAATGGGACAAAAATATAGCCAAGTACTTAATATTAGTTTCAAGTACTCCTATGTTCCTTATCTCAGAGGTAAAAGACAAATTTTATTCATAATTCAATTGATTTCATGTTTTTTCTAGGCTATGAATACCTATAGAGAATAATTCTATCATTCATCTCCTCATCGATAATTTCAAAATGATCCATATACATCTTGTTATGATCTTCATGACAATTATCAGCCCTTCCATTATCCATATCATCCATATAACTAATATACATATCCTTATTAGTAGTATGATGACTCGTACCAATCCTATAATATCCCTCATGAACCTTGTTATCTTCCTGATTAGCCCAATCAAGTTCTAAAACAATCCATCTAAAGATTAGAAAAAACCCATTTTGGCTATGAGAAATAGATGGTATATATAGATACTCAAAAGAGTTATGGATAGGAGATATTCAAGCATGAAATTTAGAACATGTGAGATAATTTATAGTAGGTTAAAGAGGTATGTGTATCTTTCATAAGGCAAAGTCACTCAAAGTTCAATGCTAATATCCTAGACATAGGTGGTCTAATTTTAATCATTGAAAAGAGGTTGGTAGTCTATAAAAAATACTAAGGTGATCACAATCAGCATCATGTTCCCATAAAAATCACCTTTTCTCTTCATTACTGTTAGACCAAAGTATATCATAGCAATTAATATTTAACCCAGACCTTGCCTATCTTTCCTACTTGGAAATCTATCGAAGAGATACCTCAAAAGGCTAGAGAAGTATGTTTTGGGAGGCTAATGTTCATGTTTCATATTAGATCATATAAGAGCCTTCATCTTTAATTTTTTAGGGAGATATCTATAATCATTTGGGGTATGATTTTGAGGTTCATCTAGACAAATAAATTGAGCTTGTGAATCAAAATGTTCAATATTCAATGGTAGCTGCAAAGGAAACATAACTTCAAGTTCCTTCATTCACATCCATGGCTGAAATAAGTTCAATTCAAGAGGTTCCTAAACCCAAGTTCATGACATGGAAATAAATACAACAGTCTAGGGAAAAAGAAGAACATTCAAGTATAACTCAAGATACTAAAGATAAGAGAAAGTAGAAGATCATTCATCCTCCACTCCCTTATCCCAAAAATCCTAAGTCCTTTCCTTAAAGAAAAGCTATTCAATAAATAGTGCAACACAGAGAGGAGGTGAAGGAGATCCAAGAGCAGTCAATCCATGAGAAAAATTGGTATCTATGGTATCATCTCTAGACCTTTCTCATTTTCTTGAGTACTTTTAAGGATTTACCATGCCAATTCTTGAAAATGATCCTCTTCTTTGTGATTTAATTGAAGAAGTTACATCTGAGATATATGAAGATTAAATAATGTTGCATGAACATGAATAAAACATCACTATTTGTACACTCTTTGTCAAAGAAGAGCATGATCCAATATCACAAGATGTACAAGAAAATGAATTCAAAGAGGAAGATAAGATAGAAGCTAAGATAGAGGCTGAGATATAAGTATAATAATAAGTTTTAAGTATGCAACAAGAGGTTGTTTCTCAAGATCCACTTGATCACATAACAATTGATCTTCATCAAGATGCTCTTTAGGAACTTGCAGAAGCTACCATTCATAGTTGCAACTTAGCCAAAGAAGATAAGTATCAAGGTAATGATGATTTTTTGGCAAAAATATATATATATTTGTAATGAATTTTAGGATCTTATAGGTATCACACTTCTTATTAAGGATGATAAAGAACAATAAAATATTGAACCTATCCAATTTGTCTCCTTAGAAGAGAAAGTTCAAGATGATGAGAAGAATGAGGAAGTGTTGGTTGAGGTAGTTCCTCAAATCATTGCCCCTAAACACAAATCATATGAAAATATCTTGTCCTTTAGCATTCCTAAAGAGATACACAAGGTCAATCATGAAGATCTTGCCAAGCGACCATCCAATGTGAAGTAGAATAAAGGTATTAACCAAGACATATAAAATCATTTGTAGCCCATGAATGAATAATAATTAGAATTATTCTTGAAAAGTAGAATAATTTTAGAGGAAGATGATTTGGTCTTGGATCCATATCTTTAAGACATGCACCTAAGAATAGAAGTAGAAGGCTCAGTTGCATCACTAATAAGACATGAACATACAAGTGCTCTTATCTCCAAGAAGACACTACCAATAGATGGAAAACATGGTTCAAGGTTCCATGGTGGATAAAATAGATTTATATTTGATCATGGAGGAAGATTTTGAGTTTAGATTAGTTGTTTTAAGCTTATCTTGTTTTAATTAGTGACTAGCACAAGTAGTAGTCTACTTCCCTTCTATCATGTTTATCTTATTTTCCCTATTTCATTAGGTTAGTTTTGATTGCTTCCTATTTTATAATTTGTTTCCTTTTAGTCTTGTTGTGGTTATATCCTAAAGAAATGTTATAAATCCCAAAAGAGTTTGTTTGATGTTCAACAGAGTCATTAGGTCAAGTAATGCTTTAGATTTTCCTTGTCATGTCAAATATAGTAGGTTCTCTTAACTATTATACTTGTCATACCTATGAGTTGCCAAAAATATTGGTAATGTTTCCTATCAAGGCCATATACCAACCTATATAATTCAAAACTTTTCTTGGTATTGTTATAAACCTTGTCCAATGGAAATTTTCCTTGTAAAACCTTGTATTTTGCATCAAAAGTACAGTTTTTATATTAAAAGGGATTAATTTATATGTCTATAAGTCATTAAAAGGTATAAAATACCTTTTAACATATTAAAATACATTACATTATCCTAAATTTTAGGTTTCATAAGTCAAAAATGTCTTTTAATGCAATTTGAAGCAAAAAAATGCCCATTTTGAGCTCACACATGCCATTTTTGGCCCCTAAATCATGTAAAAAGGCTTCATATTTTTTTAAAAAATTAAAAAAGACTCTTTTTACCATTTTCATTCACCAAATTTGGTAGTTAATAACTTAAGTTGTCAATAAAAGGCAAAAGGGAGCCATTTCATGCATATTCACAAGGAAAAGTATGGATCTATATGACCAACCATATATATGAAGTTTGAAAAAAGATTATGAAGAATAATTTCATGTAATTTTTACTATAAATAGGCCCAAAAATGTCTTCTTATTAAATAATTGGTTTCTTTGCACATAGAGGCTACCTTACAGGTTTTATGATGGTATGACTATTAAAGAGTGAATCCAAGTCTAGATTTTTGGTCAAATAAACTAGACTTAGAGGGATTCCTTATATATCATGTGGTTATTAATTTTTTCTCCTATCACTCATGAACCATCCATTTTAAGTCAATGTATAATATTATTGTCTTCCATCTAGGAAGGTAGTTAGTTTTCTATAAATTGTCCTCATTGGGGCATCATTTCAAGGAAATTCAAGCTTTCAAATATTATTTGAAACATAATATATCTTGATATGGCCTCATTAAATCATTTTCCACATGTTTTAAGGTTAAAAAAATCTCATTAATACAAGGAGTGAAATATGTAGTTTGACATGCTTCTAAAGAGGAATTATATGGTTTAGGAGAGAAGGTTTTCAAGATTTCATGGTTTCTTCCATGGAAAGGATTTCCTTCATGTTATAATGATTAAAAAAAGGTTTTATAAATAATTTATCCAAGGATTCATGGCATATCCCATCATTTTTTTCTCAATCATCTCCAAGGAGTCCCAGTTTAGCATTATTTAAGGAAAATTAACATATTTTAAGGTTTTTTTGTAGACTTTTATGTATTATTTTCACCTCCTTACCTTACTATAATAGCATAAAAATTTATATATGTGTTTAATTATATGATTAATATTGTATATTACCTTTTAATTTGGCCTTGACATGATCATATTAATCTTACTCACCTTCATATTGTCTGCCTTCATCCACATTGTCATACACTATCTTTACACTGTTGTAAGGTTACTTGTTCACCCTTCATTAAAGTGTTTCATCCTCCATTAATTTTATCACACCATTTATTCATATCAATCTCACCAATTAATCCATAATAATTATGATCCAAATAATATCAAATTCCATCATCATTATGATTACTAAAATAAGATTTGTAAACCATAAAGCAAACTACAACTAAGGAAAGAGACCTTCAATTATGGTACCTGTAGTCATAAGATTTTTATGAAATACAAAATAAAAATCATGTTTAAGATATATATTATTAAATTTTCATACCCAAATTATCACCTAAAGCTACAATATATGTGGTGACAATGATATAGTTCATAATTGGTGACCTTCTTAAGGTCTAAACATGGTCTTAGACCATACAAAAGGTAACCTATAGCCAAGTTAGGGATGAGAGGAGATTAAGTATCTTTTAAGGAGGGTTAAAATATATTTTAAGATAGATTGGAACTCAGTGGGAGATCCAAATAATTTTAAATCACACCAATAAGGTTTTGAGTGGACTATTTAGTAGGTTTCAAGGCTTAAGCTCAAGACACAATTTGTACAATGGATACATAGCCACACCACATTTGAAATTGAAGGATATATTCATCCTTGAGGTTGATATAATGAAGGTATGAATGAATATTAAATTTTTTTTGATTGTTTATTTTTTATGTTGGGGCTTCATTCATGTTATAAACCTCTAGCTAGCTATTAAGTATCTTCAAAAACCCAATAGGACTATATTCAAATGAACCTATAATAGGTAAGAGTCAATCTTATTAATGCTTGTAAAGGAGAAAAGGAGACTAATTTAATCATTTAATGAATTATTATTATAATACAAGACATTTTAAAGAATTAAAATAAGTATTTTTCTCAAAGTGATACATGTTCAGGGTTTTGACTAAGCTTAAAACACAGGAAAACTTACAACCATGAGGATTACTATCAAGAGAGTGAGCCATGCTTAAGAAAATTTTAAGGGTATTTGACCTTCTTATGGTTTATTGAGACTATGAATAAAGATAATGAAAATTAAAAATCCTTTATAACCTCTTGTATACTTATCATCGAGCTCTCAAATCCCTTAGTCTAGGTTATAATTGATACAAAAGCCTAAATAGGATATAGTCAAGCATATAAATTAGAAATTTTATTTCAATAGTGATGGTGATATTGAATAGGAAAGAAGACATGGTACTAAAAATAAATGAATAAATATTATTCATCGATTATGAAGAGGTTTCAAGTAGAGGCAAAAATAATTTAAGACTCCTTTTCATTAAATATAACCCTATAACCATCATCTACAAGTTTTCCTTCTAAAAATAGGGTTGACATCAAGAGGAATAAGTGCATGGTATTATGATGAAGGCTTTGGTTTCAATAAATAATTTATGAGAGTAACATGATGAATGGTTTTAATATGAAGAATATAATTCTCAAAGGACATGATATATAGACATTTCCTCTCAAAATAATCACCTCCAACCCTCTTATAAGGTAAGCCCTACCTCTAAGTTGCATGACCAACAAACACAATATCCATGATGTAATTTCATGTTCAATGATATTTTTATGATTAAATGAGGTAAAAATTTCATGTCAGGGTTTATAAAATTATACATAATATTTGACCTTTAAGAGACACCTACAACCAATACTCAAGGGAAGCCTATCTTCCAAAAGGTAAAGAATAATTCTAGCACAGTGTATCAAAGTGGGTCATTAGAGGATTCATAGGAACAATGGTAAAAGTTGATAAATTCATGTTATTTTAATATTCTCAAGACATTAATGGTGACATGATCACATAAAATATGGATACTATTTCTCAAGGACAAGATACAGTTAATCATCACCTTAAGTCTATACCTACAAAAGTCTTTCACAAGAATACAATCAAGATAGGATGAGAGGTATATGATCAAGTTTTAATAGTGATGGATATGGTATATTCAAGAGACACATCATGAGAATAACATGATTTTATAAACTTCACCTTTGACCTTCTCAAGGTTTGAGACTTTTGCTCAATTAGTACAAGTATGGAAAAGTCAAACATAGTCAAGAATATTGCTTATTAAAAGGTCTCTTTTTAAAGAGATGGTGGTCCATAAAGGAGTATCATGGTATTAAGGTTTTATGGGGTATTTTATGTGAAATTTATCAAGGAAACTCATGATGAGATTCCAAAACATAGCTAAAATTAGGGTCAACTATTGAATTTATACACTTACAACCATGTTAACATAAGCTTCTCCACAATCTTGTATCAAGGTCATACACAATGGTATATAAGGAGGTTTTATATTTAAATAAGTTATTCAAGGGAGTAAATAGATGAAATTATCATAAATTAACATATGGATAGGACTCTCAAAGACAAAGGCATTGTCCACTAGACCTCATCTATTTCTACCTACATCAATGTTTATACAAACCTCTTGAGGAGTATTTGAAAGGGTAAAGTGACATAACGTTTAAAGCCTACACTAATGAAGGATTAGAGTGAGTTAATAAGTCTTAAATATCTTATAAAATCATATTAATCATCTTATAACATCAAATAGAGTCCTTTATTCATAAAACATGCATCTACATAATCACATACATAGTTAAGGACAAGAGTTGTCTATTTTTGGGAAAATGATGACTTTAGAGCACCTAAAAGTGTAATTATCATTTAAAATTTGGATAAATTAGTAATTATGACCTTAAAAATATAATCATGACCTTGGAAAGGTAAATTTAGGGGTGGTGAACCTCACTATTTTAGCATAGTCAACTGCTTATCTCATGGTAGTCAAAGAAGGAACTGGATAAGTTAGGAGACTTTGTTTTTTTCATGACTTGTTCTAGATATATGACCCTTATAGAGAGGTTTCTAAGAAAATTTCAATTTTACACTCAAGAGATTAGTGAATATGAGAAGATAG
The DNA here is from genome assembly GCA_037957365.1 of Torreya grandis. Lineage (NCBI taxonomy): Eukaryota > Viridiplantae > Streptophyta > Pinopsida > Cupressales > Taxaceae > Torreya > Torreya grandis. The sequence continues at coordinate 1,127,522 of JARHVA010005223.1, read as the reverse complement.
GTAGACTTAGTGATCTAGGGTCACACTGGCCATGTATGCAAGAAACACCACTAGAAACCTTAAGAGGCATGAAGACAAGTAGAGATTGGGCTGGAAAGAGAAGCAATAAAAGGTGAAATTGGATGGGAAAAATTATTTTTCAACCAAAATCTCTCATAGGTGCCTCAACCATCAAAATTCAATTTTAGGCCTAGAAGGCCCATAGTACCAAAAGGCATTTTTGACCTATCAAGTAAGATAACACCAACAAAATGATGTGAATGAGATGGTATAGGTACCATTATGATGTATTAAATAAAATAAGAGAAAATGAAAAGTTCAAATTGGTTCTTTGGAGGAATTTTATATTATACAACAATTAAGACACCCTTTCGAGCCACCTAATCAAGTGCTCGTATCTTTCATCATGTGAAGAGTTTGGCCAAATTATCTTAGCATGATTTGATGACCCATATGAAATTATAGTTAATGGATAATTGAGTTTGGTTAAGTGGTTTTTATTTATGGACAATCATTAAGAGTCATTTAATGTCTAGAATTCTTGCAAACCCTAGAGAAAAATTTCTTCATGTGGTTATCTTTTAACACCTTTTGCATGGGAACCCAATATTATCAAGGAAGTTGAGGTGATATATATATATATATATATATATATATATATATATATATATGTATGTATGTATGTATGTATGTATGTATGTATGTATGTATAATTTATATTCATTGAAATAAGATTGGGTTTAGATGTTTGTGCTTTATGAACCATCATTAATAAGGTTCACCTCCAAAACCCTCCCAAACCTCATAATGACAAGTTTTTAGAAAATTCAATTTTATTACAATCAAACCTCAATGTATTAACCTTAAACCTACTAAAACATCAATTAAACTTAGATATGGTACAATAAATGGTAGTTTTTTATACATATTAGGGTATACAATAGGATTTTGTGATATAAATAATAAAAAATGAGGTACAAGGTAGTTTACATGAAATAAAATCTAGGGATATAAAAAAGTGAGACTTATTATTCATCACCTTATCATAATTTGTTCAAAAATCTACCTGGAAGTGCCTTTAATAACTCCTTCAAAATAACTAGTCTACAAAATTTCAATGTAATTTGACCTAGTTAACCATTTTGACTAGGTTACAAGAGTTTATTCATCAAGATAACCTATCACATGGTGTGAGGAGTAGTTAAAGGTATAAATTTCATTGTATTTTTAGGTTGTAATGTTTTATTTTAGGTTATAATGGTCTTCAAGTACAAGAAGTTATCCTACTTAGCCTATTTGGCCTAGTAGGCCTATTTAAGCAATTAAGAAAAAGGAAATTAGCATTGAAGGATTAATAAAGGAGTTAATTTAGGATAACCATGCCACATATATATCCTTCACATTATATTATCATGTAATTTCAATCTTGAAGTGCCAATTCATGCAAAGGAGGACATCATGAAGAGTTAACCAGTCTTAAGTGCACATATTGAGTTAACTATCACTTAGATAAATGATTGTTTTAGTATCATGTATGAGAATTATTTCGCATATATATATCTCACTAAAAGTGGAGATAACACCTTAATGTGTTTCATATCATTTCATGGAGATGTTTGAGTAACTCAAAAGGAGCATGCAACCTTTCCAATGCTAAAAAGAAGATCATACATGGATTTTGAGATAAAGGAGATAAATTGAAGGTCATTGTTATCAAATTATAGTATATTTTGGACTTGATTTTATGTTTAATACACTTATCTTCTCCCTCTATTTGAATATCTTGGCTAGATCTTCTCTAGTTTCTATATATTTAGGCTTTCAATCATATTTTTTGCATCTCTCTCTTAGGCATGACTAGAATCTACCGAGATTGAACTTTGTAACCTTTTGAGATGAATAAAATGACTATTTTCAGATTCCATTATTCTATTATAGTGTGTTTATGTTACTTAATTTTCACATGTGGAAGTATTTTCTCCCTTGTCAGTTCTTAATCTCACCTAGTTACTAGTATGCTAACTTATGCAGGTCATGTTTAGTGTGTGATGTCATTTGATGAAGATAAAAATGGATATAATTTATTGGTTAGTGCCTTAAATCAGGGCTATTCCATCATTTACCTCATTCTTTTATCACTTGATAAAACCTCTATATGAAATATTGATGCATTGGAGTCATTTGGAATTGTAGATTCAATCATTACATTATCTTATCATTGTTTTATGAGTTCAAATAGAGTGGATTAACCAAAAATAATGGTGTATCATCAATATTATAATAATATTTACCTTTTTATTAATCCCTTTAACCCTTTTTGTCCCAAAAATAATAGTATTGTAGTAAGAAGATCATAAGTGATACATTAAAGGAGCTAGCCTCTTCAAAACTAGAGGTCTAATTTGAGTTTAGGTGTACCACACCTAAAATCATTCTAATGTTTCTAAAACTTACATCCCCATAAATTAAAATATAAAATTAATCAAGAAGAAGGCATGGTAATGACACAAGAGACAAATATTATCTTAAATGAAAATATAGTTGTGATTATATAAAAGGTCATAGTTACTGGGTTATATTAGTAAATCCCAATGATATTTCACCCAAATAATTTGAACCCAAGTTCAATCAATCCTATTTTTTAAATTGGAGGGCATGGGCATGCCTTCACATTTGATAAATCTCTCAACCACTCTTCTAATCAGAATTAAATGTATTATAACTACCTCATTAATGGGTGATCCTAAGTAAAGAACTCAGACTCATCCAACTACCTATACAATAGATTAGATTTGTTAATATAAAGGGTTTGCATTTTCATCTAATGAAATTGTGTCCAAATTTCAATAGAATCTTTTTATTATTTTTGACCTTGTCTTCTACTCATTAAATGTGATCCATAATTTCTAGTTTAGAGTTCATGCTTGTATAAAAGGAATTATTATATGCTTATGTTATTTATATTAATATGGTAGTTATATTGTAATCATGCTAGTCTAATTCCATATATTCTTTTCCAATCTACTTATAAACTTTTATGCTTTATGTGATTTCAATTATAAAGTGTTTTAAAATCTTTGTGTGTTTTTTATACAAATATTTTAAGTGTTCATAGTTAGTGAAGAGCCTAAAAATTAAATATCTATGCTTATGTCCTTATAATATTTTCCATTATGTGGCTTAATGTTTGTTAAATTACTAAACTAGGAACACAGTGGTATAACTGTAACCTAGCATGCTTCAAATCTCAAGCATAAACCCTCTCTTAACCATAAATATCATTTTCTCTCTCTTTTCCCCTCTTTTTTATGTTTTTTTAGAAATTAAAACATCATCCATTACTTTAGAATGTGGTAAAATATGAAAAAATAGTTATAGCATTCAAGAATTGAGTTCAAATCATCTAATAAGAATTCTAAGTGTTATCAAATAAACATTGAGCCTCGTATGGTAGTAGTTCATGCTCTTTGAGTAAAATAAGTTAAACTAATCAATCCTTATATTTAAATAGCATCAACTCTAAAATTAATGAGGGGATATATTTATCCCATGCATTTTCCCCCACTTTTCTCTCTAGAATAACTAATCTCATCATTATTTTTAGAGCATGATTTTGGGGAGAATAATAGTTGACACTAAAAGGAGGAACATCACACTTTAGTATTTGATTAAACACGAAGAATTTTAATATGTTAAAATTATTTTAGAATAGGATAGTAATTATTTTATGCATTTGTAATTCAAAAAAAAATTATTTTTGTGCTTGTAATTTCACCTTCCCATCTTGTTGTGATTTTAAACACATAAAATAGTTAGCCCAATAAGAGTGGTTGCTACTGGATTGTGCATTATAAACCAAGTTGGATCCTAGTGTGTGATTACCCAATACTAGTTTGTCCATGGGAGATTTATTATCTCACCATTACAATTCCATATAATAGCATGAATGTTAGAGGTAGGCCTTATCCTTTAGTTACCCCTATGGCTCAACCTCTCAAACCAACTAGAATTAGAATATAAAAATGAATGTACCTATATATTATCTTGTTGGTCTTATTATAAATATACATGGGGTTAACCATGAATTAACTAGAAACCTATAGATATACTCACCAAGATTCACTCCTAGTGTAAGAAGGACTACATAATAACATGTAACATCATAAAAAATTGCCCTCAGATTCCTCAATGTTGAACATGAAGACATGGATTATATAATATTCACCTTCAAATTTATGTATGAAACATATTATTAGTATCTAAAATTTACCAAAAATTCCATTACAAGATGGGACTAGTTTAGTAGTACTTTCCTAGTCTAATTTTGGTAAGTTATAGATCCAATCATCCTGTATTAGTAGTTTACATGCATTAAGCATGATCCCAATGATCACATTCATAATTTCAATGCCCATTTCTATAAAATGTATAGTTTATTCACCTATGTTTACAAACAGAATGCTCAATTAGCATTATAGATGTATGAAAATTCATTGGATCCATGGACTACTATGTTCCTAAGACGAGACCCTATAATGGCAACCTTACCTTTGGCATATGTTGAATCTATCAAGGTTGATTAAAAAAATCAATATAGATATCCAAATGATGTATCCCATACCTAATGCATTACCCAACATGTATGTATTGAGACTTATTCTTAACACAAATCAAAATGTGCATGTACCTCAACTATTTCCAATAACAAATATGCACCCAATGAGACATGCTCCTCTAAATCAGCACTTAGTTTTTCTTAAACCAATGAGAAATGAGATGGTTCCTCAATTTCAAAACCAAATAATGTTATCGATTAATAATAATACCCAAACCATAGCCCAAGATTCTATAAAAAAATATTTAGATCCCATCCAATGGATGGTGCAAATACTAAGCAATGACTTCCTTAGTTTAGAAAGGAAAATGGGTAGAGTTAAAGCAATAAATTTGAAAATTAGAGACAAAAAAATTATAATCATACCCATAATTAGCTAGAGACTTCTCATAATAAGTTGCATGAAATTAACATATATGACATATATATTCCTAATTAGTGTCATATGCATAACACAACCCAACATGGAGAGATTTATTGCATAAAATAATACATTTTTTAGATATTTTCCAAATGGAAAAGGAAGAGTTTTATGTGGTGTCAAAATAACTTGAATCATTTAACGCTAGTAGGAAACATAACATATCCATGGTGTTAGGAACCATGGAGTTCCCTAGCTAAGAAAAGAATGAACTAGAAGAGAGTGCTAGTGAAGTGCATGATTTACAATAATTTAAAAGAAACAATTATGCCATTAATAATGGATATTAAAAACATACCATCACTACCTCAACTCCTCTCAATAATAGTGTAACACCACCTGACTCTAAGGCTATAAATGACACTCTACATCCAAATCCTATAGATTATAAGAACTATATGGAATCTCAAATACCTTAAGGTAAAAATGCATATAATATCATGGAATACATGAAAAATATCAAATCCAACATCATGTTACATGAGCTTGATCAAATCATTATGCGGAATGATCTTTTACTCAAGTAACTTATTGAAAAACTAGTCCAACTTAAGCAAAAAATAGCTCATACCATTGTTCATCTTCATAAAAACATGACTGAAGTGCCTCCATTTTTCATAACTATTATGTTATTCAAGAAGGAACTACATAACTACTTATTATATTTATCGACTTTAATAAAAACTCGTAAGTGCAGGCATTTGTGAAAAAATAGGCTTAGTCCCCATTAAGATAGACAAGGTCATAGTCCAACTAGAAAAGTCTAAGGTTAGATTAGTGCATGAATTAATAAATGTGCACATGTAATTAGAGTCAGATCCTAGAGTCAACAATTCATAAAAATAAATTTTTTAAAAATACCTAAGGCATATGGAATGCTACTCAACAAAGATTGGTCTAAATATTTAAATGGATACATGGCCAAAAACTACTCCCACATGTGGTTACCTTAGAGGTTCATAGCCAATAAAATAAGAGTGGATAGAGATCCAAGGATGAAACACATTATCATATAATATAACATAGTCAATGAGAAGGTCAACTTGGTGAATTTTGATATAGGGATCTACACTTTGGAAATAAATCCTGCTAAAAGCAGCATTGATGACGACATTGAGTTGGCCATTTTATCTAGATGGAAATATATCTAAAAATAAATCTAGGGTAGGAGTATTACTTATTGATCCCCAAGTTAAGAAACATTTGGTTTCTTATAGGTTACAATTTACATACACTAAGAACTTAGTAGAATATGAAGCATTGGTTCTAGGACTATAATATGCCTTGAGACATAAATCTAAAAAACTAAAATTATTTAGTGATTATGAGCTTGTTATGAACCAAGTCAAAATTAAATTCCATTATAAATTATCATACCTTAAAAAGTATAAGCATATATCATTGGATTTAATCTAAATGTTTGATGTATTCAATGTCATAACTATCCCTTGAGAAGAAAATCAATTTGTTGATTTATTAACATAATTAGTTGTGAGTTTAATACCCCATGATGACACTAAATTTCAATAGTTTTTTTTAATATCAAAATAGTTACTTTTCCCTCTATCCCATACAATGTGATGTATTTCCATGTTTTTGAATATGACCACTAAATATTTCAATTCCACACAATGTTGTGTTGATTGGATATAAAATAATAGATGAAGAGAAAGAGATAGTCCTAGATCTAAAATTGACAAGAATGAAATTATCAATATACATGGGAATATAATCCCAAAGGGGATGATCTATCTAGGAAAGGCATTTGACACATTCAACCCTGCACCCCAACCAATGAAATAAAATTTTGAAAATTATAATTTTTGAATCATTAACCTTAGTTCTTTGGAAAGACCTCAAACTATCAACATAGGCCTAAACTAGATGGACATTGAAATAAAATAGCTTTGGTAGTTATTGGTGAATTACAAATATATAATTACTTGGACGTATTGAGACCTCAAAGTTTTCAACCCAAATGTTATTACTCACACTACCCCCCTTAAGCAAGACCAAATAACATTTTGATAGAAGCAAAGACCTATGAATCCAATGCTTGAACCATTAATACACAAAGTAAACCAAATAATTTATACTAGAATCATATTCCCATTTCTCTATTATACTTGGGTGGAAAACTTAGTACCTATCTAGAATAAAAATGTAAAATTTATACTATGGATAGACTTATAAAATATCAATAGAGCTTTAGATAAGGACAACTATCCATTTCCTTCCCTTGATGAAGTGATTTGAATGGTTAATCGATCCCAAATTATTTCCTTATTATATGGATTATTTGGATATAATAAAGTTTTAATAAATTAAGAGGACTGTGATAAATCTACATTTATAATGAAATGGAGTGCATTTTCCTTAAAAAGAATACCATTTGGATTGGTCATTGCTAGAGTGACATTTCAAAAGGATATGGATTTTAATTTTGTAGGTTTAATCAATATATGCATTATGATTTATATGGATGATCTAACTATGTTATAAAAGTATAGATCAAACTATGTCCACCATTTCTAGAAAATATTAAAAATATGTAGAAATTATGCTATTTTGTGAACCCAAAAAAGGCATGTTTGGTGTGACTAAAGTAAGCTTATTAGTCATATTGTCATGAAAAAATGTATTTCTATTCACCCTAAGAGAGCTAAAATAATCTCTAAATCACCTCATTTTAATAGTAAAAAAGAGATAAAATATTTGTTTGGTAAAATCAATTTTTTTGTAAGTTAATTTATGGATTTTCTAAATTTTTGAAGCCTCTAAACACTATGTTGAAATAGGATACTAAAGTGGAGTGGCATGCTGAGTCAAAGATAGCATTTTAATACATAAAAGATTCCATCATGCAAGAACCAATACTAATCAATCCATATTATGCTAGATACTTATACTTTTACCCTTTTGTCTCTAAACACACCATTGTTACTTGCTTCACATAGAGATTATATGGAGAAGAAAATACTCTTGCTTTCATAAGAACCAATCTAAAAAATGTAGAATTGAGGTACTCTACATTGGAAAAAAATGCATACACTTTTTCAAAGATATAAAAAAATTCATGCACTATATTATAAGGAATAAAGCTCACATAAATGTGATAGAATTAACTATCAAAAAAATATTGGGGTAGAAAAAGATAGGGGAATGCAAAGGTAGATGGATGACTAAGTTGTAATAATAGGACTTGGAGATAAATCCTAACAAGCTTGTTAAATTATAAGGGCTTACCCAACTGATAATTGAGATTAATCCAAAGATCATAGTGAATAAATGGGATAAAGATCAAGTACTATAATAGAATTGGTATACCCCAATTATCCATTACCTTATCTATGGGATCCCACCTCTTAGATTCAATTGAACACATAAAAGAGATATTAGGTTGAAGGCAATGCAATATATGCTAAATAAAAGAGTTATATTTAGGAAAAATCATGAATGCATTTAGCTTAGATACCTATCAGAAGCTAAATACAAGGAAATCATGACTAATTTACATGATAAGTTAGGCACTAGTCATTCTGTAGCAAATGTAATGACACAAAAAATAATATGAGTAGGTTACTATTAGCCAACCATATTTAAGGATGTCCATGTAGATGTATGAGTGTGTCATCATTTCTATACCTTTTCTAAAAGGTAAATACATGCTACATTTCCATTGAATCTAGTCATAGAAGGGATTCCATTTTCCCTATTAGGGTTAGATTTCATAGGAGTCATTAACCTCAAATCTATAGTAGAACATAAATTTTTTCTCACTATAATAGGATATTTTAAAAGATGGACCAAGGTAGATAAAAAAAATAATAAAAATACTAATCAGGTAATCAAGTTCATGGAAAACAATGTGACCACTTGGTTTGGGACTCCCATCTCATTAGTGTGTGAAAATATGCCCTGCATTCTAATCCACAAAATTCACTAGGTGGGCATATAAAAAAGGTATAAACTTAAGGTTATCATCTAATCACTAACTAGAAGGGATTGGATTGCTAGAATAAATGAATGAGAACTTGATTGAGGCCATCAATAAATATATAAAGAAGAAGACTCAATAATGACATTCACTATTAAAGTTTGATCTTTGGAATAACTACACTATGCACAAATAAGCACTTAAGAGCTCATCATTTATATTAGTCCATGGACTAGAGATAGTTATACCTATTAAACTCAAGATACTCACATATGAGTTTATGAAACAATACATGGAATGTAATGAAAATATAAATTATAGACTTTTAGACACTGTACAATTATAAGAATCCCAAGATGAATCCTTACTAAATTTTAATAAGCATCATAGCATTGTAAAGTGATGGTTTGATAATAAGGACAATGTGAATTCCTTTAGTATTTAAATATAGTAATACTATGGGATAAATCCCATGATAAAAAGGGTCAACATTCCATGTTTTATCTACTCAAGATTTCCCCATACCAAATAGTTGAGTTATTGGGGAAAAATTATTTTCACCTTAAGAATATATAGGAGAATAATCTTCCATTACTAGTGAATAGGAAGTTCTTAAATCACTACTTCTCATTTGTATCTTCCAATTCATCTTAATAATAAGTAACCTATATTTGTCTAGTAGTGTAGAGTGTACATAATAGTTTAGTCTCATGATTTCTACTTTTGATTTATTATATATTTACTCTGCCTTCTAGTTTAGCATTAGGGTAGTTTCAATGTTGATATGTTTGTTGTTGATCTTGGACCTTTATTTTATACCTTTTTATGTGTCTTTTACACAACCATGTTCCATTTTTTTAGTTCATATTGGTCTCTCCTTGCTAAATAAGTGACTTTTACCCCACAAATATGAAGCCATGCTGAAGCAAACTACCTATTTGGAAGAATAACAACATAAATTCTAGATTTACAACCAAACAATCCATCTTGATGATAAATGATGAAGTTAAAAATAAAAATATGATAACCAAGATGATCTATAAAACATCCATCTTAGTGAAAGAGTAACTAACAATTGACTCAGCATTGACTACAACAAATGAAAATATCTCACCCAAGTTGAGTAATCAACTCATCATGGTATGTATCAATGATTAGTTATTCTCCTCTTCACATTTACATAGTTGGGATGACGTATTTATTCACCATATCCCTCTTTATTTTATAAAATTATATTTAACCATAATTTTAGTTTGCATAATCTGATTTTGATTTAACTACATAAAATTAATATTGACAAATCTTTACCAAATAATGCTTTCCATCCTAGAGGATAACACAAAAGAATGTAGTTATGCCCTTTTCCTTTTAAAAATCCTTATTTCATGTGTCTAACTAATTATTTAGTGTGTATTTATTTTAAATGTCCTCCTTTAATGTTTTCTTTCTACTTGTTTTCCCACTTTGGTTTGCTTCTCATTGAGTTTAGCCTCACTATGTTTCTTTTGGGCTAATTTTTATATTTTTTATTTGAGGGTTCCCTTGATCAAATAAATTTTTAATGAAATTAAGGGTATTTTTATATAAATGTATCATTAATTATGTCCTTAGGCCTAGCTAAACATATTATTTGAATAGTCTATGTGAACTATTGTATTTCTTTTTAATTTTTCAAAATTGTTGTCTTATGATACTTATTGGATCAAATGGATTTATAAAAATTGATTTATTTGTTTAAATACATAAAATACACTTCAAAAAAAATTTAAATAAAATATTAATGTAACTATCATTTCTTATTTATCTTGATTGATCAATGAAATTTTTGAGCTTTCCTAAACCCATGGAATGGTTCACAACCCTCAATGAAATGAGTAGAAAAATGATTTCAAAAATGAAAGAAAATAAAATGAAATGAAAATGTCATGTGAAATCCCAAGATCTTTGAAAGGGAGATTTATACAACCTCCACCATAATATTTTTGGCTTGGTTGGTTATGGATCAAGGTCTTGAGGGAGAACATAGGCAACTCTATCAAGGATATAGATGTTTGGATGGTAGTAGATCAATTCCCATGAAATTCTCCCCTAATCTAAATTGTTAAAAATTAATCCCTTAGAATTTATAATCATTTAGGCATATCTAAGTGATTATGTGTGAATGCATGACTAAAAAATGAAATAATCACTTAAATCACACACTAATGGTCTTTGGAAATAAACTAGTTTAGTATGTCATGTGTTGGAGAAGACTTTATTCCCTACACTTATAATTTTATCTCAAGTTTTTCTTGTAGTTAATACTTGTGTTTGGATGCATGAACTATAAATTCTAAATTTTTTAGATACTCAAGAGTATCTTCCAGTAGATGTTGCCATTATTTTTTCCTACACCAACATGCCCCATTTTTAGACTAAAAATATGGACCCTATTTTAAATATAATTTAATCTATATTTAATTTTTTTAAGGACATCCTTATATTTTTTGTCTATATTTTAACCCTTCTCTATTTGGAAATTTTATGGATGCTAAGCTACAAATCACTCTTCATGCCTATTTCTAATGCCTTTGTATTTTGTTCAATTAATTTTAATATTTTACATCTACAAGCATAAAATTGTGAATTTTAGGTTTAATTTAGGTCTATTTGGTATTTTTGCTTGATAATATTCTTCATTGTTCACCCATTTGGATGTTAGACTAGCCTATGACAAGTTACCTAACCTTTTGTGACTTTGTAATAGCTTCACTTTAAGAAATATGTATTCATGATAGTTTATTATTGAAACTTAGGATTATAACCATTGGGATCATTATTATTCATTGGTATTCATCTAAAAATACCATTTTTATTATCTTGTATTTAATTAAATGTCCCTAGTCCCTTAAATTTCTTTTGATATCATTGTTGCATCTCTTAGATTATTCATACTTTAGGCACTAGACTAATTCAGTCACCTAGATGTTAAAGATTTCACTTAAGACTTTAAAACATTATTGTTAAATAGGAAATACCTTTAATTTATGTTGTTTAAATGATGTCTTAAATATTAAAAATGGTTTGAATTTGATCTTTCCTCCATTAACCTTAGTTGTTTTTCATGTTTTATTGGCCAACAAATTGATCCCTGATTGAAGTATTATTTTATGTTATTTATTATAGGTTTGAAGATTTGTAAAAATAACTAATTAAAATAAATTATTCAACATAAATAGTGGCATATCCCCATGGCACCAAGCTCTGAATGATCACCACATGGTAACCTTTGGAATCTTAGAGTCTAGAGTAGTCGATAGAACTTCAAGTATAGCCCCATGACACCTGAGCTGTAGATGATCACCATATGAAAATCATCCATGAACTTAGGATATCAAATTATTTGAAAAATTTAGTGACATATCTCCAAAACCCAAAGCTTAGGATGATCACCAAATTGTGAAAATTTGGGATCCTGAAAGCTAGTTTGAAGATAATCAATAGAGCAAAATCCCTTGACATCCCTAGATTATTGAGATGGTGCCATTTAATGTCATCCTAAAAGCCTAGGACCATAAGGATTGGTTTCAAGGGATAGGGAAGATCCAAATAATTGAGTCAATAAGATGATGACACATTTCATCATCCTATAATCTCATGGCCTATAAACAAAGAATATTACCTATAGAGACATAAAGATGAATCCCAAAATTCTAGGTATAGTGGTAAAATCCAAGGAAGTGATACATATTAAAGAGATGAATAGTAGTGATGATAGGAGATAAATAGGAAGTTGAAGAGGGTATAAATGGTAGTTGTGATGTTAAAAGGGAGAAAAAATTAAAATTGGTAGCATTTCTATCCATCAAAAGCCATAAAATCCCAAAAATAATAATTGTATATCCAATATCAAAGAGAAATCAAGTGGTAGTTAGATTTTCACCAATGGAATTGATTATGAAGCACTAGAATTCATCATAGACTTGACATAAATGAGGTGAATTTATGGAAATTTAGATTATGGTATTGATCACAAGTATAATGTGTTAAGTTAAAATATTCCAAAAGTGTACAAGACAAAATATTGCCTTTATGAGGAACTCTAGCTATTTAAAAACACATAAGGAATGGTAGTCCCAATAAGATTATAAAAACTCACATCCCCCATAATTAAATTATAAAATAAATATAAAATAAGGCATGTAAAGGGCACAAGAGATAAATATTCTATTAAATGACAATATAGTTGGAAGTCTACATAGGGAAGTCTCAATAAATCCCAATGACATTTCTCCCCAAGAATTCAAACCAAATTTCAATAAAGCCTACTTTCTCAACTACAAAGCATGGGCACACTTTCAAATCTGATAAAGCTTTTAACCACTCTTCCAATCATAACTAAATGTTTTTTAATTGCTCCTTTAGGGGTGAGCCTAAGTAAAGACCCTTAAATCATCCAATTTCCTATAAAATATATATATTTATAATTATAAAGGGTCAACATTTTCATGTAATGAAACTCTATCAAAATTATAATAGAATTTTTTTTTTTTGGCCTTGTCTTTTTCTCATTAAATGTGGTCCATAATTTCTAGTTTAGAGTTCATGTTTGTGCAATAGGAGTGATATTATGCTTGTGTTACAAATATTAATATGGAAATTAGATTGTGTTTGTTTTAGTCTAATTACTTGAAGTCTTTCTCAATCTACTTTTAAAATTCTATGTTTTATGTGTTTTTAGTAATAAAATGTTTCAAAAGCCTTGTGTGTTATTACTACATGTCTTTTTAGTGTTCATAGTTAGTGAATATCCTAAAAGTTGAATATTCATGATTATGTCTTTAAAATATTACCCATTATATGGATTAACATTTGTGAAATTTCTAAACAAGGCACACAATGGTATAACTGTGACTTGGCATGCTTCATTTGAAATTTTTGACTCTATTATAAACAAACATTGTCAAATTAATGATAAATCAAATTTATGTGTAATGAATCTAGTTCATAGATGTATTTCAATGCCTTTCTATTTTAATGTATTAACACAAATGATAGAACTATTATCCATGATATTATATAATATTCATGTATTAATTAATATGAGTGTCACATATTCTAATTAATTTATTTGATTTTTTCATTTTATTTTAAATCTATTAGGAAATATGTGGTTAAAAACCATGCCTATTTGTATTTCTCCACTAAAGGAATATATTAATTGATCATTTATCCTTTTAATTTAAATTTTTGACCTATGTGACTAGATCTTGATCCATCATAAAACTTAGAAGATAGTGGTTCAAATTTAGTTTGGCATGTTTTGGTCTTAGGATCATTGGTGTAGGCCATTTATTATGAAAGTTTTCTCTTATGCCTTACCCTCTCTAATTTTTTATGTTTATTTTGAGTCTGATTCCAAGGTTTGGATAATTTTAATGCATGATAAGAGTGAACATATGATAAAATCAAGTGTACAACATGAATTTTCTAAAAAAAAATGAAATACACAATGTGATAATAGTGTATAAAGAGATTGGAGTCAAAACCAAACTTGCATTAACAAAAATCACAAATGTGAGATATAAAAATAGGAGAGTTTTTAGTAATTCATCTTCAAAAGGTGTTCAAAAACCCCTTATAATAGAATATTAACTTATCCATAAAATATAGTCAGTAGAGCTAATAATAGAGGAGTCACTCCCATACCTAGAACAACCAATCAAGAGAGTTATTTACTAGTCATCCGATCAACCTATACACCTAAGAAATATTCTCCATTAAAATAGGAAAAATTCAAGTGAAATAAAAAATTCCATAATAAATATACATGGGAAAATAAATGATGTAGATTTCCTCTTAAATTGTAAGTATTCAAGATCTTTAACAAAGGTATTATTAGCTAATCTTGTGCAACTTATCTACTATCTTAGGACTCTTTCCCTTGCTCATGAAATGAATTTAAAACCCTTGAAATAATTTCCCTCTTGTCGATTAACTGAATTCTCTCTTTATTCCTTCACTTGGATTGTATCCCTATTTTGGGAAAAATCATTGTTTCTATCTAATTTTCACTTTTTCTTAAGTGTGAAAAGAAGAAACTAGTTAAGAAGGGTGTGTATAAGAATACCTATTGAATGCACATAATTGAATCTAAAAAAAATATGAGAACTCCTCTTTGTCTAGGGAAGAATGATCTGCAATAAGAAATCACTACCACAAAACTTTTTGGTTAGACAACTACTTGTATGAATTGTCTAGCGTGAGTTAGATCCTAGAAGTGAAAGCTTTCTAAGAGGCTATCAATCCACCTAATTTTAACACTTAAGTTGAAATGATAAAAGAAATATATTTTCCTTAATTTAATATAAAATTGAAATAAGATACATAAAATTATAGAAAATTAATTTATAAAATTATATGCTTTGCTAAGTTAACCAAAATGAAGTAACTAGTTTAATTATACTAATGCTAAAAATTGGTTAAGGCAAGCTTATGGTTTTGGGTTTGGTGATTTGATAAGGGTAAAAATAATGGTTTGGTTGGGGTTGATTTAGATAATAAAATGAGAGGGATATATTATTGAAAAATATAAAACAACAAGTAACTAGGGTAGCAAAAGGATGAGGGAGCAAAGAGGGTGGAGGTGGCAAAGGTGTAAAGAGGGAAAATGATGTAAATGGAATTACAATGGAAAAGGTGGTAAATGAGGTCAATGGATTAATATTGAAAGTGGATTAATGGGTAAAGGTCAAGGTAATAAAAGTAAGAACTTAAGTAAATAACTGAAAAAGAAATAAGGTTACCTTAAGGCTTGTTGATGTGGCCGATATTGGCAAAGCTTCATCAATTTGAATTATTTTTCTCCAATATGTGGATGACCTCAAAAATGATGACCTCATTTAAATACCTATAAAAATATTTAAATAATCAAAGACTAACATCCCACTTAACCTTGGGTGAAGGAGAGGGGGGTATTTATAACATTTATTGTCAAAAACCATGCCAAAAGAGGGAATAGTAAAATTATGGTGCCATTTCCCATGTGGTGCATAAACGAGTTATATATGAGGTTTGTGGGGATTCCCATTTGGGTTGGTGAGTCTTCCACCTTGCACATCAGTCCAATTTTGAATGGGAATCATGCACATGGGTCTAAATGAGGCTAAAGAATTTTCACCACCCTTTCTTGTCTTCATAAAAGTACTTAAAGAGATGGCACATAAAATATGGTGTCATTTTCCATGTGGTGCATTAATGAGTTAAAGATAAGGTTGGTGGAAATTCCCATTTGAGTTGGTGAGTCTCCTATTTGGGTTAAAAAGTCAAAAATGGGTGTTCTTTGTCTTTCACAAAGCACTAAAGAGGTAGGTATCTCATTTTGAAGGCCACTTTCATGTGTGAAGTCAAAATACATGTTAAATGATGGCCCCTTAAGGTAAAATTCACAATATATCAAAGGCAGCCCTTGTGATGCTTAAATGAGGTCATTAGGCACCTTGAAAAAGGGTCTCAAGTGGGGTATGATGTCCCACATCAAGCCACCTCACTTCTAAGCCATGTCACTTGCCATATTACCTTCCATGTCACTTACCATGTTACATGCCATGTTACTTACCATGTCATCATGAATAGTGATAGTGGGTCCCACAATAAATATAAATAATGAATAGTATTTTTGAATAGTACTTTCAAATAGTATTTTTGGATAGGAGAATAGTGATTTGGTTGGGTTAAGAAGGGTTGGTTAAGGGTTAAGAAGGTTTAAGGTGTATTTAGGGGGTCTCGAGGTATTTAGTCATCAAAAACTACAAGTGTGCAATTTTTTAATATCTACATTTTGTCCCTTTTTGTTATACAAATTTTAATTAACAAGTTGTAAAACAAAACAAATCACATAGTTGAAGGTTAGGGCTCCCTAAGTATGGGAGGAGTTGTTCCCCCTCAAACTAATAATTGATGAGGAAAGGTTGAATCAGGTGCATGTTTGATAAGTAGTTGGTGGGGAGGCACTAGGTGGTGTCACAAGGTAGTTGGGCATGTGAAATGCTAATGGTTTCACAAAATGCAACTAAGCACAATAGCTAAGATTGTGTAGAGATTAAAGCTTCCAATGTTGATAAAAATAAGGTCGGGTTTTAGATGGACATATGATAGGGTAATTGATCAATAATTTTAGTTTTAGTTGATTGGATTAAGCTTATCAATTCATCTAGATAAGGTCAATGTTATTCATAGGTATCTAGGGTAGGAAGGGATACTACAGAACAATACAAATGGTCTAGTTGTAGATGAGGTAGGGCATAAAAAAGGAAACACAAAAAGAATAGTTAGTGTGGTCCAAAGGACCAACATAAGGTCATCACAAAACATGTGAAGAGGTCAAGTCAAAAATGGCCAATATAGAGGTGGACATGGGCAAGTGGGTTGGTTGGCTGGTTGGAATGGGGTGGCTCAGTGGACTCCATATACCCTAGGCAAGTGGATGATACCTACATAGTTCTATGGATATAATTTTTAAAATGAACTTCAAGCCTAATTTAGTTATTCTGAAGTGGGGAGTGTTTGTTAACTTGGTTTCCCAAATTTGATATCATGTAGTTAGGTCTAGTTGAAGGATGTTAGAGGAAGGGAAGATCTAAAGGGTGGAAAATATGGGTATCAAATAATTTTCTAATTGGTTTGGTAGAAATGGTTGATGAAATTACCTAGGATGTAGCTAGATG
This sequence comes from Torreya grandis, assembly GCA_037957365.1. Classification (NCBI taxonomy): domain Eukaryota; kingdom Viridiplantae; phylum Streptophyta; class Pinopsida; order Cupressales; family Taxaceae; genus Torreya; species Torreya grandis. The sequence goes on along the minus strand of JARHVA010005223.1, from coordinate 1,109,844 downwards.
ATTTATTTAACTATGCAAATGGAATTTTTAGCCATGGCTAAGTAGGTTCAAGCATCAAATTTATACCACCATAAAAAATGGAAAAATATGCTTTACCAAACTCTAGAAAATCTAGCACTATTAAAATTGCCATAGTGACCCAATGGGTTATTTCATCACCATCCAAATAAGCGAACATTGTGCACATTCCATAATAATGTCATTAATAGGATATGGAAGCGTATTATTCAATGATTCAGGGAAGCAAAGTAGCAGAGTGGGTAAATAAGAAGTGGCAAAGATTCAAACACTTGACCCTTGAACTAGTGGGGCCCCAAAATAAGTAAGCATTAAGTTTTGAGGGAATTTAGAGAAAGAAATTGAGGGGTTTCGGAATATGGAGTGATTTGAATAATAATAATATTAATAAAATGAGGGAACAAATTGAAATAAGAAGGAAAATAAATGGTATAAATGGAAAATTAAGAGGGAAAATAGAAGAAGGATGTATAAAGATAGATAGTGGGGAGTTAAAAAGGAAGGTGGGAAAAATAAGTTAAAGGAAAAAATAGTTTGGTGGAAGAGGTGACTTCTAGAAAAGGTTACTTGGTGGAATGAAATTAAAGAGCAGGGTTATTATGGTGCATAGGATGATGTAGGCTAGGTAGGGAGAATCGAGGGAAATTATTGGTTGGGAGGTAGGTCATGTGAGAGGGTATAGCTAAAATATACACATAGGTACCCCAAATATTCTAATTTAATGTGGTTTTATTTTTTATTCTAACGTCTTCTAAGGTTAGAGTAAAAGGGGTTTGAAATAGGCAAGACTAGAGGGGGTGGGGAAGGAATCTTCATCCTGATGGCTTAGTAGTGTTCAAGCTTACTTGTTGGTTATGTAAGCCTATGGTCTTGGCCAATTGTGTTATAGAGCCATAGGTTCAATATATATTCCAAAGTCAAATGGAACACCTAAAACACTATAACATTCTATGTGTTGTGATAATATAGGATAAAAATGGGTAGAGGGTTTAAAATGGAAGAAGGTGATAGGTAGGGTGAAGGGAGTAGCTAGAGAGGGACAAAAAATAAGATATAAGATCAACATGTAAAGGCATTAAAGGAAGAAAGGGATGTACCTAAATTAATGAACCTAACCATATTTCATGTATTAAGGCAAGGGCATGGATGACATGAGGAAGTAGACAAGGAGATGTATGTAAAAATGATACAATTAGTGACTCCACTCTAAGGAGCTAGAGGTTGAATGGGAGAAAATAAGATAAATCCAATAAGTGATGAGGTGAAGGAATACTAAGAGATGAATGAAGAGATAGGTAGAGAAAACAATGAGGTCACAGTTAAAGATGAAGGTGGAGAAGGATGGTAGGATCTAGGCATGGACGTATAGGTTGGGAAGAACAAGAATTGTCATCAAGGGAGATAAAAAAATGAAATGAAATAGAGAAAAGAGAAGAAAAATAAAAGGTAGAAGATGGGGGGTGAGAGATGCACTAAATAATGATAGATTAGAGAATTGAAAACTATGGGGAGAGAAGTGTAACAATCGTGAAGGGTAAGGGGAGGATGAGAAATATAGGAGGCCATGAAAGGTTTGAAAAAAAGACCAAGGAGAAAATAGTTTGGTGATGAAAATGAAAAATAAGGAGATACATGGAAGAAAAGGAAATAAGAGAAGAAAGAAATGAAACAAGGACACAAATAAGATTATAGGAGAGTGAAGAAGTAGGTGGTATCTTGAATAATTAAGCATGGATGATGATAATCAAGGAGAGGAATCATGAAACAAAGCATATGGTGGTTTTGGAGATGAGAATAGGATGAAAAATGGGAAAGGGGTTAATAAAAACAAGGGGAAGTGAATGATGGGCGAATAATAAGTTGAAGAGATAAGGTATGCATCAATCAAATTATTAGAAGAGGTTGACAAGCTAAAAAGGGGTGAGGTTCTGAAAAAATAGGGGAACATAATGAAAGGGTATGAGATGAAAATAAGGGATGATAAGAAGAAAAGATAAGAATTTAAAAAAGGATATAAATCACAAATAATCACACAAATGCAAAATGAACTTCAAGCCTAATGTAGTTCTTCTAAAGTGAGGAGTGTTGGTTAACTTGGTTGGCCCAATTTGATATCATGTAGTTACATCTAGTTGAAGGATGTTGGAGAAAGGGAAGCTCCAAAGGGTGGAAAATATGGGTATCAAATAGTTTTCTAATTGGTTTGGTAGAAATGGTGGATGAGATTACCTAGGATGTAGCTATATGATTTCTTACATTATGCAAAAGGAATTTTTAGCCATGGATAAGTAGGTTCAAGCATGAAATTCTACCACCATTTAAAAAAAGGGAGAAATATGCTTTACCAAACTCTAGAAAATCTAGCACTACTAAAATTGCCATAGTGACCCAATGGATTCTTTCATCACCATCCAGATAAGCCAAAATTGTGCAAAATCCACAAAAATGCCATTAATAGGATATGGAAGGGTATTATTCAATGATTTATGGAAGAAAACTAGTAGAGTGGGTAAACAAGAAGTGGCAAAGATTCAAACCCTTGACCCTTGAGCTAGTGGGGCCCCAAAATAAGTAAGCATTGAGTTTTGAGGGAATTTAGAGAAAGACTTTGAGGGGTTTTATAATATGGAGAGATTTGAATAATAATATTAATAAAATGAGGGAACATGTTGAAATGAGAAGGAAAATAAATGGTATAAATGGAAAATTGAGAGGGAAAATAGAAGAAGGATGTACAAAGATAGATAGTGGGGAGTTGAAAAGGAAGGTGGGAAAAATAGGTTCAAGGATAAAATAGTTTGGTGGAAGAGGTGACTTCAAAAAAAGGTTACCAGGTGGAATGCAATTAAAGAGTGAGGATATTACGATGCATATGATGATGTAGGCTAGGTAGGGAGAATCAAGGGAAATTATTGGTTGGGAGGTAGGTCATGTGAGAGGGTATAGCTAGCATCTATACATAGGTACCCAAAATATTTCAATTGAATGTAGTTTTAGTTTTGATTCTGACATCTTCAAAGGTCAGAGTAAAAAGGGTTTGAAATATGTAAGACTAGAGGGGGTGGGAAAGGAATCTTCATCCTAATGGCTTAGCAGTGTTGAAGCTTTCTTGTTAGTTTTATGAGCCTATGGGCTTGGCCAATTATGTTATAGAGCCATAGGATCAATATATATCCCAAAGTTGAATGAAATAACTAAAACACTATAGTATTCTATGTTTTGTGATCATATAGGATAAAAATGGGTAGAGGATTTAAAATGGAAGAATGTGATAGGTAGGGTGAAGGCAGTAGTTGGAGAGGGACAAGAAAAGGATCTAAGCTCAACATGTAAATGCATTGAAGGAATAAATGGATGCACCTAAAGTAATGAACCTAACCAAATTTCATGCATTAAGGCAAGGGCATGGAGGACATGAGGAAGCAAACAAGGAGATGTATGCAAAAATGATATAATTAGTGACTACACTCTAAGGAGCTAGAGGTTGAATGGGATAAAATAAGGGAGATCCAATAATCGATGAGGTGAAGGTAGACTAAGAGATGGATGAAGAGATAGGTAGAGAAAATAATGAGGTCACAGATAAAGATGAAGGTGGAGAAGGATGGTAGGATCCAGGCATGGACATATAGTTTGGGAAGAACAAGAAATGTCATCAAGGGAGACAAAAAAATGAAATGAAATAGAGAAAAGAGAAGAAAAATAAAAGGTAGAAGATGGGGGTGAGAGATACACTAAAGAATGATATATTGGTGAATTGAAATGGATGGGGAGAGAAGTGTAACAATCAGGAAGGGTAAGGGGAGGATGAGAAATATAAGAGGCCATGAAAGGTTTGAAAAAAATACCAAGGAGAAAATAGTTTAGTGATGAAAATGAAAAACAAGGAGATACATGGAAGAAAAGGAAATAAGAGAAGAAAGAATTGAAATGAGGACACAAATAGGATGATAGGAGAGTGAAGAAGTACGTGGTATCTTGAATAAGTAAGCATGAATGATGATAAGCAAGGAGAGGAATAATGAAGCAAAGCATATGGTGGTTTTGGAGATGAGAAAAAGATGGAAAATGGGAAAGGGGTTAATAAAAACAAGGAGAAGTGAAGGATGGGTGAATAATAAGTTAAAGAGATAAGGTATACATCAATCAAATTTTTAAAAGAGGTTGAAAAGACAAAAAAGGGTGAGGTGGTGAAAAACTAGGGGAACATAATGAAAGGGCATGAGATGAAAATAAGGGATGAAGATTAGGGATGATAAGAAGAAAAAGGAAGAATTGACGAAAGGATATAAATCATAGATAATCACACAAACTCAAAATATAAGTGAGTATTGAGAGGAATGAAAAAGGCAAAAGGCAATAACTAATAAGAATAAAAGGGGAAATTATGGAAGGCTTCTCAAAGGATAAATACCCAAGTAAAAACTAGTTGTGGAGGAAAAAAAGAAGACAAAAGGGATGAAAGGATGAAAATAAATAAAACAAGAAGAATGGAAAAATGGAAAAGGTGTGAAGAGTGGTGAAATGAAAAAGAATAGTGGTAAACCTAAATAAAAAGTGCAACAAAAAAAGAAGCAAAAATCTTACAAGATGCATAGTATGATGTGGAATTGGAGAGGAAAAGAGAGTGATAAAGAGGGTACAAAAAATAGTGAATGGAAAGGGTAAATTATGAGGATGGTGAAATAAGACAAATCGGATAAAGGGAAATGTTGGTAATAAGTGGAAAGATGGACAAAAAACATGAAATGTGGGTGAGAGAGCAAGATGTGGAGCATGCACAAGGAAAGGTGATGGGGAGATTAGTGAAGTAGAGTAGGTGGTTACTTTATGGGAGATAAGAGGGGCCAATCAAGAAGACTATCAATCTTGTGTTAAAAGAGCTTGACAAGCTAGAAAAGTGGTCAAAAGAGATTGACAAGCTAAAGGGAGGGAGGTGGTAAGGAGATAGGTATAGAAGTAGAGGAAGAGATGTTAGGTGAGAAGGGAAAAAAATGCAATTAAGCTCCCCTTAGTAACTAAGCACTATGTACATAGTCCAAAAAGACCTCAAGCTAATGTAGTTTTACCATCAATTGGGGGAAAATAAAGAAGAAGTATTAGGTGATGTTAAAATAAAAGGATGCTAGGAAAAATGTAAAGCTTCTTTGATATAAGATGCCCTATGTAAGAGGGCATTGTTAGCAATGGAAGTTAATGAAAAGGAAAAGGGGAGGGTAATTAGTTTTTATTGGAAAAACTACCCTTATAAGCCAATCAATGCTTGCATAGTTGATGGACATCTGGCCAATGTATTTTAATAAGGTTTGGGTAAGTGGTGTTCAAATTGGCCACCCCAATTTGATGAACCACATGGTTTGGTTTGGGTTAGTGGAGAAGGTTTTATAAAATAATAGTTTTGGGTTTTGGTGAAGGTGATAGTTAAAGCATATGGTTTAGATTAGTTAATAGTTACCATAATGATCCCAAATTTAGTAGTATAAGAGATATGAATGGGTAAGGTAGAATAAATAAGAAGGGAACACAATGCTAAGCACCAAAAATGACCTTTAACGAAGCTAATCCAAAGAAGATGTGTCATTATAAATAGGTTACACCTTCTAAAAGTGTGTGTAGGTATAAGCATAGTGCCAGTAACTATCACTATGAGCCAAGTTTTAGAAGGTGGGTGTCTATTAGGATCTACATAGTCATGTTGGAAAAAGGTCATCATTGCTATGAGTTGATTGTTTTAGGTAGTAGAAAAGTGATGACCTATAAAGAATATCATTAATGGTTAAGTAGATTCTACATGGTATAAAATTGGTAGGGTGGTGAATGATAGAGGATGGATTGTACTTGAACCAAGAGTTGCATGGGTAAGCTAGATGAAAGGCAGCCATGTCTACATCCTCTACTCAGCTCCTTGGAATTAATGACTTGGGGTTCTACTAGGTCAGTCCTAACCAACAAGAAGTTACATGGCCTAGGAGATTGGTTCCATAGTTGGAGAAGTTGATCATTCCCTAGCTATGGATGAACTTTCAATTGACATAAAAGAAAAGACTGCCATGTTCAAAAAGGTACTACTAGTGATTGGGGTATGATGTTTAGAGCTTGTGTAAATGGGTTGGTTAGATGGGATATGAAGGTGAATGTATTGTTGTGAATTCATGGTGGCCTACCTCTGATGGAAGAATTTATATAGTGGTAAGGATTTATAAGCTACCATTACCAATAATAGTGGTAGTTTTGGAGTTGTGACCATTGTGGTAACACATTGATAGAAGCCAATTTACATCAAATAAGGTAAAGGTGACAATGATCAGGCCCACAAAGATCAAAAGATGAAAACTAATCAAAGACATTGGATTTAGATTAGATGACAAGGGTGACAAAGGGAAATCATGATGTCACGTGATAACTTTATTAAAATGGCTAGGTGGACCAAGGGGTACGTGTCTACACAAAAGGCAAGTAGATATGACTATTTCAAGTTGGAAGACTATTCAAGAGAATCAATGACATCATATGACCTTCCTTGTTTATGAAATGGAGAATCATGTTGGTGAGGAAGAATGGTCAAGTATTTTATTTAAAGAATCATGATAAAGATGAATGTCTATCATTGAGTTATTTATTTTCATAGGTTATAGATAGTGTAGATAACTACACAAGGGTAAATATGGTGAATAATGGGATTAATGGTGGAGATAATCAACAACTCCCATGACCTAAAATAATCAATATGGTGAATGTGCAGATATACCAGATACTACAACATGTAATGGTGATAATGGAAGTACATCTAGATCAATAATAGGAAAGGCACCCATGGCCTAAGTCTTAACCTAAAATATTAGCTTTATAGTAATGAAGAAGGCAATAATTTTAGTACACATGATGCAAGGCTGGAGAACATGATGTTCAACCTATCTATGGAAGGAAACCTCACTATCCAATGGGATGTGCATTGAGGCAACAACTAGTGGTACCTATGAGAGTAAAACAACTATAGTAGAGGGATGAAATGGTTGAGATAGGTGAGAATGGTGAAAGACCAAGAGTAGAATGTGATTCTTACCCTATGGGGATGAATGCATAATAGGAGAACAAAGAACACCCTTTAGCAACTATTTAGATAAGGAATGTTACATATGTTAGTTTAGGGAGCAATCAAGTAGAAAGATGGTTGAACATAAATCTAAAGTCACCAAACAATCAACCTAGTGCCTATGTAGGAAAATAATATATGTAAGGGCCTTAGGTGAAGCATGGATAATCTAATAATTTTGTATGTGCAGTGCAACTCCTCACACCCTAAATAAAATGTTACACAATTTATTATGTACAAAATGTGTTAGATGTATCTAGTCAAATGTTATCATGCATAAGGTTGTGTGGATACTTATGAATGTTAAGGTTATGGCTATGATCAGTATGGTTATGGCTGGTGTAATATCACTTAATGTAAAAAGAATGATTATTTTTGTTGCAACACTAGATGGTAAAATTCAAGATGAAAACATCAACCAAGCACATTAAGAATAGAGAACAATGTTTGATTTTTGAAAAGGACTAAAAATAAACTCGAATTAAGATTGGATTAATGAATATAATCCCTTTAAATGTTTCACATGAGTGGTTGTTATTCAATAAAAAAGTGTTTCTTGATCATAGGGTGTCAATTAAGCTCTAAATCCTTTGATTTATGGATAGTCTAAATGGAAGATGGGTGATAGATGGTGTAAAGGGTAATGGGTGATATGTATGATAACCTCATGTGAATTAGTTTATGCCCTCTATAGGTGACCTAAGAATGGTAACAGACAAGTCCATATCGTATGCTAGATGTGGAATGATCAATGTGAGAAGTCTACATGTGAAATTTGATTGTGGTTATCAATTTATTATGCTTTTTGAGAGCTGATTATGACTTTCAAGATTATTTAGAATTTGGTTTGATTGTGATAGTGGGTCTTTTTCTTTATTAATTTATATGGAAAGCTAATAAATGTAGGAAGCTTCTAAGGAATTTACCTTCTTTTGACAAAGTTAACTTAGCCATCCTTCAAGGGAGTGGTCTAAGTTTAGTGGCTTTATTTAATGCTCTTGAGAGTTGTCCTTCAAGGGAGTAGTATACCTTATATTTGGAAATTTTTATTTGTTTTTAGGCAGCTTTCCTTCAATGGAGTAGTCTAAAATTCTTAAGATATTGACCCAATTAATATTTTGATATTCAAATTGTTTTTAGATGTGATTTTTTTATACATGGATAGGTCTAATTAGGTTTAGAGGTTTACCTTTATGAGGGAAAAGTTTTAACACAAGAAGGCTAATGATATGAACAGCTATGGGTTTTTTTTTATACAATGACCATGGGATTCCATCTTGTTAAAGACAAAAAGTATCCATGAGAACCATCTTATGGGTAGAGTTAGGGTATCCACATTTAGGATTAGGCTACGAATGTGATGATTAGTCACATGGTTATATATTGTAATCAATTGTCTTCAAGAGGAGAGGATAAAGATGGGTGAAGGTTAAAATCTCATAATTAAGGTATGAACTTAAGTTAGACAAAAAGAGTGAGCTTGATCATTCTTTACTATAAAAATAGGCATAGATGAAAAGCATTGAGGGGCTCAGGTTCTATTTTTCCTTTGAGAGAGGACTAATTATAAGCTTCAAATCCATACTTGTGTGTAATGATGTAGGGGCAAGCCAATTGAAATCAAACTTGCCTCATTTATTCTTCTCCATGTTGGTCATGTGTTGGTTTTATTTTAGGATGAGGTCTCTAATTTTAAATTCCCATTGTTTGAGGTACTTTTTATAATCACATTTGATACAATCTTGATAGATATGGAGGTGGGTGAGGGCTACTAAATGATGCCCATCAAGTAGCTTAAGTTGAGTTAAATGGTGTTGATAAAAATCTTCCTAAAAAATAAGATCTTGAAAATATATGCAAATATAGGTGATTTGGACTTCAAGATAAAACACTACCTCTACTCTAAACACTAGAAAAAAATGGTTATCACTTTTAGAGGTTTGAATGCTAGTGTGATAGGCCCATGAAGTGAATGGGATGTGAAAGTGTCAATCCTGACCTAAATCAATGACAACTTTGGTTAGTATTTTATTGAGGGTTTTGTTGGAGGCTTATACCTATCCATTTTATTATGGATGGTAAGGTGAATAAAAAGAATAAATTCATGCCAAATGCATCGTATAAGCCTTGGACTTGCTTATTTTTTAAGGATTTTCCATTATCGGTGATGATATTATGAAGAACACTGAAGTGATAAATGATATGATGGTTGATAAAGTCAATAATATTTTTAACTTTGGTCAAGACAAGAGGAATAACTTCCACCCATTTCATTAAATATTCAATGTCTATGATGATGGAGCTATGCCACTATGAATAATGGGGGTTAATTTCCCCAATGAGATTGAGTCCCCATTGAGAAAAAGGCCAAAATTACTTAGATACTTGGAGGCTATTAGCTAGCGCGTGATGCAAATTAGTGTGTTGTTGAAATTTAACATAATTTTTTACATAATCACAATATTTTTTGTTGAGTGTGGGCCAATAGTAGCTAAGGTGAAGGATACATTTAATGATCACTAGGTTGATAAAGTTTCCCTCACAGATCCCGTCATGTGTTTCCTTGATAAAATGTGAATATTCGTAACTACATAGGCAATGAAAGAGATATTTGAAACCACATTTTTAAGGTATTCCCCCTAGTATGGTGTAATAAGAGGTACTTTGAATAAATTCTCTTCAATCATTCCTATAGAGGTTGGGAGGAATGATGCCTAAGTTGAGGTAGTTGAGAGTTTGGTCATACCAAATATTAGAGAGGGATTCTTCCACATTAAAAATGGTAGGGAGGTTAAATTTGAAATAAGAGGGTGTGGTAAGATAATGAATGGTGACAAATATTTTGGAATTGGAAGGCTGAGAAGGGATCTAGGAAACAAGGTAGACCATCATATCCAAGAATTTATTGGTAGATTGAAGAATGGATTGGACCAAGTAATGTTTGAATGATGTTAATATTTTGTTGACTAAAAGTTTATATTTTTACAATACAACATTCTTACATTGATAATATCCATTGAACTTGTTAACCACAAGCTGGGAATCACCAAAGACATGGATTATCTTAATTACTAAGGTTAGAGTAGTTTGAAGACCTATCACTAGGGCTTTATACTCAACCATATTATTGGTGCATTTAAAGTCAAGTTTGAATGAGAGAGGAAGGGGTTCATCTTTAATAGGAATAATAATAATAATAACTCCAATACCCCCTCCTTATTGACACTTTTATCTATTGAACAACATGGTCATTTGATAGGCTATGCCATCTTCTTGAAAAAGAGTCATGATAGACTTATCCAGAAAGGCAAGAGGTGGTTGGTTATTTGGTAAAGGAGATTCAATCAATTAGTTGAAAATGACCTACCATTTAAATGACTTCTACTAGAGGAATTCAAGGTCAAATTTAGCTAAGAGTATGAGACACTTAGCCATATGATAATTTTGGTATGGTTTAGAGTGCATGTACTTGAGCAGGTCATTATTAGTGATGACATAGGTTTTATGGTTAAGAAGGTAGTGGTGGTGTTTGGTGGCCAAGAAGGTAAATAATAAGTATATTTTCATGGTATGTGTATACAGAGTCTTGTATTCTAAAATTTTATAGCTAATTTAGTATACGAATTGATCTTTATGTTGTTTATCTTAGTGAGACAACATTGCCCCTAGGGAAGGGTTGATGGTAGAGATATATAGGTAAAAGGGGTGGTCATCCTTAGGAGGGGTGAGGATAGGTTGTGACACAAGGTATTATTTGATCAAATCAAATGTATTTTGACAATATTTATTCCATTTGAAAGAGACATCCTTCTGTAGAAGGTGATGGAAAGGTTAGCACTGGTCTAAAAGTTAGGAAATGAAATGGTGAATGGATTGAAGTTTTCCCTATAGAATATGGAGTTACTTAAGGTTGGTTGGAGGAGGAATGTCCAAAATTTCTCTAACTTTAACATGGTCTACTTCAATTTTGTGAAGATAAATGATAAAGCCCAGAAGTTTTCCTGAAAGGACCCCAAAAATATATTTCTTGAGATTAAGGTGAACATGATAATGGATGAGGCATTCAAATATGATCATAATAATAGTCAAGTTATCTTTTTGAAGTTTGTATTTATTAAGAAGGTCATCCACATAGTCTTCTATAATATTATGGATGATATCATGGAAGATATAAGTCATGTCACTTGGTAGGTTGTACTAGCCTTATTTAACTTGAAAGGCATGACTCTATAAAAAAAGTTCCCCTAGGGGGTAAAGGCGATTTTATGTTGATCTTCAGGAGCAATCAAGATCTGATTATAACTTAAAAACCCATCCATGAGAGATAACATCTCATGGCCAGTTTTAAGATCAACCAGCTAGTTAATGCTAGGTAGAGGAAAGTCATCCTTGGGTTAGATGAGGTTAAGGTCATGAAAGTCCACATAAATGTGTAGACCCCTAGTGACTTTGGTGATAGGTACAATATTTGAGATATATTAGGGGTAGTCAATGGGTTGAATGAATTTTATAGATAGGAGACACTAAAGTTCTTCTTTGATGAAAATGGATATGTAAGGATGCATGCTTCAATGTTTATATTTAATAGGCTTGACATCATGATGAGTGACTACATTATGGGTAGAAATGGTGGGGTCAATTCTAGGAATATCACTATAAGAACAAATGAATGCTATGCTACAATCTTGGAGGAAAGAGGAGAAGTCCTATAATTTTTTGGCATTCAATGATTAGTCAAATTTGATAATGTGGGGGTTGTCTAAGGTGCATATGGTAGATTCATTTGACATGGTTGAGGCCTCAAGAGGAAAGGATTGGTGGATATAATAATCCCTCATATTGAGGTAGGTAAGAATGGAATCATCATCTTGATGTTGGATGGTGTTGATGGTAGGAGAATCATTCTCTACCATTTTAGGGTGTACGAGTGGATGGAACTTGGTTTGGCCACCATTTTGGTATATGAGAGGGCCCAAACTAATGGTATTGAATAGAAAAAAATAGTGGGGATGATTTCAAGATATTTAGGTGGGGAAGGTAGTTGGGTTGGTGAGGATGGGATATCCTCCTCTATGGTGGTAATGGGTTTGGATGAATTGGTGGGTTCTTCAAGTGGTTCATACCTAAGGCCAAATGACTCATGAGGTTGTAATGTTTGGATGTGTGGTAACTCATGAGGCCCATGTTCATAATGACTAAGGACAAATCCTTTCCAAGCACATATATGAAGATACAACTTAGTTAATTATAGTTTTCTAAGATAGGAAAAGTTAGAGATAAATGGTTAGATGGATGAAGTAGTGGTAGGGGCTAGAAGTAGCTGATCAAGTCCCCCATTAATGAAATTTGTTTGATGGTTAGGGAGCCCAAAGGGGATGATAGTTCCAATGTTAGGGTCATAAGAAGGGTCATGTATAATATTCCCATATTCTTGGGGAGTACAAAAGGCATCCAGGTCTAATAGTCTATATTACCCAAGGGAAAGATGTTGGAATGTGGTTACCATGGGGTTTTATATAGGAATCTAGGAAGAAGGGATAGATGAGCTAGTAGAAGCTTCATCAATATTTGGTGTGGAAGTGTAATAGTGTTTGGTTGGTGGTGTTATGTCATTATAAGATGGTTGTGGGGTGGATGAAGGAGTAAGAAGGATGCCATTAGGCTGATATGTCATATTTCAAGCTATGAAAGGATTAGGGTCAACATGGATAGTCACAACTTGCCCTTCATGCTCAAATTTGACACATTGATGTAAGGTGGAAGGGACACAACTCATGGCATGAATCCAAACGTGCTTGAGTAAAACATTATATTGGAATTCTCATTCTAAAACATAATTTTTTTGTAAATGGTATGAGGCCCTACACAGATATAGAGGAAAACTATGCCCAAGGTAGTATCCACGGTATCATTGAAAGAATGAAAGACCACTATGATTTTAGACATGATGTTTATGGGTAAGTGCAGTTAGTCATAGGCATGGGATAAGATAATATTGATGTTGGATCCTCCAAAAATCATCATGCTTATGATGTGGGTTTGATTAATGTATGCCATAATGAAGAGGGGGGATTGGGATCCTCTAGATAAATAGGAGGTATTTCTAAATTTTTGAAGGTGATAAAGTTGGAAGTTCAAAGGGCACCAACAAAGGTAGCTAGAGGTTAAGGGTCATTAGGTTCAACCTCAATGGATTGCAAGGATTTTATGAGTGTTTAATGATGATAGGGAGAGGTAGAAACTAACTCATATAAGCTCATTTTTTATAGAGTTTGATGAAGTTGTTTGAGGATAGCTTTCCAGATGGATATTGCATATGGGTTAGGGTATGCAGGGTTAGATGGGTAGGTACCTAAGATAGACACCTTGGGTTTGTTTCAAATATAGATATGGTTTGGTATTGTTTACTTTGGGAGTTTAGGTAGGGGTAAGTCCAAGGAATGTATGCCTTATTCTTCCCTTTATCCTTCTATTAGGCTTAAGATCAACTAACCATGTGAATAGTGTGGATAAGGGGGTTTTATAGATTGGGTAGTTTCTTTGGTTCCTCATCTTTATTTTTGGGTTAGACTAAAGACTGGATGGGTTGGTTTGCTGGTTGGATTAGCCATGGGGATGAAGGAGGTTAATTTGATAATAGATCATCATCTTCATACAGGCTATGAATAAGTGCTTGGAGAGCTTTATAGCTTTCTATGTCATGTTATGGTGCCCTATGGTATGAAGATATCAAGTTATCATTGAACCAAGAGGGTTTATTACATGAAGGGTCAAAGGGTTTGATGGGTGGTAAGATCAAGGAAGAATTTTACAATAACCACTAGAGAATGGTTATGTAAGATTTATCTAAAGGTGGTAAAGGTTTAGCATTTTTTATTTGGGTGTTAAAATTAGAAGGTTGTGTGGATGTAGATTTGGTGGTAGGTGTCTTGGGTAAAATGGTACATTTGGTTAAAGTTTTTAGTTTAGGCAAGATGGTTGATGAGCTAGAAGCAAAGGAGGGCAAGGTAAGTAACTTAGGAATTGTCAAGGTAGTGAGGAAAGGTGTCTTAGAAATCAAGTATGAAGGTGTGACCAATAAAGGTGGTGGGATTTTGGTAAAAATGGACTTCATCTTCAAGGTAGAGGGATGAGGACACAAAATGGAGGGCAAGGTTAAGGGAGGTGAAATTTAGGGTTTTGGGCCTTCTGGTGGTTTTACTTCTTTAGTTTTTTTAGTTGTTAGTTTTAGAGGGGATTTGGTCACTTTAGTTGTCTCAGTGGGTTTAGGTGTTTGAGGGTCAATTAATTTGGAAGAGGTTTTGGTTGTTAGGTGGAGCTTTTAGTTAGTTTAAAAGGACTAGGTTGGTTTGCCAAATAAGGGGTTAGAAGTTCTAGTTTGGTTCCCTTACCTTTGTCTTGACCTCTGATAAAAGGTTATAAAATTAGAGGTGAGGAGGATGAAGTCATCTTCTCTTGTGAGATAGCTTCCAAAGAGGGGGTGGATGGTTCTACGATGGGGGAGGTAGGTGTGGTATCCTCTAGTGGAGGTGTGGGTACAATGGCTTCCTTTGTTTAGGTGTTCAAAGGAATAAAAGGTAGTTTTTTCTTTATATTAGGGGAATGGGGAAAGAGGTAGCTAAAGCAATGTTTTCTTTAATAATGGGTTTATCAGTAACCACATTAATAGTATGTACCTCATGAGATGGGTCTAGTTTATCATCATGGTAAGGGGTAAAAGGATAATAATTAGGAAAAGGCTTGTATAATACGTCAAGGGCTTGGTTTGGTGGTGCATTAGGATTGTCCAATGTAAACTCCCCCTTGTTAATGAGGGATTATATAAGGTATTTAAAGGTATTTCACCTATTTATGTCATATCCTATGACTCGGTGAAAGGTGCAATGGTCATTCTCATTATTCCAACCCGATATGGGGTGAGAAGCATCAAATTATTAGGGTGATTTAATTAGTGGAAGTTGGATGATATTGGATTTTAGTCAATTTTCCAAAATAGAAGGATAGGGATCCCCAATTAGAGTTAATTGGTTACGATTATTCCATGTTTAGTTTCTTTGGTTTCAGTTTGAATAATTAGAGGAGTCATAGGTTTGGTTCCTTGGGTTTTGTTGGTTGGTAGATGGTGGTGGTGCAGCTTTGAGGATAATGGTGTTGGTGATTTCTTTGTTTTTAGTGGTAATATTGGTTTATTTATTTGGTTTGGAAGAAAAGGGCTCATTGGGTTTGTAGGTTGAGTTCTTGCTCTTCAACTTTAACCTTCCTTCATCAATGGCTCTATTCTCTATTTTGTGAACCATGGTAAAAGCTTCATCAAATGTTTTAAATCTTTGGACATGCAATGTGAATGAAATGTGTTTTGCACATGCCCAAGTGAAAATATCTATAAGCTAAAGTTGAGGCAATGAAAAGGAAATTTGGTTGATTAGGCTCCTCTAACAATCCAAAAAAATTAGCAATAGATTCATCTTTGAATTTCCAAATGGAGTAGAGGTTGATAATGGAAAATTTCTTGGATATATTGATCTAACAGTGATCTAAGAAGTTTTAGGATAATTGGGTGAAAGAGAGGATGGAATGTTTGGGTATGAAACTATACTAATCCAAATCTAGTCTAGCTAATGAAATTGGAAAGGTACAGAGGAGAAGAGCATCGTCATGGGTAATCAAGTAGCATGAATGCCTAAATTATCTTAAATGTTATTGAAGGTCTTTTATACTATTAAACTTGGTAAATTTTGGATGTTCCCACTAGGACAAATAAGGTCTAATAGGGACTAAATGGTGAATAGACTCATTTCAATTTTGATCATACAATAAGAGATTATGGGCTCCAGAGATGGATGACTCAAGGGTAGTAATCTTTTCCATTATCAAATTCATGAGTCCTACTTGAGGTTGTTGGGATGTGTAGTCATATGGTGTATTTTGTTAAGGTTAGGCAATGTATGAATAGCTAGTAGATGGTTGAGATGACTCCACATATTGGTATGTGGTATTTGGAGGCTGGGTTGAAGATACATATCAGTATGTGGATGTTAATGGTTGCATAGAGGTGAGTGGTTAGATAGTGGGCATATTCCCTTATGGGTTATGAAGATATATAAAAGTTTTATGTTGGGTCAGAGTAGTGGCTGCATTAGTAGCTGATGAAAGGGTGGTGACTCTTGTGTTGATTAGTGGTAAAATAGAGTGTATGGATACCACAAGGCTTGAAAGTGGAGTAAGGTAGATATCACCTCAGTGATTAAATCCAAGCAAGATAACTAGGAAAGGGTAAGGTGATATATTATGTAATAAAATCATAGTTGGGTCATGTCTCAATTTTTTTTTAATGTTTTATTTTTCAATTCATTTGGTTTTTGTAGCATTTGTGAACTATGATTAATTCATCATGCTTTTAATTAAACTAGGTGGCTAAAATCAAGCAAGCAGTCAATGGATGCACTCAATTTTAGCCAAAAGTTTTTTTTTTATTTTTTTTAATGAATAAAAAAACAACTAAAATTCACCTAAAGGAAACATGAAAATCCAATCCTAATCTTATTATGAATGCTCTTTTCTTTCTTTTTAGAAATGCAATAGAATTTATTTTTTTCTTAAAAAATGCAACTTAAATTTTTTTTTTGTAAATAAAGAAGCTTAATTTTATAATAATTAAACTAAATTAACTTCAACAATGAAATTATAAATTACCTAAAACATTTAATATCCCAAGAAAACTCTAGTGTCCCATTGGGCATGCCAAAATGTTTCTCTCTAATTTTTGGTTTTTTTAAGTGTGAAAAGAAAAAACTAGTTAAGAAGGGTGTGTATAAAAATACCTATTGAATTCACACATTTTGAATCTATAATTTGTGATAAATAATATTTTGATATGGAATAATTACATTCAATAATAAATCACTACCACAAATTTTTTTGGTTAGACAAGTAGTTGGGTGGATTGCCTAACATGAGCTAGATCCTAACAGCGAAAGATTTTTAGGAGGTTGTCAATCCACCTACTTTTAAAAATTAATTTTAAATGATAATATAAATATATTTGACTTAAATTAATATAAAACTGAAATAAAATATATAAAATTAATTGATAAAATTAGATGCTTTGCTAAGTTAACCAAAATGAAGCAACTAGTTTGATTATACTAATTCTGAAAATTGGTTAAGGCAAGGTTGTGGTTTGGGTTTGGTAATTTGATAAGAATAAAAAGAATGGTTTGGTTGGGGTTTATTTAGATAATAAAATTATAGTTATGGATTTTTTAAAAATATAAAACAAGTAACTAGGGTATCAAAAGAATGATAGATAAAAGAGGGTGGAGGTGGCAAAGGTGAAAAGAGGGCAAAGGAGGTAAATGGAATTACAATGGAAAAGGTGGTAAATGAGGTAAATGGATTAATATGGAAAGTGGATGAATGGGTCAAGGTCAAAATAATAAAATTAATAACTCAAGTAAATAATTGAAAAATAGATAAGGTTACCTTGAGGCTTGTTGATGTGGTTGATATTGTTGATGATGTGATGAAGGAATCCCATGGTAATTTTGATAGAGATTCATTTCTCTAAATTATTCTCCTCCAAGATGTGGATGACCTAGAAAAATATTAAATCCTTTTAATTACATGTAAAAATATGTTAATAACCAAAGACTAACTTCCCACTTCACCTTGGGTGAAGGAGAGGGGTGTATTTATACCATTTGCTATCATAAACCATGCCAAAGGAGGGAATAGTAGAAGTATGTCTCCATTTACCATGTGGTACATGAATGAGTCAAATATGAGGTTGGTGGGGATTCCCATTTGGGTTGGTGAGTCTCACACCTTGCACATTATTCATATTTTTAATCCTAATCATGAACATGGGTCTAAATGAGGCTAAAGACTTTTCACCATCATTTATTGTCTTCATCTAAGTACTTAAAGATATGGAACACAAAATGTGGCACCATTTTCCATGTGGTTCATGAATGAGTCAAATATGAGGTTGCTGGGGATTTCCATTCGGGTTGGTGAGTCTCCCATTCGGGTTAAAAAGTCAAAAATAGGTGTCCTTTGTCTTTCCCAAATCACTAAAAAGGCAGGTATCTCTTTTTGAAGGAAAATTTCATGTGTGAAGAAAAATATACATGTTTAATGATGGCCCCTTAAGGGGAAATTCACCATATTTCAAGGGGAGTCCCTTGTGATGCTTAAATGAGGTCATTAAACATCTTGGAAAAGGGTCCCAAGTGGGGTATGATGTCTCACATCAAGCCACCTCACTTGTAAGCCATGTTACTTGCCATATCACCTTCCATGTCACATTCCATGTCACATTCCATATCACTTTCCATGTAACTTGCCATGTCACATACCATATCATCATGAATAGTGATAGTAGGTACCATAATGAATAGTGACAGTGAATAGTAATTTTGAATAGTACTTTAAAATAATATTTTTGAATAGGATAATAGTGATTTGGTTAGGTTAAGAATGGTTGGTTAAGGGTTAATAATGTTTAGGGGTTCTTTAGGGGGTCCTGAGGCATTTAGTCATTGAAAACTTTAAGTGTATAGTTTTCTAGTGTCTAAAATCACCTATTTTATTCTATACATAGACACTTCAAGGAAAAATAATTAGGTTTTTTACAACCCATTTATATGTCATTACTTCACACAAAAACTTGAGTTAGGTTATTTTGCAAAATCTTGTACCTATAGGCTTGCTTGACATTCTAATTAGCCCTCTAAATGCACAAAGCTCCAGGATTTGACCATTATGGAGACACTTTAATCAAACTAAGATTATATTTTACCACCCTTTTGTCTAATATTATTTTTAAATCAATTTTATACCTCAACTCTTCACCTCAGTTTAAATTTCTTCTTTAGCCTTTATCTCACTATGTCTCTTAGGTTAATTGACTACCTACATGATAGTACAATATCTAAAATAGGTGATACAAGTATGAAACCAATTTATTAACTTTATATACCATAAGACACATTATATTACAAATTTTAATGAATTTTGGAAGGTTGAATCTCTCCCAATAGCTAAAACTCTAAAAGTTAGGGTTTGAAGCACCTATATAAGTCAAGATTGAAGAAAATTTCATATAGTATCCAAATGGGAATTTAAATAGAATATAATTATTATATTAAATCTATCTAATTCTCATTAATATTTTTCATTTAATGTCCAAGATCCTATAACCCTTAGAGCATTCACAAATAAGTAATCTTGGTCTTTTTATACTATATTATGAATGTTAGAAACAAGGGTATGTAGGATCTCTCTATATTTATTCATAAAATATTATTTAAAATTTAAGAATTTTTTCACCCCATATTAAATTAATTCTAAATCCTTTTCCATCAATTTTTAATCAAAAATAAAATTTAATACAGAAGAACACAGTGTACAAAATTTTGAGTTTGATGATTGTGTACCTTCATTGAGTGATAAATATGACCAAATTGAAACATAACAAACTCTTGAAAAAATTAATATTGTAGAAATAATATATCAAAATAATCATCCATGTTTTCATACCTATATTTTCCATATAACTCAATAGAGGAAAGAATTTAATACGTAGTCTGTTATCTTGAATAAAAGTTGTATGAGTGCTTTCCCTATTTAGTAGACTTGACTATCTCCTTAAAAATAACTTGATTTCAACTCAATTTTTATTTCATATATAAAAAATAATAATTTAAATTTATCATAACAATAATTAAACAAGGTTACTCACCATTATAATTATCCATACATATTTTATACTATGTTCCCATCATGCAAACTCATTACACTCAAAAATCATATACCACAGAGTATTTTATCAACAATATTTTATTTTCATATCCATTAAATAGTATAAATTTAATTTAATATGAGGTTAAAAGTACAAAATTAAATCTTATATCTCTTGAAAAGGTGCATAACTACTTCTTGGGATCTTTTCCTCAGAGAGGTTTCTTGTTACATTGCATTGTCTTATGTTTTACATGATATAAGGTATCTACAACCATGACAATGGATTAAAGAAAATTTTATGGAACTAATATATTTTTAAAACCCATTATACATGTTTTTTTAACATATTACCATCTTCACAAACATCTAAGAGTCCTTATAAAGGCTTGGCAGGATTCAAATTTTTAAAAGAGGTTTTTGGCAAGAAAAGCCATAATTCAAATTTCATGCTTATTAAGACTACCTAAAATCCATAATATGACTAATAAAGACCTATAATACCTGAGACACTAAATAACCTACTTTAAGACATAAATTATTCATATTTTGAGTCCTTATAGGATGCCCTTGCATCATACTACCAAGCTGAAGAATATTTGTCATAGGTGTTTGTTGATGAATTTGGTGTATAATCATATCTAATTATAATAAACCTAATTATATAAGGTATATTATTCTAATTTCCTCTCGTAGAGGTGAAAATGTTCTTGGGTCCCAAAATTATGCCTTATCTAGTTCATCTTCTAAAATGGTATACATGTATATGAAACAAATTTGTTAAGAAAAACATAGCTACTATAATCTTCAACTTGCCTTGATGTATATACCATTATTATAATATTTAAAACTTATCTACCTTCTCATTATCTCCATGATCAACTCCTGATATAAGTATGTAATATTATTTCATCAATACTTATTATTTTTTCCACTTCACCTCATGTACAACATATTCTTGGTCCTTATATGCCACATGATTTTGGAGACTCTTGCTTTGTTTTTGTTCATCACCATTATGACTAATATCTACCTCATAAATATACAAGGATTATGTGTTCAATTTCAAACTATCATGTCCTTGATTTGTCACTCTTATATGATTGTATTATGAGTCACTTAACTATCCTTCATGGACTTGATGTATTTTGCTTATCTCATTGACATTATTTTCTTATTCAAAACTCTCTCTCAATAATTTGAGTTTGTCTACCACTCCTATTAAATCAAAAATTTAAATCATTTTTAAAATCTGAGATAAACTTGTAAACAACTCATGTACATACTCACTTGAAAAACTTCTACTTGGCAAAGGTATATACATCTCACCTTAGGTTGTCACAGTCTCTTTAGGTTATTCATCTATCTTTGTATCTTCATCCTATTGCACCAACTCCTTATAAATTTTAATAAACACTTTAAAATAGACACCAACAACTTGATCATCCTTTATTAAAGGTAACAATGTGTGCTTGTTTCCTTTGTGTTCAATAGAATAAGTGTTCCTCACCCCATCATGACTAGTTAACTTATAAAACTACCAAGGACTTCCAAAAAATATATGATAAACATCCATTGAGATAATATCACACATGACCTAATATTTATAAGTTCCAATCTAAAAATACACCAAGAATTGTTCATTGACAAGCACATGATGAACCTTATGAATCCAAGAAACTTTTTAAGGTGTAGGGTATGGTAATCATTTGAGGCCAAACTTACTTACCATTTCATTAGAAACCAAATTATCTATGATTCCTAAATTTATGATCATCTTACAACCATTATCATGAGACTTACATGTTATTCTAAAGAGTGTTTTTCATTGAGCAGGTTCTTTCTACTTTGGTGGTTTAAGAAATATCCTCCTCATCAAGAGTGACTCTCCTTCTTAATGTTATTCTAGGTTTTAAGTATATCCAACACTTTCTATTTTTTTGAGATGCACCACCATATTTATACTCTCACTTCTATGTGTTCTTTCTTAATGCTCCTCTAGACACTCCCAATATCTATGCCCTCCATACTTGTTACATTTGAAGTGATTTCCTATGAATCCACTAGTCCATCTTCCTCTAGATACATATCCACCTTTGTATTATGGCCTTATACCCATATAACCACCTCTTGGTTGTGTCTCATGCCTTTATGAACTACTTTCACCTTCCTCATATGTATGGTATGCATTCTTACTTCATACTCTCCTCTTCCTCTCATTTTCTTACCTCTTCTTCTTATATGTTGTGTGTGCCTTCTTGTCAACTTTTCCTCAACTCTTAAGGCTGCTTGATAGACCTCTTTTATTGTTTTCAAAGTCAAAATACTTATTTCATCTTGAATGGAAAACTTAAGTCCATTTAGGTACCTTTCTACCTTTTCATCATCCTCTTCCAAGTGACCTATTCTAATAGTCAACCTATGAAATTCTTCTATGTACTCTTTCACTAAATTTTAATTTTTTCTAATATTTTTAAGTCTCCTAAACAAATGTGTTTGGTATTAATTGGGCATGAACTTTCCCTTCAACTTCATCACCATCCTATCCCATGACTAGATATTTACCTTACCTCTTTTCCTTCTGTCTTCCTGGATTACATCCCACCACAAAGAGTCTTGTACTTTCAATCTTGTCACTACACATTTGAATTTCTTGGTGTCATCCACATCTTCATACTCAAAATATTTGTCCATGGCTGCAATCTAATCCACCAATTCACTCACATTGAGATTTCTTTCATACATTGACACATCCAACTTTGGTTTTGATCCCATTTTCATCATGGACTTGATCAATATTTCTTACATTCTATCTTATGTTTCTTATTCCTCTTCTTATATATGATCTTCTTCTCTATCACTTTCATATTTAGCAATAACCCTTATTCTTTGGGATATCTCCATAGCTTCCATCTTTGTTTTCATATTATTCATATCTATGACCATATTTGTCATGGTCTACTATATTATTTAAGCTATAGTAGGTATTATTTGACTTTTAGTTGCCGTTTTATCCCCCTTAGTATCTCCAACATGTAATTTACCTCCCTTAGGCTCTGATGCCAAAAATGATGCAGAGTTCCTCTTAAATTATAATTATTTAGGATTTTTAACAAAGTTATTATTATCTAAGCTTGTAAAATAACTTATCTAGTATCTTAGGGACTCTTTTCCTTGCTCATGAAATTCCTTTCAAACCCTTGAAACAATTTCCCTCTTTTCTATTCACTAACTTCTCTCTTTCATCCTTCACTTGGGTTATAACCCTCTTTTAGGGAAAATAACCTATTTTATTCCATACATAGACACTTCAAGGAAAAATATTTATGTTTCTAAATACCATTTTCCATGGAATTACTTCACATAAGAACTCAAGCTAGTTTCTTTTGCAAAATCTTGTACCTCTAGGCTTACTTGACACTCCAATTAACCCTCTAAATGCACAAAGGTCCAATATTTAACCATTATAGAGACACTTTGACCAAAATAATATTATATTTGACTACCATTTTGGCTAATATTTATTTTCAAAAATTTTTTTACCTCAAGTCTTTAGCTAATTTTAACTTTCTTCTTTAACCTTTATCTCACTAGGTCTTCTAGGCTAATTGACTACTTACAGGGTATTACAGTAAGGAAAATACATGATACATTTATGAAACAACTTTATTCACTTAATATACCATAATAAAAATTATATTACAAATTTTAATGAATTTTGGAAGGTTGAATCTCTCTTAATAGTTAAAACCCTAAAAGTTAGGGTATGAAGCACCTATATAAGCTGAGACTGAAGAAAATTACATATAACATCCAACTAGGACTTTCAATAGAATATAATTATTGGGTTAGATATCTTTAGTTCTCATAAAAAAAATTCATTCAATCTCAAAGATCCTGTGACCCCCAAATCATTCACAAATAAGTAATCTTAGTCTTTTTATATTGTATTCTGGATATTAGAAATATAGGTATGCAGGGTCTCTTTGTCTTTCCTAATCAAAGATTATATAAACTTTAATAGGTTTTTCATCCCCTCCTATAGTCACTATAAATCCCTTTCCATCACTATTAAATAAAAAATAATATTCAATATAAAATAACATAGTGTACAGAATTTTGAGTTTGATGACTATGTACCTTCATTGAGTTATAACTATGACCAAATTGAAATATAACAAACTCTTGACCAAAAAATAACATAGAAAGACTATATCTAAATAATCATACATGTTTTCATCCCTGTATTATCCATATAACTCAATAGGGGAAATAATTGAATATGCAATCTGTTATCTTAAACAAAAGTTGTATGAATGCATTCCCTATATAGTAGACTTGACTGTCTCCTTAAAAATAACTTGCTTTCAACTCAATTTATATTTCCTTTATTAAATTAAATAATGTAACTTGATCATAAGCAATATAAAAAAACATTAAATAATGTTACTCACCATTATGATTATCCAAACACATTTTATACTTCGTTCCCATCATACAAACTCATTACACACAAAAACCTTACACCACATAGAATCTTTTCTCAAAAAAGATTTTATTTTCATCTCCATTCACTAGTCTACCTAGAATGGAATATGATGTTAAAACTACAAAAATGACTCATATATCTCCTAAAAATGTGCATAAATACTTCTTGGGATCTTTTCCCTGGAGAGGTCTCTTATTACATTGCATTGTCTTATCTTTTACATAATATAAAGTATCTAGAACCATGACAATGGATTAAAGAACATTTTATGGACCTAATACAATTTTAAAATCCCTTATAAATGTTTTTTTAACATCTTAACATCTTCACAAACATATAAGAGTCCGTATAAAGGCTTTTCAAGATTCAAATTTTCAAAAGAGGTTTTTGGTAGGAAAAGCTAAAATTCAAATTTCATGCATATTAAGACTACCTAGACTCCATATTATGACTACTCAAGACCTATAATACCTATGAGAAAATAATTAAAATACTTTAAGATAAAAATGATTCATATTTTGGGTCCTTATAGGATTCCCCTACATCAATAAATAACTCCTACTCTAACACCCCCCCCCCCCATAATCACAACTTAGGTAGGTAGTGTTAAAAATGGGTCTCAACAACTAAGCTTGATGAGGTACCCATGTAAAAAGAAATATATCATAAATTATATAAAAGGACAAGATCCATAAGAAAAACTCACCCATATAAGAGAGACATAAATAAAAGACTATAAGGTTGCCTTATAATATTATATTATAGTATCCAAAATCTTACAAAGTTATTAAAAGTAAAGATACTTACTCTACGTAAAAGGTTTGGTGAAGATGTCTGATGTCTACTCTATCATCTAGAAATGTATTAGATCAATGATGTTCTCATGAAATATATATGTGATTAAATTAATGTGAATATTTTTGTATTTAGTCTATTTATGCTAGACCATATTTATCCACTAAAATAATATCTAAATCAATCATTTATCCTTTTCCCTTCGAATCCTAGAGCTCAATCCATCATGAAACTTATCATATAGTAGTGCAATTTTAGTTGGGAAAATTTTGGTCTTAAAATCATTAGTGTAATCCATTTATTTTAAAGTTTTTATTTTCTTCCTTACCCTCTCTCCCTTTTGATGTTTATATCAAAGTTGAGTCCAAGGTCTAAATAAGTTGAATTCATGACTAGAGTGAACACACGATCCAAGAAAGTGTACCACATAAAGTATCTAAAATCAAATAAAATAAAAATGTGAGAATATTTCATAAAGAGATTTAAGCCAAAATCAAACTTGCATTAACAAATCTAAAAAATGTGAGAAGTACAAATAGGAGAGTTCTTAGTAACTCCTCCTCAAAAGGTCATCAATAGACCCTTGGAATAAAATAATAACTCCATAAAATATGGTTAACAGAGCCAAAAATAGAGGAGTAACTCTCATACAAAGAATATAATATAAAGGGAGTTACTTCTTAGTCATCCAATTAACCTGTACACCTAAGTAAGATTCTCCATGAAATTAAGAAAACTCCAAGTGAGTAAAAAAGTCCCATAATAAATAAATATAGGAAAATAAATAACCCCTACTCTAATATTTTATTCATGTATAAGTAATATTTTTATCCCTTTCTATAAATAATGAAGTGAAATATAATAGAGGCCATAAATTTAATTGGTTGTAATCAGTTCAACTAGAAGTATTGAAGTTTTATATGCCAATGAGAAAACTGGTATTGAGCCTTTAGATATAGCATTGTATCTCTTAGAGATCTACTCAAATTAGGATATTTAATGGATATTAATACTTAAAACTCATTATCTATATTATCTTAGTATTAATCCTAAAATTATATGAGATTAATCCCCCAATTGTCACCTACGTCTCTTTTGGGTGCCTAATATCATAAGTGTTTATTAGGACTAGATTTTGTGAGTGAAAACACTTATAACCAAAGAAAAAAGTAGGAATACAAACTTAATATAAATATAATTATATTATTAATCAATTATAATATATTTACACTATGGTTGGGTACACAAGATCTTTTATAATCTTAATTTAAGTAGCATGTCACTATTGTTCCTCCTATCTCTTACAACAATGAGATTAACAACAACCAACATATTATATTGATCTAATAACCTATTGTTTAACTACTATTTTCTCAATGTTAACAACCTTCACAACAAATACCATAACACAACAAACATAAATAAAAATAATAATAATAATAATCAATAACCCTTATCCTTGTTATCATTTGGTATTTTATAGATCCTAGGAAGAGCAATAAAATAGCTAGAATCATCCCTATTTAAATTTTAAATGGTCTATCATTTTTCTCCCACTTCTCTTTCCATTAACATGGCTTAAATATTAGTTCTATCTATTTTACCATTCATATTTAATTATTATATCAATTCCCATATATTGTAGTTTTTGTAATCCCTTGCCATGGTTATAGGGTATTTTGGATGTGATATGCCCATATCTCATAACCTGTTCAGACATACTATGAGCTAGTGGGATTTTAGTGGCATTTAACTTCCATTTATTTTTCCCATTATTCCTAGATTATGTGGGCACCATTAATTTTTAATCCCATCCTAGGGTCAACATCTACCCTGCATGAACATGGTTGGTTGTCCTTGGTCAATCAAACCTTCCTTCTAGGTTCTAATCTCCATAAATCTCTATAATGTTTTCACATAAATCTCTATATAACTTATCCCAATGATGCATGTAAATTTGAATAGTTTCATGTGTTGTTGTTGACTCTATTCTTATCATGTGGAGGTCAATTATCATAGTAAGGAGGGGTCCAACCCATATTTTAGGACTTCTTTTATAATTATTTCTTCATCCAAGGTTTTTCCTTGATGCTCTAAAAATTGTATCTATAATTCCCTCTTTGTGGTACCTATTTATTAGGAAAATGATTTTGTTATTTTAGCAAGGATGATATTAATTTTTTGTTATTATAAATGTATACCATTGTATTCAAATCTCTCTATTTATCCTCCTAGGATTATGATTGTGATTAGATTATTCTAGCTTAATAAAAAAATTATAAACAAGAATTTTGTGTTAGCCACACAATCAACAACATAATTTATTACATCCTTTTAATATCTCAATCACTCTACACATTCAATATGGGATTATTCTAATTTATCTTGGGGCCCTATATACTATTTCTATATTTAAATCACTGAATATGTTAGGACCTCTAAATTCTTCATCAATTTGGGATGCATGGCACTAATCATGTATACAAGGCTAGATTGGGTTCTGATAATCTTATCACATATGTTCAAGGATCTAACCTTTATTTCTTAGAGTTGATATTCAACCCTTTACTGCTCAACTCACTCCTTGTTCATCATATGTTATGTCTCATCTTAAATTATCATGGCTTGATCTAGGGATCAATTAGTAAATAGGTTTTTTTATTTTTACTCAAGATCACTATCTATCTCTCTTAAAAAAAAATTATTGTTTCCAAAAATTCTTTTGATTACTAAATTTTATCAGATTACTTTAGTAGCCAGCTTTAGGAGAGCATTCCTAGCCTACACTCTAGTGAAAGTCTTAGGGTTTATGAAGAACATTCTTGGTCTCAAATGGATAATTATGGTGTATAGGACCTCATCTTCAATAGGCAACATGTGATTGTGTTCCTACATAAAATATTTTAGGGAAAAATACAACTATCATTAGGTTATTAAGAAGGATTGATCTACTCCAAGGGCATCCCAAAGATATAGGTTTTCATCTCTTACCATAATATGTAGATATTTTCACTCAATTTTTAATTTTTGGAGAGTTTATTTGATCCTCCTTCAAATCAAGTGAAACATTGGATTTCTTATAGGCCTGTGGGTTGCCTATAGTAGAGGTAAACCTCTAGATTGAAGGGTTAGCTCCCTATATTTGTCTTTGATAGTTTATCACCTATACTAAATGCTTGTTTGGATGAAAATAGATTGAGAGAACATGAAAATAACTATCCTAATAAGGTGATACACCAATTATAACATGACCAATTATAACCAACCAAAATTACACTTCAAAGATAAGCCTAATCTATATATGACACTACTCCAAAACTACCCTTGCATTAGTATTTCCCATGGAGGTTTGTGAAGATAAGCTAGGAGGACTAAAAAAAGGTCATATAATGACACTAGTGAATATAAAACTCACTAAAATAATGAAAACTACATTTAACACTTCAAGAGACATGAAATATACTTTTAAAGCTGAATATGGATATAAGTAAGGACAACATGCTAAAGAAGAGAAGCTATCACTTAGCAAGATCAACTAACTTAACATACACATTGAAAAAAACTCATGGAGAAGGTAAAACATATAATTATTTATTTATTCATGGCTAAAAATGAGTAGGGATTTGAAATACTTAGGTGGAGGATACATTTATAAGCCAAAGTGGCTCAATATATAACACAAGTGTGAGAGAAGAGTGTTAAGCATAGGATATACTGAGAGTGGGAGTGAATCAGTATATCATATATCTTATAAATATTTTACTTAATCAAAATCCACATAACCATACATTTAAGATATGCAATAAAATTGAAACAATAACATGCACCACACGAGAGAGAGAGAGAGAGAGAGAGAGAGAGAGAGAGAGAGAGAGAGAGAGAGAGAGAGAGAGAGAGAGAGAGAGAGAGAGAGAGAGAGAGAGAATTTTTATGTGGAAACCCAATGTGGGAAAAACCATGGAGAACAATCTCAAGTATATGAATGATCACCAACTCAAATTACAAAGTTTACAAGAACTAACTTATAGCAGCACTAACCCCTTTTCTAAGTAATAATAAAATAGCTATTTGTGAGCACCAACCCATAGGAAAACCATTACATTGAAAATATTTTTGAGCACTAACCCATAGGAGCACCAACCCCTCTTATGTATAAAACACAACTATCTCTCAATTTTGTGCTCTTAACAAATGATATAACTCTAAAATATCTCTTTCTATTCTCTCCTCTTTTATTATATAAAATAATTACAAACTATGCACTCTCTTATATATTACAAATTGTTTCCCAAGCCTCCTTTTATATCATTCTAAATGACCTTTGGCATTCACCTTTTGTGACCTTTCAATTCATATGAAAAATGGCACCAAACTTGCATGACCCTTTGAATCCTTGTATTTTAAAAGTCACATGGTGACCCTTCATGAGAAAATTCATCATTTCCCTTTTTATCTTTATCTTGGTGACCTTTTGAATTTCTTAAGGTGAATATTCATAGAAAAATGTGCCATACCCTCCTTTTTCTTCACTTGGTGACTCTTGGAATTCCTCAAGATGACTCTTCATGGGAAAATGCATCCCATTCCTCTTTTGTCTTTACCCCATGACTCTTTTACTTCTCCATGGGCACTCTTTTGACCTTTATGCAACCAAAAATATATTATTTAATATCAAATAAATATCAACACATTTTAGACAAAATATGAACATTAAAAACACCTCTAGATAATAAATGCTATGGGGATTTCATCACCAATTATAGACCTTTGACATCAATGACAATATTTCCAAAAATCTCCCCCTTTGTCATTGATGGCAACCTCAAACTAAAAATGCCACATCCTAAAACCTATATTTCACATGCCAACCTACACATATAGTAACTTTCCCTTATTGTAACATCTTGTACCTATTCCTTGTACCTATTTTTTCACCTATTTCTAAACCTATTCCCTGTACCTATTTTTTTTCTTCTCCCCCTTTGACATCAATGGTAAAGGGCCTATCCCAGAGCTAACACTTATCTCTCCCTCAACTGATGCTAATATTTAAAGGTAGGAAATAAAGTAAATTACTCCCAACTTCTCCCATAGATACTTGTATGTGTCTTTTGGTAGTTCCTTTGTGAAAATATCTACAATCTATTCTGTAGTACTAATATATTCCTATCAGAGTTATTTCCAGATTCCAGATAATGTGAGTGTAATGGAGACGTGTTCACACTAGTTTAAGCAAGTGCACACCACAAGATGCTAAAGCAATTTGAAATTAACACAATAAGATAAATTGCACAAGACAAAATGGAGAAAACCAAAATTTGATTAGCATGAGATGGCCAAAGTGACGAGTACAAATAGGAGAGTACATAAGTAACTCCTCCACAAAAGGTGGACAAGGCACCCCAAGAATAAAATGTAACTCCTCCATGAAAGGTGGTGACAAGGTGCTAAGAATAGAGAAGTAACTCCCATCAAGGGAGTTACTTATGACATTCTTAAGACACCTATGACACATCTATGACACACACCTCCACATAAACTAGCCTATCCCACAAATATAGGAAAACTCCATGTATGCACAAGAAATATAATTTCCCTAATTAATAAATAGGGAAAAACAAAAACCTACACTAATACCCCCCATAAATGCAACTTAGGTGGGCTGTGTGGAAATATAAAATGGGTCTCGATAACTAGGCCTGATGAGGTACCCATGTACAAATGCAATCTCCTATAAGATAGATAAAAGGAGAAAACCCATAAGAAAAAAGTCCCCCAAAAAAGAGAGACATAAAAGGAAAAAAGAGGCTAGAAGGCCCCCCTGAAGATGATGCTACTGCAGATGTAGGCCACACCCCAAGAAGAGCTCATAGATGAATGAACTTGCTCTCAGTGAAAGGTTTGGTGAAGATGTCTGCAACCTACTCTAAAGACTATAAAAATATCAAGTCA
Organism: Torreya grandis; assembly: GCA_037957365.1. Lineage (NCBI taxonomy): Eukaryota > Viridiplantae > Streptophyta > Pinopsida > Cupressales > Taxaceae > Torreya > Torreya grandis. Next base: position 1,078,756 of record JARHVA010005223.1, on the reverse strand, counting down.
ATGACCTAACTATGAATAAGCTCTCAAATGAAATGCATGTCAATCTCTATGTGCTTGTTCCACTGGTGCTGAGCTAGATTCCTACAAATCTAAATGGTACTCTAGTTGTCACAATAAATGATGGTGAGTTGCCTGATAGGAATGCCAAACTTAGAAAGTATCCCTTAAAGCTAAATAGCCTTAGTAGTTGCATTAATAGCTCCCCTGTACTCTACCTCTATGGATGATATAAAAATAGCATTCTGCTTCTTGTTAGACCAACTGATAAGACCAAAACCTAGAGAGAAACTGTAACCAGAAGTGGACTTGTGAGTTTGTGAATCACCAGCCCAGTCTAAATCTATATATCCAACCAAGTCAACCTCTATGCCAAATCTGTAATGAATCTCGTATCTATGTGAACCCTGTATGTAATGCAAGATTTTCTTAGCCGCTTTCCAATGCATCCCATGATGTTCTTGCATGAATCTAGAGACAAGTCCCACTATATATGAAATGTCAAGCCTGGTGTGAGTCAAGTAGATGAGACTACCAACAAGTTGTCGATATTGAGTGGCATAAACTAATGGTGAAGAATAATTAGCCTCAAGCTAGACTCCTGATAGAAAGTGAGTCAGAGATGGCTTGCAATCAGCCATGTGAAACCAAGCCAATAAGTCAAGAGCATACTTAGGTTGTGCAAGAGAAATCCCTAAATCTGACAATGAGATCTCAATGCCAAGGATGTAGTGCAACAAACCCAAGTCTTTCATGTCAAATCTATCCTAAAGAGATGATTTCACCACTGTAATAGCCATGAAGAACTCCCAGTGATCAAAAGGTCATCAACATATAGAACCAAAATCAAGAGCGAATCATCCTGCTACAAGAAATAGACATTAGGATCAGAATGGCACCTAGTGAAACCTGCTATGAGAAGGAAGGATTCCATCTTGGCATACCAAGCTCGAGGGGCCTGTTTAAGGCCATAGATATATTTCCTAAGTCTACATACTAAGGAAGAATCTTGAAAAAATCTTGGTGGCTATTCCATGTAGATCTCCTCCTCAAGGTCTCTATGAAGAAAGGCACTCTTCACATCCATCTAATGCACATCCCAACCATGTGCTATGACAATAGCCAAGGTGAGTCAAATAGAAGTCATCTTTACAATGGGTGCAAAGGTCTCTGAGTAGTCAATGCCTACCACCTATGAGAAACCCTTGGTGACCAATCATGCCTTATACTTATCAACTGACCCATTTGCTGCAAAATTGGTCTGATATATCCACCTACATCAGACCATCTTTCTTCCCTTAGGAAGTGAAGTCAAATCCCAAGTGTGATTTTTGATTAAAGAAGAATATTCTTCCTCCATAGCACTATCCCACTCAGGTACCCCTAATGCCTCTTAAAAAGTTTGTGGATCTGAAACTAAAGCAAAGAAGGCATGTGGATCTCTCCAAAAATCCCCCTAGTACATCTGTCATCTATGGGATCTCCTACCCAAGTGCCAGCACTCTCAAGTATCTGTCTAGCACAAAGTGGCCCAAAAGTGGGCGAGTCAGGTGCTAACTCCTCATCCTCTGACTGACTAGAGGTGGATGACTCTGCATCATAGTCCTCACTATCTGAACAACAACAAGAAGAAGATGACTCTAGCTCAAGAACCTTCTATGGCTAATCTAAATTTGATGATGAATCATCATGAAGTAGATCTGATGAGGGAGAAGAAGTATCAAGTGTTGAGTCTCTAGAACTCTATTAAAAATGGACACTTCTCTCGATGAAAAACTCATGAGTGACTAGATCTAGAAGGTGATATCCCTTAATACCATCTAGATATCCTATAAAGATGTAAGGCTTGGACTGACATTCCATAGCTTTGCATTTCTTCTTTGGAATGTGGGCCATGGTTGGGGATCCAAAAACTCTAAGGTGCTCAACATCAGGTTTCCCTTTATGCCAAGATTCAAAGGGTGTTATCCCTTTCAAAGCTTTGTGAGGAACCTTGTTTTGAATGTAGCAAGCACAATTGATGGCTTCAGCCCAGTACTATGGTGCTAAGGATTTGGAGTGAATCATACAGCTAGACATCTCTTTCAATAACCTATTCTTTCATTCTACAACCTCATTCTATGAAGCACTATAGGTGACTTGCACTATAAATCAATCCCCTCGGTGGTGCAAAATTGCTCAAATATGATGCTGACATACTCCACTCCATTATAATTTTGAATAACCTTGATGGATTTCTCACTTTGTTTCTCAATAAGAGCCTTGAAGTCTATAAAATTTTCAAATACTTCAGACTTTTGTTTGAGAAAATATATCCAAGTGTACCTATAGAAATCATCAATGAAAGTAAGGATGTACTTGGCACTTGTGAAAGATGGTTTGGGAAAGGGTCCCGATACATCACTGTGGACTAACTCCAAAGGTTGTGAAGCCCTCCAAGCTTTACCTTTGTCAAATTTTTCTTTGGGATGCTTCCCAAGGGAGCACCCCTCACAAAGTCCTTTTGAGAATCGGACATGAGGCAAGTTAATGACCATGTCATTTTTACAAAGTTGCTCAAGATAGCGGTAGTTAAGGTGGCCAAACCACTCATGCCACAATTTTTTAACTCCATCTAAATGAGTCAGCAATGTTGTTGGAGAAGAATCTAATGCAAAATGTGAAAAGGTGTATAACTTGGCTTGGTGATCTGCCCTACCCACTACCACTCCAGTATCACTATGCAACTCCCTAATAGCCACTGAATCTGGTGAAAACTCAACTCTCATACCCTAACTAATGTGAGTGATTTGGTACACTGATAGGATATTGGTTGAAAGAGAAGGAACACTTAGAACATTGTTGAATGTTCCTCCTTCCATTTCAACTAACCCTCTCCCTACAATGGAAACCAATGTGTCATCACCCAAACTAATTAAAGTCATGCTACAAGGCTCTAAAGATGAAAACTCAACTAGTGAAGAGCCCATGTGGTGAGAAGCACCTGAGTTGATAACCCATGAAGATGTGGAAGCTGTTGTAGGTACAAGGGCCTTACCCTTTTCTTTCTCCTTACACTTTCTTTTTGCCTTAGTAGAATCTTGGGTAGATGAATTCTGCTTGATGGACTCAGGAACACCTATGTTCTTCTTCTCTAGAAGATGAGTTAGGTGGTCTATTTGTTTCTTCATGCACTTGTGTTCATCATGCCCTATATTTTTAAAATAGGCACACTTAACCTTCTCCTTCTTCGATTTAGTATTGGAGGATGAAGACTTAGTGTTGTTTTTTGTAGGATTGGTGTTTTCTTTCTTCTTCTCCTGGTCCTTGTTCTTTTTCTTCTTCTCCTTTATTAAAGTCTTATCCTTACCATTTCTAACTATCAAAGCTTGGGGTTGAGTAGAATTCATTTTGCCCATTTGAATCATCTTATCTTGCTCCCTAGTCAAGTCAGCAATGAATGAATCCAAAGAAGGCATTTTCCATGTAGTGCCAAGGGCACTTTTTGTGGCATGGAAAGTGGAGACAAAGATGAAATAGCTTAGACCTAACTTTGCAAGAATAGAAATAATAAGTTGATCATATTTATTCTCTATCCCACATTATTTCAATTTCAATCTAAGGGCCTTAAACTTAGTGAAGAAGTCATGTAGGGTGTCAAAGTTGCTAGGACTTAGACTTATGAGTTCATTTTCAAGCTCATGACCTCTCATCTCATCAAGCTTCCCAAACAACTTTTCTAAGGTGTCCCATATGTCATTAGGAGTTTGGGAGGATTCTAAGTGGAAGAGAATTTTTGGAGACACAGACAAGCTCAGTAATCCAAAGGCTTCATCACTACAGTTATACAACTTAGCCTTTTCAGCATCTGTGTTGGGTTCTACTTCTGTACCCATGGTGATCCTATACAACCCTTTGCTTCTAAGAATGAGTGAAATTTTAACTTTTCATTCATGATATTTGAAGGGTGTTAGGGGTTTAAGTTGAAAAGATTCCATTTTTTAGCTGAATTTAGGTGAAGTTGTGTTGATTGCAAGTTGTGAATGTATGTAGAAAGGAAAATGAAAGCAAGTTATGAAGAGCAATCACACCCCCATAAAATATTGGAACCCCCCCCCCCCCCCAAATATGCAATTTCATACTCAAAATATGTTAGATTTAGTTGAAAATGTGTCTTAGAGTAATCAGTGCAAGACTAAAGCAAACAGGATGTCGGACTCAACCGAAAATGCGTCCCAGGAGACCCAAATTTTTGGCACTTTATAAAATAGTTAATTTTTGAAAAATAAAAATTCTACACTGTGGAGAATTGAATTACAATCACTTTTTCAAAAAATGGCACCCAAAACTGAGCTACCATTTGCAAGATATTAAACTTACATTTTTCTCGTAAACTAGTGTTTTTGGAAAAGAAAGCACTAAAACATTAAAAAAATGTCTGTTATGGGGAGATAAAGTGGCATTCCAACCACTCATTGGATTCAACACAAATGAGGAATCCAAAGGAGGTTTTTTTGAGGGAGAATTGGCCTCTCACCAACTCGGGCCTCACCATTCATCTTCGACAGGCGAAGATACAAGTTTTAATTGAAAATCCCCAAAATACAAAACTATCTAGTCAAATTGACTAATTTTTGTTTTTTCAAGTCAATTTTAACTAAAAAAATTGAAGCATAGATAGAATTAACCTATTTTCCAAGCATCTAAGTGTCCACATGGGATGCCAAGCCAGGAGAGGGCGCCAAAAACATAGTTCAAAATTTTACTTGCAGAAAAGACAAAGAATAGCAGAATGTTTTCACCAAAAACAAGTCTCATTTCTAATTTGCTGGGAAAAAAAGTTAGAGATACTAAAATTTTAGACCTCACATATCCCAATGCATAGTAGGCAAGTTTCAACGCAGCAGAGAAGACCAAAAAAAATGCACCATTTTCACAAAAAAATAGCCTATTTTAGACGCACCGTACGGCCTGCTTGGCTCCTTGCTAGGCAAGAAAAGACTGTGGCATGGATAAAAAAGGAGGCAGGCACAGAAGGCTGACCAGAAGGGCATGCCGTATAACTTGTGGTAGAACTGAATGCTTGATGGAGGCATCTTGCTTGTTGGAAGGATAATAGCAAAAAATATGCTCTACCAGATGAGTTTCCAGCGCCCTCACCAAAAAAGGAACTCAACAAGCAGCTCACAGTAGTATGAAGAGGCTTGCAACAAAGTCAGCTCCTCCCTCTACTACTCCACACAACAAAAGACACCCAAAGGCCAAGGATTTCCATGAAAACTAACCAGAAGTGATATATTTTTTTAATTTTAGACCAAATCTAGAATTAAAAAAGAACTCCACTCCTCTTGATTTCAAAATAAGCTAAAAGCATAATCACACACAAGATTACCTAGAAATCTCTGATACCATATCGGAGTTGTTTCTAGAATCTGGATAATGCGAGTGGAATGGAGACGTGATCACACTAGTTGAAGCAAGTGCACACCACAAGATGCTAAAGCAATTTGAAATTAACACAATAAGAGAAATTGCACAAGACAAAATAGAGAAAACCAAAATCTGATTAGCATGAGATGGCCAAAGTGAGGAATACAAATAGGAGAGTACATAAGTAACTCCTCCACAAAAAGGTGGACAAGGCACCCCAAGAATAGAATGTAACTCCTCCATGAAAGGTGGTGACAAGGAGCTAAGAATATAGAAGTAACTCCCATCAAGGGAGTTACTTATGACATTCTTATGACACCTATGACACATCTATGACACACACCTCCACATAAGCTAGCCTATCCCACAAATGTAGGAAAACTCCATGTATGCACAAGAAATACAATTTCCCTAATTAATAAATAGGGAAAAATAAAAACCTACACTAATAATTCCATCTTAACATGTTGATCTAAAACTTTATCTCTCAATAAATGATATCTAATGGGAATATGTTTTGTTCTTGAATGCATCACTAGATTCTTATAAATATTAATAACACTTATGTTTTCACAAAAATAGAAATAGGTTCATCATATTTTACCTTGATATCTTCCAAAGTTTGCTTCATCTAAAGCACTTGAGTAAAACACAACACCACTGTAATATATTTTGCTTTATCTATAGAAATTAATACTAATTTTTTCTTCTTGCTTAGCCAAGATACTAAGCTATCACTGAGAAAGAAATCTCCTCCAATTATACTCTTTATATCATCAAAACAACCTGCCCAATATGAATATGTATAAGCAACCAAAGTGAAATCTCTACCTATCAAATACCACAATCTATAATCTAATGTCCCCTTGACATATCTAAATATTATCTTCACCAACTAAACATAACTCTCCTTCAGGGCTTCCTAATATGTCACAACCATGCCTACTGCATGCATGATGTCTATCTTTGATGTTGTCAAATATAAAAGACTACCAATCATAGATCTATACAAATATTGATCTGTAATAGGTGAATTTCATCCTTAATCACCTTTTTCCTTGTACCCATTGGTGTGCCAACTAGTGAAAAATCCTCAAAACCAATTTTTTTCAACATTTCCTTGGCATATCTACTTTGAGATATGAAAATTCTTTTGTCCAACTAAAATATTTAAAACCCTAAGAAAAAAGACAAATTTCTAAGCATAGACATCTCAAATTATTTTTTCATATTATCAAAAAGTTCTTTGGTCATCTTTTCAATGTTTCCTTTGAAAAAAATGTCATCAACATATACCACAACAATCAATTTATGCTCACCTTCTATTTTGATGTAGAGATTATTGTCATCAGAATATATCTTAAAACCTTGATCTTTTAGGTACTTATCAAATCTTACATACCAAGCTCTAGGAGCTTGTTTCAATCCATATAATTTTTTATTCAATCTATATACATGGCTACTATCATTTAAGATAATAAATCCCTCAAGTTACTCAATGTATACCTCCTCTTCTAGATTCCCATTCAGAAAGGCAAACTTGACATCCATCTAAAACACTTTGAAAAATTTAAATACTACATATGCAAAAAACATTCTAATAGCCACTAGCCTTGCCACTAGTGTAAAAATTTCTTAAAAATCTATACCTTCAATCTGAGCATATCATTTACATATTAACCTTTCTTTATTCTTGATAACTTCACCATCTTCATTCAACTTATTTCTATATACCCATTTTGTTCTTATCACATTTTTATTTTTTAGACTAGGACTAATTCCCAACTAGCATTCTTTTCTATCTAATATAATTATTCATCCATTGCCTTAACCTAATGCTCATCATGTCTAGCTTCTAAAAAATTTCTAGGCTAAATTATGGATATTAAATAAAAATTCACTTGCTCAAATTCACTTACCATCATCTTTTTAGTGTGAACTCATTTATTTATGTTCCTGATGATGTCACTCTTGTTATGAATTCTATGAACATATTTCGATGGGGTCTTGGTGTCCTTTTGTTCCTTTTTCTCATCATTATTTGATTCTTTAAAATATTATTCTTCAATTATTTTAGGAGTGTCTACTGAATCACTAGCTCTCTGTGATACATCTTCATCTATTTTGACACTTGCACTTTCAACAATCTTCTTAGTTCTTTTGTTATAAAGTTTATAAGCATTAATTTTTCTAGAATATCCAAGAAATATACCTTCCTCTATTCTAGATTCAAACTTACTTGATTTTTCATCGATTATCTTTATGAAGTACTTGCTACCAAAAAATTTGAAGTAATCAACTATAGCTAGTTTTTATTTTCATAGCTCATAGGGAGTCTTATCACTATTGACTCTCAACAATGCTCTATTATGAATATTCACTGCTATACCAACTACCTCTCTCTAATATTTATCTAGGATCTTGGATTTATTTAGCATTGTCTTCACCATCTCCAAAACTATTCTATTTTTTTTTAATTACTCCATTTTGCTGTGGAGTTATGGTTACTGAATAATGTCTCTTTATCCCATGGTCTTCACAATACTCAATAAACTCATCTGACATGAATTATCCTCCTTGATATGATCTTAGACACTTAATTTTTGAATTATTTTCATTCTCAACAAATCCTTGAATGCCTTGAAGTGACTTACAGATTTTGATTTTTTCTTTAAAAACATCACCCAAGTCATACATGTAAAATCATCAATAATCAACATGAAATATTTCTCACCTTGAGCACTTTGAGTTCTCATAGGTCTACACAAATTAGTGTGAACAAGCTCTAACATATGAGTGGTCAAGTATTCTTTTGTTTTGAACCATCTTCTAACCTACTTCCCATGTTGACATGGTTCACAAAGCATGTTAGAGGGCTTTGTAATCTTTGGACGATCTCTAACTACTTAATTCTTGCTGATGTTGATAAGATTGTCAAAATTTATGTGTCCCATTATCCTGTGCCAAATCCAACTTTCCTCAACTTGACTCAAACAACATTTTTGATCTTTGATATCTAATATCATATAGAAATTATTTCCTATTATTTAAGCATCTACAGTTAACACATCTAAATATTTTTTCCTAATTTCACAACCTTTTGCATAAAACTTTAGTATGTCCCTAATCACACATTTGACTTACACTCAAAAGATTATGATTAATACCTACATACAAAACATTTTCAATCTTAGTTCTACCATTATCCAAACTTAGTGTACCTTTTTTGGCAATTATGATACTAGTATTATCTCCAAATTTCACTATGCCACCATTGATCTTCTTCAAGATTATGAACTTGATCTTGTCTCCTGTCATGTGACTTAAACATCCATTTTCAATGAACCATGGCTTTTCTTTGTTTTTTTCATGCAAATCTACATGGACCAACATAAAAATTTTAGGTTGTTTCTTCTACCATGAACCTATCTAAACTTTCTTCTTGATGAATGGAACCTTGAAACTTTGGTCCTTCTTGACTGAATCAAACATACTTCTAGAGTATCAAGCTATGTATATGAAGTTATTTCACTTGTCACATATTATGGCTTCTTCATTAAATATTGATAGAGGAGAAAAAGAGTTGTGGCTTTTGCTTGACTCTACATGAATTTCCTTCTCCTTGTTTCTAAAATTGTTAGCCCTTTTTTGACATTCTATTTTATTATGACCATATCCATTTCAAAAAAAATATTAACCATAAAAATATAACCTATTTTTGTATCTTTGACTTGATTTCCTTTTGTAGCTCTATTCCTTCCATCCTTCTTTATTTTAGATGTCCTTTGTATTCTTAACTTCTTCCTTTTTTATTTCCTCTTTTGTAAGATCTTGAGCACAACTCTTTCTTTTTTCTATGTTAACCTTTTCTATGAAAGTAATGGCCTCCTTTTTCTATTTTTTTAATTTGATACCTATCTTATTTGACATTGATCTTTGACTTTATAATATATTATTCAACATATTAGTGTTATTCACAAAATTTGAATCATTGGCTTCTCTATCACTGACTGCTTTATTTTTTTCTCAAGATCTACATTTAAAGAGGTAATTTCAACAACATACCTTTCACATTCTTCACTTACTTTTAGTAACTAAGATGTTAGATCTTCAATATTTTTGGATTCTTCAATGTGTGCTTATAGATTTTCAATTATTTATTTTGAATCCTTTTCATTTTTCTTAATTTAGTGATTCAATATGTGATTCTTCTTCCCAAGAGCTTGTAATTCTTCTAAGACACATATTAGTTCTCTTTCTAGATTCACTTTTGCTTCATCTTGTTCTTTTTATTGATCATCTATACTTTTTCTTACAAATGCATCTTCATGTATGGTCATGAATATAATTTTTTCTTCATCTGAATCACTAACTCCACTATCTTCAATTGAGTTATGATATTTAGAGTATAAACTCTTCTTCTTGAATCCGTTCTTGAATTTGACTTTAAAATTATTCTTGTATGTAGACCTTCCTTATTCATTGTCACCATTACTCTTATCTAGGAACTTAGCTACAAATATCCAATCTTTCCACAATTAAAACATTTAAAAAGTTATTTTCCTTGATATTTACATGTGCCCTTTTTTGGCTTGTGGATGAATAAATCCCCATTTCCATCTTCATCATCGCTAGAGCTATCACTTGACTCTTGAATCTTAGACTTGTGTTTCTTTGATGTCTTTAAAGTAGCTTCTCTCTTTGAAGGCTTGTTTTATTCGGTTCACATCTCATATGCTATAAGTATAACATGTAGTTCATCTATCTTTAGCTTTTCTAGATCCTTCATCTCTTTGATTGCTAAAACCTTTGCATCATATCTCATTGGTAGAGATTTCAAAACCTTTTGTGCCACCATTGATTCTTCTAACTTTTCTCCAAGGCCTTGAATATGATTAAATATTTGATCAACCCTCAAAAGATAACTTGATATATTTTCTTCCTCTTCCATTTTGAAACTCTTAAACTATATTTTGAAAGTCTGGAGCTTAGCTTACTAAACCTTTCCATCACCTTTGTAAATATTTTTAAGCTTTACCCAAGTCTCATGAGTATATTTGTATTACGTAACTTTAACAAATTCTAATTCATATAAACCATATAAAATAACATTTAAATCTTTATAATTATTTTCACTTTCCTTCTTTTTTATAGGAGTAGTAACAAGTGTCTATGGTTCTTCGTATTCCTCCACAACAGCTTGCTAAATTTCAAATCCAAGAGATATCAAATAAGTCCTCATCCTTATGCTCTAAAAATCATATTTTTTCCCATCAAACAAAGGTTCCTTATTTGTATAAAAAACTTCATGTGATCCAACCATCATGCTTTCCCCGATCTACCTTCAAGCTGTAAAACTCTTTCCAAAGGAACCTACTATGATACTAATTGTTAAGCATGGGATATACTGAGAGGGGAGGTGAATCGGTATATCATATATCTTATAAATATTTTACTTAATAAAACTCCACTTAACCATACATTCAAGATATGCAATAAAACTAAAATAATAACATGAACCACATGAGAGAGAGAGAGAGAGAGAGAGAGAGAGAGAGAGAGAGAGAGAGAGAGAGAGAGAGAGAGAGAGAGAGAGAGAGAGAGAGAGAGAGAGAGTAGATTTTTATGTGGAAACCTAATGATGGAAAAACCATGGAGAAAAATATCAAGTATACAAATAAGCACCAAATCTATGAATGAGAACTAACTCAAAATACAAAGCTAATAATCACCAACCCACAAGATCACCAACCCTTTTCAAATATTTGTGATCACCAAACCATAGGATCACCAACCCCTCTTGTGTATAAAACACAACTATCTCTCATTGTTTCTTTCTCAATAAATGATAAAACTCTATAATATATCTTTCTATTCTCTCCTCTTTTATTATATAAAATAATTAAAAACCATTCAATATCTTTCATATTAAAAATTGCTTCCTAAGCCTCCTTTTATATCATTCCAAATTACCTTTGGAATTCACCCTTTGTGACCTTTCAATTGACATGGAAAATGGTGCCAAACTTGCATGACCCTTCGAATGCTTGTATTTGAAAAGTCACATGGTGACCCTTCATGAGCAAATGTGTCCTTTCCCATTTTGTATCTTTCTTTGTGACATTTAAAATTATTTAAGGTGACTCTTCATGGAAAAATGTGTTATACCCTCTTTTGTCTTCACTTGGTGACTCTTGGAATTCCTTAAGATGATTCTTCATGGGAAAATGCATCCCATTCCTCTTTTGCCTTTACCCCATGTCTCTTTGAATTATCCATGGTACCTATTTTGACTTTTATGCAACCAAAAATATATTTGTTAATATTAAATAAATATCATCACATTTTATCCAAAATATGAACATTAAAAACACCTTTGGACAATAAATGTTATGGGGCCTTTATCACGATTGCTAGACCTTTGACATCAATTATAATATTTATAATAAAGAGAAGTGTGAAAGAGAGAGAGAAGATATAAAAGTGTAATATAAGTTAAAAAAATAAGAAGATTTATGATCGTATCTCCTCTTTAGATTATCTAGCTCTACAAGTGGCATGGGAAATAAAATACATGCTTGACACCTTGACTAACTTCTTGGAACTCTCATTTTTATTGACATGTTTATGGAACAATGGCCTTCTTGGTGATCAGATAAATTTCTCATGAATGTTTTATTTTATATTGACACCTTTCAATTGACCCCAATATTTTATCCCTGACACATTACCTCTTTCTCTTATGAGGTGTTTAAAGGGTTGTTCATCTCCTTAGGCTTATTTTGCACACAAGTGTAAAAACTTGATTTCAATTACTCTAGATCATCCAAAATTCATGTATGTCCTATTTAAATCATATTATAACTAAAAAATACACTTTATGGCCTCAAACTATCCCCAATAGGTCACTCTCTACCAAAAGCCTCAATTAGGCCTTATTCCTTGTAGCCTTTTTTTTTTTTTCCTTTTATGGAAATTATATAGATTATATTAATAATAAAAAAGAATATTTTAGGACCCTCTATTACCTTAAAGTTCCATGTAAAATTCCATGATCTGAATCTAAGTATAAGTCTACTTTATCTACCTATCTCTTATGCTAATTAGGCCTAATTAGGCCTCTAGCCCTAAAAAGTGAATATTGGATCTAAACTCCTCTAGAATGTGAAACATATGGGAAGTCTATTATTAAATTTACCCATTCCAATACCAACCTCCATGTCAAGTTTTATATTATGTAACATTGTGCTTATAGGCAAACCATGAAATGACCAAAAAATAAGCCTTTCACAAGCCTATTTGGATTGCCTTGCAAAATGGAGTTGGTTTGGTAACTTCCATGGGTTCTTGATTAAATTTATTTATTTTAGGAGATGAAATAAGTTATATATGACATCATATAATGATTTTAAAGTATTTATAACTCCAAAATCCTTGCAAAACACCAAAAAACATACAAAATAATGGATTTTTTGCAATCTATACAGTAGTCCATATAGCTCAAGTGCATGTGAAGAACATCCTTAGAGCCCTTAAAAACATTAAAGATTTTATATGATCAATTTTTAAATATTTTTTTGCTTTAAGAGTTTATCCTTGCACACTAGTCATTATAATTATCCCAGGTAGCCTAAAAGTCCTTCAACTTATTAACAATGATTCATAATGTTGGACATATGAATCATCCAAAAAATTTCAAAAATTTGAATTAAATTATTTTAGATAACATCCCCTATGAGTAAAAGGACCCATGCAAATCCTCTTGACCATACCAAGCAAAGAAAGATGACATATTAGCTAGAAATGAGCATTCTGTGAGAAGTGAGCAAGTTTTAGGTCTATAAGTGGTTCTGCTAAGTTGGTTTTGATCTCAAAATTATATAAAATGGTATTATATTTCACTTTTTATTTATTATAATTTTTTTCTAACCACCTTACTTCATCAAAATTCTATAACATGTCACTTGTTGAAGCTTAGGGTTTGTGAAACAAGTTGATTGTATGACCCTAGCTACCTATCTTAGCCTTTTATCTTTTTTCCAAGGTCTGTAACTTTAAGGGATGTTTTTTCAAGTTATTAATTATCTCCTCAAGGTTTTTTCATGGTTTCAACTCACCACTTATTCACCCCACTTCATCTCTTTAAGGTTGATTGTAGACCTATGCATACATTTTGGCATTTTCAAGTCTGAATAAGGTATGAGATAGGTCTAAGAGTGTGATTAAATAATGTTAAAACTTTATCATTCACATTATATCTCCATAAAATATTCTTTAATTATTTTATACTCACACAAAATGAGTGTTTTGATCTTACCTTGACTGAGTAAATAGGGTTCCAAAGTCTATCTTTGCTTGGGTGAGTTAAGGCGTTGTATAAAGCCATTTAATCACTTTAAAATATTTATTCAAGTGCTTAAATTCCATATAATATATATTAAAATAAATTACACACCACTATTAAATATGTTGAGAGACTTTAAGTCACTCAAGTAGACCTAGAAGTGACTGTGTTCTACCTACACATGTATTTGGAACAAGTCTGTAGTTAGGAGTGTTCTAGGAATCCTATTTGAAACATTAAAGCCCATAAAATTATTGATACTATTTATGGAATCCATGACTAATTTATATCCTATAAAAACATTTGTTATTTTATTCATATCCACTATCTAGGTAGAATCCCAATACTAGTTATAGGTGTTGTTTGAAGACCTTGATTGTGTTTGAGGGATAACTATGTATGGTCTATGTGACCCCTATTTAGTTATCTTATACCTAAATTAACTGAGCTATTTAGGATATTTTATAACCCTGAAAACACACATTATAAAATTATTTAATGTATTGAAGAGACTTTTAATGACTCACAATTTTACAATTGGTCCATTGCCTGTAGGTGATTGCTCTTACATAGTTGACTATGATTAGTCCTTTCAGGTATCCATAACCAATATTTAAATACTACTCCCAAATAATTTCATTGTCTTTCACTATCATATTTTTGTCTTAAGACCTTTTCACAACCTTGAAACCCTCAAACATTAAAAATACCTTTTGTGTTTCATTGTTCAAACACAATCTTGTAGGTGACTGTGAGCTATTAGATTATTTGAAACATTTAACTTTAAAATGATTTGGATACCTATATTTGTCCACTAATATTTTCAAACTATAACACCATGATTAATAATTTGTAAACCTTGACTAAACATTTATAATATGGATTTTTCATGGATTATCAAACCTATAGGCATGTATGGGATAAAGACTACAACTTGATGTTTGAAGCTTTGAAAGTGAAACAAAGAGTATTATGATTAAAATTCTATTTTCACAATTTCATCAACTATTTAGACATGAAAAAACAATCTCAAACTCTCTACAACTCATAAAAACTCACTCCATTCAATCTTATGTAGACACACATAGAAAATAATCTCAAGAGATGAGTGAAGGAAATGAGAATGTGAATCTTGTAAAAAAAATTTAGTTTATTAGAGGCCATAAATTAATTTTTAAGATATTATGGTACTATGAATAATTAATAAGAAGCACTAAACCACCTAGAACACTCAAAAATTGAAAAAACATGACCAATCACTTATAGATACTGCATAAAAGGGAAATTGCTTGCCAAAAGACATTCACAAATGCCACCATGAAGTATGAATACATGTGAGGAATTTATATACATACTATAACACTTTTAAACTAATTTAAAGCATCCATGATTTCACAATTTTTTTTGGAGTTACACCAAACTCAACCTATGGGGTTTTGAGTCTTCAAAAGGCAATCTGGGCTCTTAATGGTTGTTCATAAAGATAATAACAATAATATAATTACAAATTCCACATCATGGAATCCCATAAGGGTCCCAAAAAAATTACAAAATTTATTCATCCAACTCTAACCATTATTTCTATACCATCTACTTGAAGTTGGCCTTCAATAGCTTCTAAAGGGGATGATGAGAGAAAGAAGGTTATGTATACAAATTTTGAACTCCAAACTTCTTCCAATGTTTGTTTCTAACCTATATAAGACAAAATGACACTTTTAACCTATTTTATCTTACATGTGGCTTCCATAAGTCCATACAAGTTTGCTAACTCCTCAAACAAGTGTTGAAAATCAAGAATATAACTTTTTATGATCCCTCTTATAGGTATGATAGTTAATTAACAGATACCAACTAATTTTAAGGGGTTTTTTTAGGGATTTTTCACTATGGAAACTTTGTCACATATAAATTTTATCCAAAAATCCACTTTTAATACATATTCAACACCTTAGAGTTAGCAAATGGTTTTCATAGTTTACAAAACTTCATGAAACATTGTGAAAAGATGTTTTAGACATGAAATGACAATAATTAGCCCCTAATAACCTATGACAAAACGTGACCATGTTTTATCTCTCAATAAGACCCTAAGACCACTATATGACTTTAATATGAAATTACCTAAACTTCTCCAAATTAACCTTAATAAATACTAACAAGGTCAAATGAAGATTTCTAGGGACCATATGAGCATGACATGAACACATGACAAGTTTGAATTTGGAGGGGTTGGACAAATTTAACTTGGGGTCAAATTTGGTCAATATTAACCACTTCTAAATATATTTTCTACATTGCCCCCAACTATTTATGCACTTTATCATGGATGGATATATTATTAGAGGATAACATCATCTTCTTATGTCCCTCCTTATTCTCATTCTATTCCTAGGTTAGATTAAAATTTATCACTCTCTTCATATTATGGCTACCCATCCTCCGATTTATATTGGGAGACTAATCTCTTCCTCTAGGCGCTTAACAATATTCCTTAAATCTTCCTCCAATATATCTTCATCCTTTTGGTTGGATGAGGCTCTTTTTAAGGCATCCTCCATTTGGGTCTCATTCATAACATGGTATTCTTCTCCTATCATGCCTTCTCTTCTTATTGGCCAGATAACCCCTCCATTTTGTTTATTCATATTTCAACCTTTCGTTTGTCTTATTTGATTTATGGGGATGGTTCCCTTTCATCTAGTTATGGCATTGGTTACCATTTATATTCATGATGGGGTGACCAAGGTACTTCCTCCTACTTGGTTCTATTTCTAGTTATATTCACATCTTTTGAAGATAGGTCCTCTAACTAGGGTGTAGGGATCATAAATTCATTATTATTTTTCTCTAATCTCCATCTTCATGCCTCTTCTTGCTCTTAAGGGTTCACTCATAACTTATACTTCTTCCCAAATTTTGGGTCTTTGCATGGGAATTCATTTTTCCCTCCCTTATAAATCCCTTATGGAGTCATTATTTTATTCTCTTCTTCATCTTATCTTGAGCCTTTCATATATATCCCATTCTCTTAACCCACTTGGTGTAGTAAAAGGTTTTTGAGCTCATCTTCTTTTTTTATTCTTCATGGCTTACATATGTGCTTAAGCCTCTTAGCTAAGATCTAGAGGCTGAAGGTCTTCTTAACATTTCATATATTTTATCATATTATCATTTTAGTGGATTTAGGTAATAGTGTAGCTGATAAGGCTTCTTGTGGACATGGATAACCTAAATCATTTCAAATTATCATACTTGCACTTTTTCATCTTCTCTCATGGTCATCATTCTCTATTATACATAAGTCGTGTGCATGGTATGGATGTCAAAATCAATCTTTGGGCATCCACTCTAATCTTCTCCATATATATAATGTCATCGACTACATCCATGAAGTATTTCATGATAAACATGAAATCTAACTTAATCTAAGGGGGTATATTCCAATCATCCAACCTAATTTAAGCCTTGGAAAATGTTAAATTACCTTGAATTGTGCTTGGACACTCACCATTTTAGGTAGAATCCTTAAGATGTGACAGTCTCCCCTTAGGTTTTTTCTCAAGCATCTATTCCATTTCACAACCCTTGATTTTTATCTTGAGGTGATCATGCTTGGGAAATTAAACTCTCAATATTTAATCATAGGGGATATGTGGTAGTTAGGGAAAGTTTATCCCCCTCCCCCATTTTTCCCTTTAATGACTAGAATATCATCAAATACAAATATCATGAAGATAGTAAAAAACATTAAATTGCCTTCCCATTTATGTTCCTTATTTACCTCCTCAATGATTCAATTTTCCACATAGTTGGCCATATTAAAATAGGTCCCCTTTGCCATTTTGTGCACTATATACATGTCATTTTTATTTATTTCTTCCCACCATCCAACTAGGGGTAATTTTACACTTGCTAGCCATGTTACTACCTTGGTATTCTTATCACTAATATTTGGGATAGGAAAAGCATATCCCACTTTCCTATATTTGAATTATTGGGTCATTATATCAATTTATGGTTGGTTTTCTAGTTCTTTCCCTATATTGACACGAATTTGAGCTATCCCTATGGCTTTATGAATCTATTATTCCATGATTTTAATCCTTATATATTATAAATGTTGTTAACGATCAATTTAAATGTTGAAATAAATGATTAAATGAGTGTAAAATGGTATCATCACCTTTAAGAGATAAAGCCACAATGTTGAGACAAAAAAATTTAAAGTGCGAAACCAAACACATGATATAAAAATCCATGTGATTTTATAAGAAGGTTTATTACCAAAAATCTCTACAATTACAATTTTAGAAGAAAGATAAATTCAAGAATAAGAGAGATAGACCTCCAAGTTTCTATTGAGGAAATGAGGAGGGGAAGGATATTTTATAGAGAAAGAAGAAAATAATAAGATTTACAAGGAATCCCATTATTACCTTACAATCCTCCTTTGTATGTGCCACTTTTGGCCTATTCCCTTAGAGAGTGTAGGGAAGTGTATTTTGAGTGGGGAAGGAGTTAATTATAAGAGTAACTCCCAAAACCTAAAGGGAAACAAATATGTGAGTGACATCTCATGGAATATATATTTATGTGAATTTATAATTCACATAAGTAAAAATTATATACATATAAAGGATACTTAGGATAAATAAATTATCTTAAATAAAAGGTAATACTAAAAAAACCATAGGAAGGACCAAAATAAGGTTAATTATCCAACACTCCCCATTACACTTAAATTTGGGCTACTAAAGTGGAGAAAATATTTTAAAAACAAAGAAGGGAGTAAAAATTACATAGGACTCCCCCTTAATATAAACTTCCTTCAAGAGGAATTGCATTGGTTTGAGAAAACAAAGAATAAGAGGTGATGCCAATGTTGGAGTAAAGCATGTAAGCTTGTTTTAGGAGTCAATTATTTTATTATTAGAGATACTATTCTACTTTATTCATGTATTTGTTGAGTGAAAAATATTAATTGATACCCCTATTTTATAGGTTACTCATGCAATAATATTATGTTGCAAAAAATAACCTACCTTACATATTTAATAAGAACTCCTATGTACATTTTGGCTTGGTTGGTTTTAGGGACCCATACAAGGATGTGAATACACTTTCAAAGACTTTATTATGCATATTTTCTCTCTATTTACAATTTTTGTGTTATTAGTGCTATGGTAATGGTTTTAAAGAGTGATCCTACTCATTATGAGTTCACTATGAACTTCTTCATGGTATCAAAGCAAATCCATGTATCCATCACTCAACCTCATAGAACTATTTTTAGGATCATGTATTGATGTTTGATTATTATTTTCACAAGCAATTTATTTTATTTTAGGGTTTTGTGGTTGTCCACATTGTACAGATTCATGTAGGTTGTGCACCACCATTAGGTTACATTCACAAATCAATTTTTATCAGTGTTATTTTTTTGTGTGAATTTGGGGTTTATTCAAGCATTGGAAAGGATATTTTACCATTTACTCTTCCCAAATAGCTACCAATTGAATATTACACCATAAATGACAAATATCTATTGAGTTTTGCTTCTTAGTCTTCTTTTTCCTGCACCAAGGATCCTTCTCCTCAATATTGATGTCATCTATGATGGCTTTCCCACGGTATAAAACACCACTAGACATCAAAGCATATAATTGATGTTGTTTGACATATCTACCAAATAGATTACCAAAATTGGTTTATTCAACATACAAGTATCCACATTGAAAAGTGAGCCATGCATCATGCAAGTGCCAAGCTTGGAGAGGAGAGTAATATGTCAGTAATATAACTCACCATTTTTTCATCTATCTATTGTCATCCCTAGGTGTTCTAATCTCATTTAGATCCTCATAGCTACAAAAGTTCCTATTTTTAAATTTGGATGCAATGAATTTATAGGGATATATCTATCTCTAGTGACACAAAGCCATCAAAACATGTAGAAAATGCATACAAAGGTTTTTTATTGATAGACACAATAATCATGGCCTATAATTTTACATATGTCTTCTCTTATTGACCATTGGGATATGATCATAAGGCAAACCCCAGTCTTTACTGATAGAGGGAAAAGGAAAATTCAATTGCATCTCTATTTTAGCAAATAATGAACCTCACTTGTAATTTCCTTCATCATTGTGCCCTCCACTTAGTTAAAACACATTTATCCCTTGGAAAATTGATGATTATGTTATCTCATATCTATATTTTTTGATCACTATGGCAAGGACTTATTCTTCATCACTGGTCTATATTCAAATCATTTCCTTAACATGGTAAATGTGACACATCTCCTCAAATCCCAACATCCTTTCCACCATTAAACTTATAAAAAATGTGTTAACTAATTTTATTTTTTATTTGAAAATCAATTTTGAAAAAATACATGTAAACTTTTATTAATCTCCTTTTGAAGTTATTGAGGTCGATCCCTACCCCCTACATCCTTTTTATTAAAATAACAAATTCCTAAGTGAATTTTTTATTAAAAGTGATGTAATTTTTTATGGGGGGGTTTTTTAAGGAAGTTAAGGGAATTATTTTTATTCTAAAGGGAGGAGAAGGTAAATGGGACTTTCTTAAGTTGGAATATTTTTTGTATATTAGGGAAATTGTTTATGTGGCGGCACAAATATTTCACAAGTAGTGAAATTTGTTTTAAGATTGTGTATTTATAAAGTGAGGTCAAATTTTTTATTGTAGAGGGGAGATTTTTTTAAAAAGGTGGTACTATTGTAAATTAGACTCATACCCTTGTGAAGGTATTTTCATGCCTTCACAGTCTATTGAAACATAGAAATAGTCTTAGGCTATGGATGGCCTAATTAGTAGATTGAGTCTTTAGATCTAAGGGATAGCTCCATTTGGTGTATCAATTAGGATCTCTACTACACTAAAAACTAATAGGAAAATAGAATAAAAAGATAAATAAAAGTAAATCCTATATAATGATGGTGTTGATTTGATCCCCTCAATCTAAGCTCCTAAAAAACACTAATCTAGACAAGAAAAGGGCTAAACTTTCAACTCTAATTGACCAATATACACAAGTATTTCATGAAAATGTTTTTATTTATTCATTAAACCTTGAGGGAAATGATGGAATAGTCTTGATTTTAGGTATTAATGACCCACTTGCTTCCAATGTAACTTTAGCCAAAAGACATCAAACACAAAACATGACCTACATAATTTGACCAGCTAGTAACTAGGTAAGAATGAAGACTTGGAAAGGAAGAAAACTCTATCACTAATGCAAATCACTAACATAAATACACTATACAATCTTACTAGAATTTGAAAATAATAGTCCTTCTATTTATCTAAAAAGGTTACAACTCAATATTTGGCATAATTTGGTCTCACCAAAAAGGGGATAGAACTCAAGGCTGTAAAGCCAACTTATATAAAAAAAGATACAATAGCCTAGATTTTAGCACTGAAAATAGAAGAAGAGATCAACTTAGTCCATCTTGTGTTATTTCAACCTTCAAATAAAATATATTTTTATCTTATGCCTTGCATGAAAAATCTTTAGCATTGAAAATGGATGGTGGGCCCCAAACTTGAGACTAATATACCCCATACATGAAATATACACCAAATTTGGATATTTTAACTCAAGATTGAACCAATTTTAAGCTAAGTTAGAATGTGAGAATATACTCTATTACATGGAAAGCATGAGTGGATGTGGCACTTGATACCCAATCAAATAGAACTCAAGACTAGTCAACCTCCAATGAACCTTTCCTTGCATGAAAACTATGCCACACCTTGAATGAAAAACTCCACTTGAACTACCAAAACATTTGAAAGGCTTGGATTAACAAGAAAACAAGAGTACATGCATGAAATTTTTTGTTAATCTTTTCAACATTAAAATCCTTAAGTCCATGCATTTGAGTCTCTATTTTTAGAACTAAAAGAGTCATGTTTGAAATAGTTAAACATTTTAGATGTGTCTAATCCTAATTTAGGCCAGTTTTCATGTATTTATTATAGAGTTTTTGTTTGGGATCTTTTCCTCAGAATTGACTTCTTCTAGACTAATTATCCATGGTTTACTCTCTCAGATCATTCCTTATATGGCTTTATCTCATGTTTATTTCCTTCAGAATTGGTCAATTTAATTTAGACAAAAAGTTTGAAGGAATTATATCCTAGGGATTTTTACAAGTGACTTATCCTTCATAAATACTTTGGGATTTTTTCTATTTCAATTCCTTTAGATAAAATTCTAAAGGAATTCTTCCTTTTTGGCTTTTCTCTCTTTCAAGTTTTGGCTTAGGTTACTTTACCATGGAATTGACCCTTAAAATTTTGAAAAGTGACCCTTTAAGCCTTCAAAAATTTGTGAAATGTCCCTTCAAGAAATGAATGAACCCTTTATACAAATTGAAGGTATCCTTCAGAACCTTTCAAATTATTCTTCATAAAAATGAAGTGCACCTTTTAGACTCTTGAAAATGGACTTTCCTGAAGGAAAAGTGCCCTTCAGGTTTTTTGTAATGGACCTCTTCACCTTTCAAAGCTACCTTTCAAAAAAAATGAAAATGGTCCACTTGCCCTTGAAAAGTCCTTTGGGATTTTGTAAAATGCACTTTTTTAGAAGTAATAAACCCTCCTAAAAATTTTAAATTATCTTTTCCCTTTTGAGAAGAAACTTTATTCTTGTAAATCTCAAAGTCCTCTTTAGAATTTACTCCTTCAACTGCTCTAATCAACATCTATTCTTTCCTACAAAGAACAAGACAAGTGAAAGAAAACCCCATAAATCACCTAGACAAATTGAAGGCCTATTAACCATGTATTTTAAAGGATTTCTAAGGACCAAATATTGAGCTCTGAAGACAAAATGGCATTACAAAGTTTTGAATGGAAAGGGTTATAATTTGACCTGTGGGGTCAAAATTGTCAACATTTTGGTGACTCAGCTTGGAAGCATGCCTGCTATGCTTGAGAACATAGACCATAAACATGATATAAGAATTTTAAAACAATATTAAATTTTGTCCATGAATACAAATATTTTTTGAATTGATATTAGATAACCTTCATCCTTTAAAATAAGCATTGAAACACACAAAAATATGAAAACTAACTAAACAAAGCAATTGTGAAAACAAGGCACTTAATTGGGACAAAATAGACTAAATTAATGTTATTGAACATCACTTGGAAGAAAAAAACTAAAAAGGAACCTAGCTAACCATAACAAAGGATGATTCACCTAGATTAAAAGGGAAATTCATAAACTCAATCACTCCAAGAGATGGTATAAGTTACAAGGTAGGATATTTATTAATAATAACATTTGATGAGGCATTTTTCTCACTCACAAACTCTCTTAGCATCTCCTCAAATGATTCATCAATACCAAACAAGTCACCAACAAAGACTAACTCATTTAGTACTTATATATATTTTCATACTAATTGTCATCTACCACCTTGCATGTGATATCTCATTATGCATTATCCTTGAATGACCTCATCCTTCTTATCAACTGCTACAAGTTCATCTAGATCTTTATGGAGATTTGAATAGGCAACCTAATTTGTATTATGATCTTGAATAGGTGATTCTTGATCAAATTTCTCATAAATATTCTGTTTAATAGGTAACATATCCCTACATAGCTCTTTAATCTCTTGCAAAGATGCAAGGTATAGGTGTCATTCATCTTTTTGTTCCTCATTTTGATCAATTTGAATAAGATCAAATTTAAAATTATATGGATCCTTCTCAATAGGAGATATCTCTAACTCACCTATGACTTCAAGTTGTACAAACTCCTCTTGGAGTTCCTTCTCATCAAGATCAACCTTCTCACTCTCAACTATAATTGGATTCTCATCTACAAAATTAAGTGAAGTATCAATGTGAAACTCTTCCAAAAACACCCTGAAGCATCCTCTTCACACTCTATAAGAACTTGACCTATAGTTGCAACCCCTTTTTCAATATTCCAGGGAATAAGATCCTTTTAAAGAAGGGAGATGGTGGGAGGGTGATGAAATTAATTTGTTTGAAAGGGAAAATGAAGCATGAGAGGTTGATCAAGATCAAATTTTAGAATATTGAGGGCAATGGAATTATTTAAAGAGTTTTGTAGAGGATGGAAAGAGAAACTCTTAAATACCTCTATATTCTTTTCCTTCCACTTGGCCATTACCTCATTAAAGTCTGAAACCTCTTTGTCCTTATGGGAAAGTCATGCTTGAGAGATGAGTGGTGAATGAAGGGAACTATAAGAAGGTTTAGTATCACGAATAGGCTCTTTAATATAATTAGGAAGCTCCATTATCACACACTAGGCATGATTAATAACTTCATGATAATAAGGAACATAAGAACCCTTTGTAGACAAGTGGTTCAACGTGATTTTCTACCTCTCCCAAGCCTCCATCTTTTCCAATACAAGAATAAATAACCCATATATCTCTTCTAGATGATTGGACACATTTTAAATAGACCATTCACTTATTCATACTGAGAGTTTAATCAAACTTTTCTTGCATATGCTAGTATTCCGAGCTTTATTTCATTCTTTCTTTCTTTCTTGAAGATAAGACTTCTCATATGCAACATCATAGTCATATGGGAAAGGTGAAAACTGGTATTGAGACTAATATGGCTCACAAGGAAGGTAAGAATCATGCTCTTGATAATAAGGATCATGAGAAACTTGATAAGGCTCAACATAGCTTTGATAATACTCTTGATAAAGCTGATTAGGCTCATAAAGAGGCTCATAGGTATCATAATAAGGATAGTATGATTCATCATAGGGCTAAAAAGGAAATATAACATAGGAACTATCTTCATACATAACCATCAAAACTCATTCATGATAATGTAATAAGAAGATACTTACATGAAAACCATGCCTAAACTATTAGAAGTAATGGCTTGAGTTTGGAATCACCAAATACTTCATGAAGAACACTACTGCAACTGCAATTTCATCAAGACCATCTCTAATGTGTCCCAATAGGAATGCCAAGAACTATTTTTAATTAGACTCATACTCTTGTGAAGGTAGTTCTAGGGATTCATAGTCTGCTAAAACATGGAAACAATCCTAGGTTATGGGTGGCCTAATTAGCAAATTGAATCTCTAGATCTAAGGGCTAGCTCCCTTTGGGGTATCAATTAGGATCTATACTATGCTGAAAACTATTGGTAAAAGAGAATAAAAATATAACTGAAAGGAAATCCTCTCTAATGATGGTGATACACCTATATTTTGATTTGATCCACTTAATTTGAGCTCTTAAAAAACACTGATCTAGACAAGAAAAGGGCTAAACTTTCAACTCTAATTGACCACTATACATAAGTATTTCATGAAAAGTTTTTTATCTATTCATTAAATCTTGAGGGAAATGATGGAAGAGCCCTAATTTAAGTCACTAAAAATCCACTTGCTTCCATTGTAACTTTAGCTAGAAGACATAAAACATAAATCATGACCTATATAATCTGACCAACTAGTAACTAGATAAGAATCAAGACATAGCAACGAAGAAAACTCTATCACTTATGAAAATCACTAACACAAATACACTATACTAGCTTGCTATAATTTTAAAACAATAGTCCTATTTATCTAAAAAGGTTACATCTCAATATTTGGTAGAATTTAGTCTCACCAAAAAGGGGATACAAATCAAGGCTGGAAAGCCAACATATATAGAAAATGATACAATATCCAAGAGGTTGGCACTAAAAATAGAAGAGATCAACTCATTCCAACTTGTGTTATTTTATCCTTCAAATAAAATATATTTTTTTCTTATGCCTTGCATGAAAACTCTTTGGCATTGAAAATAGATGGTGGGCCCAAGTTTGAGACTAATCTACCCCATGCATGAAATCTATGCCTACTTTGAATTTCTTAACTCAAGATTTAACTGATTTAAAGTTGAGTTGGAATGTGATAATGTCCTCTATTTCATAGAAAGCATGAGTGGATGTGGCACTTGATAACCATTCAACTAAAACTCAAGACTAATTAACATCTAATGAACCTTTCCTTGCATTATTACTATGCCACACCTTGAATGGAAAACTCCAATTAAAGTACCAAAACATTTGAAAGGATCAAATTAGCAAGACAATAAGAGTGAGTGCATGAATATTTTTGTTAATCTCTCTAATGTTAAACTCCTTGAGTCTTTTATGTATTCAAGTCTCCATTTTTAGAACTGAAAGAGTCATGTTTGAAATGGTTACACATTTTGGATGTGTCTAATCTTGCTTTAGGCCACTTTGCATGTATTTTTTATAGAGTTTCTATTTTGGCTCTTTTTTTTGGAATTTATTTTCTCTGGACTAATTATCCATGGCTTACTCATTTAGACCATTCCTTCTTTGGATTTATCCCCTTTTTATTTCCTTCCCAATTGATCTATTTCATTTAGACAAAAATTCTAAAGAAAGTATATCCTCAGGCTTTTTACAAGTGACTTATCCTTCAAAAATATTTCAAGCATTTATCTATTTCAATTCCTTTGGACAAAAGTTTGAAGGAATTCTTCCTTTCTAGATTTTCTCTCTTTTGGGCTTTGGCTTAGGGCACTTTGCCACAGAATTGACCCTTCAGCTTTTAAAAAGTTACCCTTCAGCTTTTTAGAACTTCCCTTTAAACTTTTCAAAACTCTCCTTCAGTTTTTCTTTCTTTGTCCACTTGCCCTTTTTCGAAGGGTAGATACCCTTTCAAAAATTGTGAAATGTCCCTTTGGGAAATGAATGAAACCTTCAGACAAATTGAAGGTACCCTTTAAAACCTTTCAAATGATCCTTCATCAAAATGAAATGCACCTTTTAGACTCTTGACAATGGAATTTCTTGAAGGGAAAGTGCCCTTTGGGTATTCTATAATGGATCTCTCAGCCTTTCAAAGCTACCTTTTGGAAAAAATGAAAATGGTCCACTTGCCCTTGAAAAGTCCTTTGAGATTTTTGAAAAGGACTTCAAGATTTTGTGTAATTAACTTTTATGAAAGTAATAAACCCTCCCAAAACTTTGAAATGATCTTTTCCCTTTTGAGAAGAAAATTTCTTCTTATAAAGCTCAAATTCCTCTTTACAATTTTCTCCTTTTAACTACTCTAATCAACATATGTTCTTTCCTACAAAGAACAAGACAAGTGAAATCAAAACCCCTAAATCACCTAGACAACCTCAAGGCCTGTTAACCATGGGTTTCAAGGATTTATCATGACCAATTATTGAGCTCTGAAGACAAAATGGTATTACAAAGTTTTGAATGGAAAGGGTGGCAATTTGACCTATGTGGTCAAAATTGTCAACATGTGCTATTGTAATTTGAAGGCCATTTTAATTATTGAGGCCAATTTGATTATTGGGATACCACTCTTTCATCCTCAATGTGGAAGACTAGTGGATGAGGTATATTCTAGTAGGTGTTGGGTATTTAAGGAGCCAATATAAATAATTTAACACATGCATAAAGAAATTGATGTTACAAAATGCAGAGAGTACAAGAAATAATTTTAACACATAAATAATATTCTTTCTTCTATCATTAGTTTATTTTTAATATAATAAAAATATATAGGAAACTAATCCCTATTATTGGGGATTCTAATATCCCACCAATATCTCACCTATAAAACCTCCAAATATCCTATAATATCTCATAGTTGTTATATTGTTGTTACCAACAATATATATAATAAACCAATTATTGTAATATTATTTATGACAATATTCTAATAGCTAATTATTATCAAATACTGAAAAACTAGTTACTATCTACCTTTCGATAAATACCCAAAATGTAAAAGCTAATCCCTAACATTCCCCCCATAGTTTTTACATGGTGCAAAAACATTCACGCTCTCATCTATAGTATGCTCACCCATTGTAGCATGCCCTATTTAGATTCTAACCTTGATATAAAGAGAGCCTCAGTCTTCCCATGGTTTTATAGGTTTGCCACAAACCTTGACTTGAATAGAATGAATAGAATTATATGCCACACATAATCTTAGGTATGCACACTACTGATGTAATATTATTACGCATGACCTCTATATAAAAAGGAACACATCCCACATTAGCTTTATGTGACCATAACAAACATGTCACTAGGGGTCATCTCCATAAATAAGTAAGGTAGTTATGGGATCTCTATAGTAACTACTCTTCTAATTATTAAAAAAATAATATTCACCTCCTATGATTTTCTAGATCTTACCACAAACCCTTTCAAGATCCATGAACTGACTTACATTGGTGCTTTTTGTCCTTTCACAATGTCTTCACATCAGGGAATCATGTTTAAAATTTAACATAAATTACAAATCTTTAATAGGAATATTCTTCTATTATTATTTTGAAAATACATAATAGAAACTAGAAAAACACACCACAAAAAATGTCACCAAAATAGTCTAGGCCCCATCATTGGTGACTAACAAAAGGCTCAATAACCTCCTTCCTCCATGTATCCTCCATCATGTAGTAAGTGAATCTCTTTACATAGTAGGTATGTTGATGTAGCTCAAGTGCATGAATTTTCTAAGGGAAATCCCACCCCCCCTCCCCCCCGCCCCCATAATGTGGATGTTGTGTACAAGTGAAAATGCATCCATGACTCTAAGCCTAAAAAACTTTGACGTTTTTGACAAATTTTGACTCTTAAAAAAATGATAACTTTTTGACAATGGACACAATAATAAAAAAACATTGACTTTTTTAAATTTTTACTTCTGATAATAATGATTTTTTTTGACTTAACTCTTTTAACTATTGACATTTGACTCATTATTATGATAATGATTTTTAATGAAATGCATAATAACAAATCTTTATATTATACTGAAATTGACTATATACAGATTATACAGTGATGTATTGACCATTTGAGATAAAAAATAATTAATAGGCTCTTTTTGACATAATGGACAAGACACACATAAACTCACACTATAAATAACTAAAGATAGACTTAGAAAAAAAGAAATGGCAACTAGAACTTTAAAAGAAAAACAAATTTTTAACACCTATAACTCAAAAATAATAAACCATATAAATATAAACTATATCCTGATGGACTAACATACCCATAAAAAAGACATTTTTGTGCATGTTTATTCTGTTGAAATTAGTGACATGATTAATCTCTGCATGTTGTGAAAATAAAATGACACCTCAGGTCCTATTATCAGAGACACAGAGATCGATTAAAAATAATTGTTAAAAACTATTAGTGGTGAGTTGAGCATGGATAATAAATATAATTACATGCATCAATCCCTAAGATAACATGTCATTATACGCTATTCAATGGAATTATTGTAGGCTTAAATATGTGTTGATGACTTTATGGAAATTGCAGATCTAACACATGGAATTTAATTATATTGTGTCTATGTAAAAATATTGGTGAGTGGGACAATTTGTATCCTTGAGAGAATAAATAACATACAAGAAGATATCTCACCTAAGAGGGAGTTGAAAAACTATGCTTGACATTTGGACAAGGTGAATAGATTGCATATAGATTCACATACACCTACATGAAGTTGCATGTATATAATGGATGAGTGCCAGTATAAAATATTTTAGAATGAATGGATATCCATGGCTTTCCTTTACAAAGATGAATACATGGATCTTTACAATATTTTAACATGATTTTGAATGGATGTAAAAATGGATAATCAAAAGCTAATAAAATAGATTCACCTCAAAATTAAATATGTAGTAGATCAAAAGACATACATAGATCACAATAATCCATGGATTAAAGAACTAATTTCCCAAGTTATGTGCTCTAATAGTCTACAAGTACATCACATATGAATCTGGTAGATGCATGGAATCTAACATGAATATGAAGATGAATGTATTACTATCATATATGGAATGTTGATTACTAATTCAAAATCCAAATGACTGATCATGAGTCTATAATTTTAATCTAACCCATCCCTACTCTAATACCACTATTGGGTATTTAAGGAGCCAATATAAAGAATTTAACACATGTAATAAAGCAATAGATGTTGTTAAAACATAGAGAGCACAAGAAATAATTTAATCACATAAATAATATTCTTTCTACTATGATTAATTTCATTCGAACATAATACAAATATATAGGGCACTAATTCCTATTATTGGGGATTTTAATATCCCACAAATATCTTACCTATAAAACCTCAAAATATCCTATAATAGCTCGATATTATTATATTTTTGTTACCAAAAATATGTAAAATAAACCAATTATCATAATATTGTTTATTACAATATTTTGATAACTAACTATTTCCAAATACTAACTAACTAGTTACTATTTATCTTTTTGTAAATATTCACAATGTAAAAGCTAATCCCTACTAGGAGGAGGTCAAACCTCCTCATAGATAATAAAAACTTGTTCTCACTCTACCTTACCTTCATCTTTTTGGATTTCATTATTATTGAATTTGTGCCTTCTTGGCCCACATTGTTGTCCTTGTCATCACACTTTGTACTCATAGATGTATTATCGATAGAGTCTGACATCCCATTTTTTACTATGCATTGTATATTTATGCCACTTTTGTATTCACAAATGTATTTTTAGTAGATTACAATGTCCTACATTATTGAGTATGGTTTTGTGTTAGACATTAATCCCTTTTTTAAGGAGAAACTCTCTTGTTCTTGATGGTGTCTTCTATAGATTAATAGCATTATAGGTTCTATGCATCATCTAGTGTTTTTTATTGTATTATACTTTTATTTTTAGTCACACTTAGAGTCCTAGATCTTTTTATTCATGTTTGTATGCTCCATATTGAGCACATTACTCTTTAGTTGCTTACTATCCCATCACCACTAGGGCCATATTATTGAGAGATATTTGTTATGTATCTTTGACATTTTATTGACAGTTGACAGTCTCCTTTGGATTTTTTGTGGAGATTGATCTCCTTCTAAAGAGTAGCTATTTTGGTGAATATAGTGTTAGCATGTTAACATTCAAGTAGTGGATTTAGTCCACTCATATAAATATTTTTTTATGTCATTCCACCCAGTCATCAGTATGGGGGATATGGTGTAGATCCTACTTCTTTGGTTATCATGTTCCTTGTTATCCCTTAGTGTACTACATCTTATATTAGTAAATCAAATTTAGTTGGTCAACCATTTTTCACTATCAACACCTCTAAGAACCTCATTTCATAAGATATATTCTAGAACATTCTAGTGTCAATTGTTTTTTATGATCAAGAAGTGGATCTAGACCACTCATGTAGATTTGAGTTTTATTTAGACTTTTGAGTCCACCGAGTGAATTTTTATTTGATAGCATTCATTCCATCCAGTGCATGTTTTTTAACTTTGTGTTTGAGTATTAATCCATGTTCATTCTTGGGATACCTTGTAACATATGTTTTTTTCTCTCTCAACTTTAGTTTTTATTAGATTTTGGGTATCTTATAGTGCTACATTTCATCTTTGGT